>JBAJHX010000035.1:10108709-10126533 GCA_037176925.1 Amniataba percoides | reverse complement strand
CACCTTTACACAAAAACACACACGCACACAAGCGCAAACCGCCTCAGCAGAAGCTCACCTAATGCAGGTGACGTCTGAAACAGCAAGGAGAAGGTGCAGCACTGCAGGCTGCTCTGACTGTAAACTTGCTCTGATAGATACTGTCACTCACTTGGTTTGCTCTGTCGGCGTGGGCGTCGGACTACTCTGTAGGCGGATTAGGCTCTGTTTGAACATAACTTGCCCCTGGGAGGACTGCAATGAAGTGGATTTGGTTAATGGGAATCTGTCCATCACCATATCTCAGCTCTCTGTACATTCAATTACCGCGCTTGCCTGCCCGGCTGCCTGCAATTATTTACTGATCTGGCCGACAGAGCTTTCAAGTTCAAATGGGTGTGTGTGAGGCGAGCGGGGGTATAAGTCGAGGGGTGGTGGTAGTGGAGGAGGGGCATCCCTGGAGTTTATTACAAGAGAGGACGGTCATGTGTCATTGGAGTTCGCTGTGCTGCAGCACCAACGTCCCCGGCGGCTTCAGCCCCCCGCCTCACGGTGGGAGGAACCGCGGTGATTAAGCAGGACGGTGCGCTTGCAAATTGATTTCCGCAGAGGAAAGTCATCTCCTTTGTAGGGCGGCGAAGCACCGCCAACAACTTAATTCCTCTTTGTTGATTTTAAGAAAGCCTCTCATAAACATCTGTCTGATAAACCCTCAAGAAAATCCACAGCCATGTTGTTTGCAGGAGTTTGGCAATGGAAAATGGGATTTGGAGGCTGCAGGGCCTAAATGAAGACAGACACATTTGCCCACACAGTCACCACCCTCTGGTCAGACTGTCAGCATCAATCAGTGTGCGTAATATTTTAATAGGCTGGGGTAATGTATAGCCACTAATCTAGGGACTGCTGACATCCTGCTGGCGGGCTGCCAGGTGGGTTTCCCTCTCAAAATCTGCCCCTTTTCTTTCGTTTCTCTTGCAGTGCGTCTCTTCTCTTTCTCCTGTATTCTACCTCCCTCCCGCACCCCCCCACCCAGTCTCTCATTACAGCCTTATCGCAACTATTAATCTCACACAAGTACTTCACTCAGCAGGTCTTATTGTGAGAGCCACCTGCCCAGAAGTGGGGGGTAATGAATACGAGGATCGCTGCTTCCACATCAGCAGCCACCATCGCCCCAATTTTCTTGTCTTTTCTTTTCCATTTTCTCATTGTTTTTGCTCCGCTCTCATTTTCATCCTGTCTGATTTATGTGCTCTTTCGTTTCTGCAAAAAAAAGAAAAAAAAACACCCCGTCAGGACCATTTTCACCCATTGACCCTTAAAACCTGAGACCTCTTAGCTGTCTACTGGCGGCGGATTGCGATGGCATCATTGTGTTTCCATTAGACATGCCTTGATGGTATAGAGTTTGGACAGCTGACGTAACTCTACAGTGTTTCTTGTCATAACAACCCGTGCCCCAGACAGCTGGGAGGGTGGTGAAACAGGATGCCTGCAGTCGTCAATCAAACATGACTAGGTTTTTTTTTTTGTCACCTCACAGTCTAATTTTTGATAACGTTTTTGTCTTTTTAGACAGAAGTTCATGTTGTGTCTCATTTCTCTATGCGTGCCACATCTGCCTCTAAATAAGTTCTCACACTATCAGACGGTTATGATGCCACATTGGCGCATATGTGTCCGAAGACCTCGAAACAGCGCGGATAACCACTGTTGAGTGAAAACTCTCCAAAATGCTAACTTTTCAGGAGTAAATAAGAGCTGTCTTGTTTTAAGCATGACCACCAAGCATATTTTTCAGTTTATCCAGTGGGATTTCAAAGGCTTTCACAAGACCAAATGCGGTGGAGGTTTCTAAAGCCTCAGAGGAGCATGTAATTCTTCGATTGAAGTGAAGACATGAAAATCACCAAAATTGGAGTCATATTTTCACAGGCACTCTTCATGTCTCCATCTGCAAATCGAATACTTTTGTTGAAGAGAATAGTTTCTGTCAATGCTTGTTGATGCCGACACGCGCTCTCTATATGGCCCTAAGGCAGACTGTACTGTATGTGATGTACGTTTAAAAATAGCTGTGCAGGAGAGCTTGCATATACACCGGCCTCAGCATTCTCCAGGGTGGCAGAGGATGAAGCTTATCGAGGCAGGAAGTGCTGATTGCTGACACAAAACAAGCTCCTAACCCACTCTTTGTTGCACTTCAGGGAGATGGCGCGGAGGCTGTAGGTGTTTTAAAACTGCATCAAATCGCTGTTGATAGTTTGGAAGGTGTTGTGTCAGATCAAGTGTGGTTTACGCCTCGTACCCTCACTGTCGGTGGGCAACAAGCCAGAAGGTTTTCAGGCTTGCATGGGTGATGCTGTTGGAGAAACCTTTGAGCTTTTGACACCGATTTTCTTAAAAGTATCTCAGACTCTTCACAAGGAAGAGGTCTCTGCCCATTTTTGTCAGGTGGCTGCGTGTTATCAGGTCCACCTCATTATAGCAGTATGTAGAAACCTTTGTGAAAAAATAAATCAACAGCAATGAGTCTGTTTTTTTTGGGGGGGGGGCTTGTATCTGCAAACTCATTTCCCTTTATTGAGTTGCTTTCAGTACAATAATGCATATTTTCTGTGTTTTCAAGAAATTTCACCACATCCAATGAATCAGACTTAGCGATGTTGTGGCTCCATGTGGGTTCGTGCTTCTGCTTCGGGGGTGGTGGGTGCCAGCCAAAGTCAGGGTGTAGGTTGGAGCGTCTGTTTTGCTTCCACCAAGCTGTGACACTGTATTTTGTTAGAGTGGAAAAAAAAACTAGTGCTATTTGGAAACGCGTCTTTCTACAGTATTAACCTGACCTTTACAAATGTTAAGTCTTTCGGGAATGTTAACGAGAATCATTCATTTTTCTGTAAGCCTCTCTATGCTTTCACTTTTCCTGTTTTGATTACACCCCCATCTCTGACATTTGCTCTGCGAATGCCACCCACAGACGCCCTCCGGGGCAAGAATTTATGCATTATTGGAAAGTTTACAGTGGATTGACTGAGCTGACTTTAAGTTAGCACTCTACATTTCCCTGTGGAAGAAAAAATGAGAAGAACAAACTATATCTTAATCTTAAACATTAAGTTTACCTGCATCACTGTGGGTACACCTCCGCGCGTTTGCCCACTCATCCACGTGCTGTGTGCGTTTATGTTTGTGTGTCCTGAATCCAGTGACAGACGTTTAAATCTGATCCTCTGACTGCTGTTGTCTGGGTGCACTCTGTGACCCCGTCCCCCGCCAGGCACCCTGTCGGTGGGACAAAGAGTGTGTTGTTATATGAGGGGCTTTGGATGTGTAATTACCCCAATCTACTCTGCAGGAAGCTCGACGAGCACACAACTACACACCTCCCTGCACCTGAGATTTACACTGACCAGGGCAACAGAGAAATTCTTCACAACAGCACATAAACAAGAGTGACAGCACACACTAAGCAAACAACCCCATTTTCCTTCAGCTGCAGGGCCATGAAACTGAGTGAGATCAGTTCTTAGGAGACTAAAAGAAAGACCTTTTTTCATAGTTTTGTGCAGTTGAAGTTATTTTTTTTTCTCCAACACCACTGCCATTGAGGAATCTAAGTTGCTTAATTGTGCCTGCTGACTGCAAGATCCTGATATTTGCCTTGAAATTTGCATACTGAGCATTGCATGAAAATGGGTGACCTTTTCTTGTTTGACCCTCAGGGTGATCGTTTACGTTCCAAATTCATATGTGAGAGAAAAGGCCACGCAGATAAGAGAGTGCATGAAGAAAAAATTAAAGAGTGGGGGATGTGCAGTAAAACTGCCATCGCAATAAATCACTGTCATCCTGGAAATCATACACACAATTACGATGACCTATGCTTTTTCACAACAATGCAGAGATTTACGCATGAGGGCTTTAGTGCATTCAAAGGAATAAGCTGGTATTGTCTATTGTATGTGTGAAAGAAGGTGAAACCAGCAGTCACATAAATATACTTCCTCTAAATGAGAGATCTGCAACCATCATCAACCAGTTGGTACTGTCAACAAACAAATCACCAAACTTTCATACACTGAGCAAAACAATAACCCCCGTCTCACACACGTTTGCACACTCAACCATGCACATTCGCCGAGGTACAAGGTATCTTAATTTCAAAGCATTCAAATCGAGGAAACATGCTCTCACATGCATGAAAGACACATGACCTCTGGCGAGGATTTGCATTTAAGAGGCATCAAGCTTTAAAGACACGACCTGACATCGCTCATTGCCTGAGTGCTCATTCTTCTCTAATCATTTCTTTCACACTATATGTGTGGGCAGGGGCAATGTAAATGGTGTTTTATGTTCATTTTTTACTGGTTTAAAAGGAGAGTTGAAGGAAGAAAGATTACAACTTTTGAATATATTTTGTTCAAAGGAACAGCAGGGAAAGAAACACAAGAAAATGAATTCAATTGTGTAAATACTGCATATTATTTATTTGATGATTTTCCAACTGTTAGATGTCCTAATTATGCAGGTGCAGCAACAAAGTACAGATGCGACTGGTGGGAATGTCGTTAGTTTTACCAAAAAAGAGCTGCCCTGATGATGATGCCAGATGGAGCGTTAAGGAATCCACCAATTACAATTCATCCTTTCAGAGGAGTACATGTCTGTATAAAATCTAATGACAATCTATCCAACATTTTTATGGGTGTTTTAAGTTCGTACTGAAGCAGCGGACTACCCAACCAAAGCCATCAGTAGAGCCATGACACCAGCATGGCTACATTTGAAGCAAATATAATGCAGAGCTGCATCAAAGCAGATAGCACTAACCAGTAAAGTGCACATACTTAAAGGGGTCAAACAAGAATAAAAAAATGCCCCTCCAACACAAAAACCTTACTTTTTTCTGTGTCTTTAAGTCATATGGGATCAAATAAAAAACTAAACAGCTCTTTCAGAGCTCTTTAAACAGTAAAGTTTCTCACTTGTAACCTTTTTGCAGTTTTTGGTGACGTTCTTCACCTGGTAAAAATATCTGATTCTTAATAGTTAGCTTTACATAAAGGCTTTTCAGTCACAGGCAGACTTTATTAACAAATGTTTTGCCATGCTCTTAAAGCAGCATCGGAATAGTTGCGCAATCTGCTCTTGTTAGTTAAAGTAACAATTACGTGATGCAACATACGCAGGTTTCATGCAAGAATAATCACAAGGGAGACTCGATGGAGAAACTTGATGTCTAAGCCTTTAATATCAACCTAAATGCAAAGCAAACCTGAACGCAGATTAGGTCCACGTTGCAGCAGATTTCTGTTCGGTGGTGAAATCAAACCGAATATCTGTGGCAAGAACTTGAGAAATTTCCCCGCACACTTCTGCGTGACAACATGTCATAATGAGTCACGGCAACATTCAAAAATGAAATGAAAAGAGGAAAGTAATACTCATGCATAAAAGGAAATATGTTTGGTCTTGCAGGGTGTGATTGGATTAGATTTTGCGTCGTCCTATCAGAAGTGCTGTGCCAAGAGATGCCTGGAATTCTGCGGTCATGTTTGCCATTAAGAACATTATATATGAAGGTGTGTATTCATCAGTGACTTTACTATAGATTAATTGATCATTTGCCATAATTGAAAAAAGACCTCGAGTGTGACGGGATTAATTTGTTTCTATTATGCCTGATTGATATTTCCATTTTCTTTCATCCTGCTTCTTCCTCTGTTCCACATCGACGCTGAAGGATAAATCACCGCGCTTCCCCACACCGCTGCTACGTTGACGCATCTTTATTCCGCTCAGAGCCTTTACAGCGCTGCCCTCTGACCCTGCAGATCAGTCATGTTGCAAGCAGAGTGTGACTGATCCTGCTGCAGCCTCCTCCCGTGAAGACGAAGCTGACAGGATCAGCCCATCCCTCATGTTTTGATGTGGGATGCCTAACTTGGTTGGAGCGCCTCCTGCATTAGCATTCCTCGGCATTCCTCAGCTGGACTTGACATGGTGTCATGCCTCCGAGTGCAAGTTCAACCATGTCCAAGGTGCTTATTTTTGCCCACAAGATAATTTTCCTTCATAACAAAAATACACACCAGCTGCATTCCTAAAAGTGAGGTTAGAATATCACACCCAATACCACAAGTGCTCTCTCACTGTCTCTACACTGTAAGTGCACTAATGTGATTTCTAAACGACACTCTGCCTTTTTCTTGACTTGTATGTTACAAAATGAAGAGTTACAAATGAATAGTTACTGTTCAAAAGCCTCTGCTGTTTTAAGAGAAGGATGTTTTTGTATATAATATAAGGTGAGGAATTATGACTCATGCCTGTGCCTGTGGGAATGTGGCAAGATGTTTACTGTACGGCGAAGTTCTCACTCTCCGGCGGTGAAGTTTATAACCTGCCGGACTCCTTGCAGAAAGTAGAGACGATGGGAAACGTAAACAAAGGGAGAGGTGCAAATGTGCTGCTGATAAACAGACCGGCCCTCTGGGAGAGCGAGAGCGATCGGGCGGACGGGTGGGGGTGGGGGGAGGGTGGAGTAAGGAGAGACGCACAGAGCTCGGGATGTGAGTGCGAAGGTAGTTACATGAGTGCTGACATTCAGGAGAGGTGGATGGCGCACAAGGCTCCACTGTTAGAGGGCAGGGCGAGGGGAAGGAGCAGCTGTCCGCCTGGGCAGGCGGCGATACGCCTGCCCCCCAGCTGTCAGAGCCTGGAGAAATGGTCAATTCACACACAGGACATTGGGTCACTGTTCAAGGACTGATGGGCTCGCACCACATATACAGGAGGGTGTGTGTTCTCGACAACATGCAATGCACACAGAGGAACATTTAGGAGAGAATGTATACACACGCTTGGAATATGCATCCAAACACAAACAAGCAGGCTCATTATGTTTAGAAGTTCACTTTACATCTGCAACACCTTTTGAAAGCATTGCATCATGATCTGCACATTGATCAAATGCATAAATGATTAAAAAGCTATTTAATTATGAAACTGTGATGTGTTGAACAACAAGCATATCGTGTGCTTTATTAGAACAGTACAGGAAAAGTATTCACTCAGAAAGCCCGACACAGTTTCGAGCATTTCAGTGTGATCATCAGTCCACGTTCCTCACTTCTGTTTAACATTTACAGAATCTACTGAGTGAGTTCACATTATTTTTAGTTTTTTCTTGGATGGTATTTACACGGACCACAGAGGTGCCTACTCATGTGCCTTACTACTTTGATCTACATTCCCCTAAATCTTTTGTTTTACAGTCCGTTTGTGAGCAGGGAGATGTACCTGTTCTACTCATGAATAAAATATTATAGATTTCCACAGCGAAAGTATAAAGGTAACTTCAAACAGCTTGACTGACAATCCTGGATTAAAAACTGACTGCTGACTCTTCTTGACAAATGAAATCCTTTGTTTCCATCCGACCAGGAACTCCTCAAGCTCGGTCCCTGACAGTTGTCAAGGCTCAGACCCAGACACTTGTTAGTCTTGACAGGAGGCATCGTGATGACGTGAACACAGACAGAGAGCAGAGGACATGTTTGTCTACAGAGGAGCTGCAGCCCCGTCTTGTCAAGACTGAGGGCAGAGATCCGGCAGGGGTGTTGTCGACCACATGAGCATGATGAGCATGATGTGCACATCGAACAGTGTTTGAAAAAGGATAAGAAGGGTGGAGATGAAGATCACCAGCATTGCAATGATCATAGAAAATACTGAATGTGATGGTGGAAATAGTGAGTGCACGGCAGGGGAAAATCAAAAGGAACCTCGTGGAGAGATTGAAGAGGTGAATGCAGAGATCCTCTGTTTTGTGTTTTGAACAGATTTTCAGAAACAAAATGAGACTGTGAGTCAATTTTGCAGTACTGGCCACAGCTGAAATAGTCCCCTTTAAAAAGAAGCAGACATTTTGTTGCAAATATGCCACAGACTCAGAATTGGGGTTATCAAAAAAGTAGAACATGAAAAGTCTCAAAGAGCTGTATGAGTACATTATTGCCATCCCATTGGTGTGTGGGGAGCCAGCAGGAAGACTCTGAAGCACATTGTCTTTGGGCGCAAATATGTAGCAGCCAGAGGAAACCTCACAAACCTTTTCAGAGAATTTAAGAGGCCAGAAGAAGCCGGTGGTCTGGGAAAAACACTTTTTACTTTGCAGTGTGTGTGGTTGTAGCTGTGGCTCTGCACTACATTCGACTCTCATTTGTGTTTTCTTTTATGGTTAGCAGCAGGGTGGTGTTTTATTTACAGTTTGGTGGGGTGCCATCTTAAGACGGGGTATCCAGTTGATTTAATCAACATGCATGATGTCACCACTGTCGTCAGCTGGCATCTTACCTTGTGTCCTAAATACGAGTTGGCTGCCATGAATTGTTCAAATAGAGAAGAACAAGTGGTTATTAATAGACTATAACTACGTATATGCTATTCTAGACGCATCCGCCCAGCTGAAATCACACAAGAATCCAGAACATTCAACACAAACAACACAAATCCATTATAAAGTATTATTTCCTTCCCCACAGGCGGTTACACTCTGGAAATCCCTTTGTTCATTTACGCTTGCCAGTTGAAGGACGTCTTACCACTGAATCTATTTTCCACATTTGTCTCATTTTGTTTCAATTAAAGTGACATGCGAGTTTCATCTTTATCTTTCGGTTTCACGAGAATGACTGGGATCATTTTTTACTGTCTGCTTCACAATGATATCAGTGACGTTATCAGTCCACCCACAGAATTGCAGATATGAAGATTAATGGCCTAATGATGATTGTGTAATGATTTTTTTTTCCTGCTATCATTATTAGCTGTTCCTATTATTATAAACAATCTGAATATGATCACTTGAATGGAAAGCCTCGGGCAACCATGAGCATAATAATGCGATATTTATTGCGAAAATAAATTAAATCCTTGTATCCTGACAGAGCGAACATTGATTCATGAAAAAAGATAGGATTTTACAGGACAGCTGTAAAGATGCACCCCGTGACTGACAGTGACTGATAAGATTAAACTCACTACTGATCAGGGCTGATGGGGAAACAGGGATAAGAAATGTCTTAGTACTGTTGAGTAAGGACCGGCTACAGGTGGCAAACCACGGCATTTCCAGTGGAGGAAGGCATCGCATGTGGAACATACAGCACTGAGGAAAAAGAGAGATCAGGCAACCATGAAAGAAAGAGATCAGCTGGCAGAAAATAAGATAAATGACTGAGGTTTGGTAGTAAAGAATGGAAATCTTCTTAACATTTTAAGGCAAGCTGGAAGGAGCTGTAGAAAGGTCTACTATGTGCCTTGCGGAGCACAAAAGTTCTGGGAGCAAAGTACGGAAGCTTCTCTTCAACCGAAGACAACCCACAGACAGCAGAAACGATTGGTGCAGAAGAAAAATAACGTTGAAAGGCTTTAGCAAGAGATGACAAAATGGACGCCGCATGCTTGACTGCACATTAGACTGTTAATTTGCGCACAAAAGTCCGTGTCAGTTTCTATTTCCTCCACTCGATGCCATGCTTGACTTGTAATTCAAGGCCAAGACACATTTGGGTAAATGCGGCGCAGATCTGACGACTGCTAATGTTTTTATTCCTTTCTTGTTAGTAGATCTGGGTTATCACTGTCACTGTTTTCTTTTTCTCATTTCTTTGTCTCTTTGAATCATCTTGAAAAAGATTAGTGCAAAACCCAAAGCCTCAGTGAATTTTAATCTCCCAAAACCTAAAAAGGTTTTATTTGGATCTATAGATTTAGAGCATTGTTTTTGTATTTGGACATAATGGTGACATAATGACACATTTCTATCTTGATGTTTTTAGAGAAGTGTGGCAATCCAATAAAAAAATGTAAGAGTGACTTCACTTATCAGATATATTTTGTATTTTTCTATGTCCTATAAACTTTATATGTTATTTTTTTGTATTACTGACTTCCAGGTGTTTGTATCATTTTTCAAATCTTCAGATTGGTTTTGAATAAATCTGAGATCATGCAAATGACTGCATGTGATTATACAAAAAGAATGTGTTTTCTAATGCCTGGTTCAAAAATATGATTATTTACTGAGGTACAAGTCTTTTAAGTCATTTTAGTCTTTGTGAGTCATGGACTGTCAGAAGGACTGTGGAATAATCTTTAAGAATTGCCAGTGGCAAAAACAGAATCTGTTTTTGTGGGTTTCAAAATAAAAAAAACAAAAAGTTTTCAAAGCCTCTGAATATCTGAACTCCATACAGCTGCCCTACAAACAACCAACATTGCTCTGTGCCTGCGTTTTGAGAGAGTAAAACTTAACCAAACTGTTGGCAGTTTGGTTCTTGAGCCCTTTGGAGTGCACACTTGACTTCACATCCTCCCCTCCCTGATGCACGGTGATGTGGTAAATAATGGACAACTGGAAGAGTCAAAACTGACTGCCCAAGGCTGAATTCCTACATCAGGAGGTCTCAGACCTGCAGGAGGCTTAAATCAGAGAGCACTGTATTCTCCAGCTCCGGTGTGCTGCTGATTCTGCTTTGTGGTTGTGATAAAGAGCCTCCAGCCAGCCCACAGCACCCAATGAAGGCACAGAAAAGAACTGACAGCAAGAGTGATGTGAGCAGTCAAAGTTTTCCTTCCATGACCTGTCCACCAACTTCACTGAATCCCTCAGCACATGCCAGCACGGTGCACTGAGTAAATACCATGAACTTTTCCTTTCAGTCAGCTGTAACAGCACTCAGGACAAGAGCTACACCAGTCTGGAGTCATCTCCCTCGTGGCGGTTAAAGGTTTTCCAAACATCAACGTGCAGCTGTAACAAAACTAAAGTGTGCCCACAGACCACAGAAAGGCAGGGAAATCATGTTCAGCATGATGGTGAAATGTATAGTTTTGACATTTTCAATATATTGCTAACTATATATATGATCTCCTACATATTACACAATAAGAGCAATACCATTAATTTTCTGAAAAGTCCCAGACACTTTGCAACATATAAATAACAATAAATCAGCATGCTTTAAAATAACAAATCTTAAGTGAGTGATACAATGATATATGTCAGCTGTCAGAGATATTTCGATGCTGTGTATACCATGGTAGCCATACCTTTAATGTCTCTGAGTGAATTAAATGTTGCTCTTTGCTGAGAAGGAGCACAGCAGTATTGTATTTACCAGAAAATTTATAATATCACAGTAAATATCAATATTGTGAGATCCCATGACAGATGACTGTATCTATCTTCCTCTCTGAAGCCATTTTTGGCTGAGCTCCTGTTCAGATTTTCAGATAAATATTGAATTCAAACTAAACCATTAATCAGATTTTGCTGTGTTTTGTTGAGATGGGCTGAGATATCGGAGATTATTCCTCTGAAGCATTTTGACAGCAACAAGGTGTACCATTTTCTCTGTACGCGTTGCATAATGCGCTGCATCAGGTGCCCATATGATCATATCCTCCCCTTGTAATTTTGTGCTGACATGTTTGCAGCATACTCGCATGCCTCTGAGCTCACACACTGACAGAGGTACAGTTTGCATGGCCAAAGAATTCAACAGATGTTTTCCAAATGCAAGACAAGGCAAGCTTCATCGAGCTTATCAGGAGAGATTGGGAAAATTCCCCTGTTACATAGTTACATTCCTGGCTTGGCATCGATATGGATGTAGTCTGCAAGATGGTGACAGGGGAAATTGCCGGTAAACAAACAACCAAATCTTTGCCTGATAACACATGAAAGAGAAAGGGCTCTGGCACAGTGTGTGTGTGGGCAGACAGTATGTGTTCATACCTCTCTGCACCGCATTCGCTTCCTTATCTCCCATCGGCACATGAGAGGATTCCCGGCAAGCAGCCGTCCCTTTGAAATCCTCCCAGCATGTTTGTTTATGTCAAGCACTCGCGTGTTTCGGGGATTACATCTTTTCTTTTCCTTTCCTGAATTCCCCTCCTCGTTGGCCTCAAAGGAATTCTGCCTCCACCTCCTGACACACACACACACACACAGACACACACACTTGTTAAAATGCACGCTTTTGCCCTATGGCGAGGATTATGAGGGGTTATTAGGACAATTTCATGCATAACAATGAATGCAGTTTGGCATAAAAACAGCAACATGCAATATGATACAACACAGCATGGGTAATTATTTTGGACTATGAAAAATCTGAATATTGATATCCTGTAAGATTACATGTCCGAACTTCCTTCGTCTCACCCTGGCTAGTACACAAAATGTCTAATATTTAGTGCGCCGCAGTTTCTTCGACTCATTCAATCATCCTTCGGGTTTAATGGTCAGGCTAATTAGGTCTTCAGAGAATACTGTTGTCAGACCTGTCAGAGTTGTCACTGGAGAGGAACCTAGAGAGACCATTAGAGCCTCAATTGATGTCCACTAGACAATCCCTGCAAGGGTTGTTCATTTCAAACTAAATGAGGCCCTGTAGGTATTTCCAAGTATATGAACCGAATGGCCCAATCACCACCGGTTCATTTCAAATTTATTACTGGTGTGAAAGTCCCCTCATGGCCGAGTAACCCTATAGTCTACAATAAATGTTACTTATATACAACCAATTTGCACCAGCGGATACTTTTTTGGAGAAGTTTCACTGCAAACCAGATTATGTTTTTCAGCATGAACGTGGTGATGTTTAGTGGGGTGATGTTTATCATATTCACTTAGGATCTTAGTTCAACTTGTTAGGATGCAACATTTGGTAATGAGCACTAATTATGATGTAGATTAAAATTCATCAAACAAAAAAAACAAACTAAAAATGGTTAATATATCAAAACTTTTACATACAAAACCTTTAAACCTCTGATGATGGTGCGACATGAAAAAAGTCAGATGACCTTCAAAGTCAGTAGGATTCATGTTCTGGGAACCATGAATGTCAGTCAGTACCAAATGTGATACTAATAATTTTTTATAGTTGTTGAAAAAAGCGGTGGCGGACTGACCAACAGACATCCCTCGAGTCTAGTCTCATTTAAATCTCTTTTATGTCACTTATTCCTGAATTTATTTAAAAAAATAATAATCCAGGCAGGACTGTTGCTTCTAAGCTGCATCTGGTAAAGTAAATTAGTGGAGCATAAACATATGTTCTAGAGGATTGATTTTCCAAAAGACAGAAATAACAATATAATCAAATACTGCAGCTTGGTCATGCCAGTAAATGATGACTACTTAATGACATAATGCAGTCGTTTAAGAGGAGTCTTCCCTCATAGGTTTATCTAACAGGGCTGCAGGAAACAAAGGACACACACACACACACACACACACACACACACACACAAAAAGCGGTGAATGGTTGTAAAACTAAATTAATTTCACACGGAGAGTCTTATGTTGTAGTTTGCTAATTGATCTGTGAAATCATCAACATTTGGGAACAACCTTGATCACAGCATGAAATCTCTCCCCTGCCTGTCATTACCAGGGCTATGAATATTCACGATGAATATATTACAGTCAGTATTAGGAGATAACTGACTTTTCAAGGTAATGTTCGTCGTGGGGGCAGACCTTCAGCTAGAACAGACACGGCACCGGCACGATGGCTGAGCTCACCGTGTAAACACACATCATTTATCTAAGTAATTGCTGGTTTTTGACTTAACAGACGGAGATGGGCGCACATCAGCGCAAACACTTTTCCTCACATTGAGACTCATAAATGTTTTTATACGCTGACAGCATCAAAATTTCCCCCCTTGTGTCAGGAGGCAAGAATGTCACTGAAATGTCAAGTCTCAACATGAACGTGTCGAACTGCTAAAAATCTCTCCTCCTAAAGCAAAGCGACCTTCAGACACAGTCAGGCATCCATCACAGTTTAGCCAAATATAATTGACATAATATTCAACAGACTCAAAATATCGTCAGAGTCTGACCAGTTCTGCTAATGACTCACTTTGAGTCATGTTTGGGAGGTCTGAAGTCCCTGCTACACAGTAAAATAATTTATGTATTTGCATTCCTACTCTGCCTACTGTTATACCGTGGATAATAACCCTGTCGAGGGTGATGAATGCTCTATGTAGATGTATCAAATGGCTCAACATTTAGAAAACAAACTTTCCTGCTGACTCTCTGTGCTGGGAGGAAGGGAGAGTGTGCATCCTCATCCATTTCTTGCCCCCCCCCCTCTCTGCAGCACACAGACTAAACTATCACTTTGTGGTAGTTTACTGCAACCACTGTGATTTCAGAATTACAGCAATAACACAGCTATTTTCATTCATTTTCAAATATATATATCTACACTTCATGTCATCTCAGGTAGAGGTAAAGGAATTCATAAAGATTTTTTTCTTATTTTGACACTGGCATGTACCAAGATCATTTAATGTTTTCTTCATATTCTATCCAACAATTAAAACAATTCAAGGAAGGTTTTTGTGTTGATTTGGGAGGTCCCTGCAGATGGAAGTGATAGTGTTTCACCGACCCTCATTACAACTTATGTAATGTCTTTATCATAATAAGTCAACAGCAAGATATAACTCAGTAGCAAGGCCAACATGAAATGTTACGTTACAAGGCAGCTGTATGATAGTTATGGTCACCATGACCTTAGCTTAGATATTTATGGTCTGTAAAGCCACATCTCGCAATGTATGTCATAAACAAAGGCATGTTACCTATCTATGTGGAAGAGCACCAATATGAGATCTGTTTTCCAATCAGAACCTGCAATTCTTTCTATTTACTGAATGACCGACCAAGCTTTACGTGTTTTCTTCTCTGATTTCTTCTTCTTTCCTCTTCTTTTTTACGCCTGTGACTACAGCAGACACACACGGAGCTGCTGCAGGTACTCGTGCTGACAGCGTGCTGCTCGCGCTACAACTCCTGTTTTGACACGTTTTTAGATTGAACCTTTCTGTCACTGCGGTTTGACAGTGCAACTTCAAAGCAAACTTTAAATGGCAATCAGCCTTCACTGAGCGAGGTGTGCCACAGTACGTTACCACCCAACTTAACCTCGATTGATCAAGTTTCTACCTGAACACTTGTCATTCGTCTTGATACACTGTCTTCTTTGGAAAGGCGTGTAGCCTGACGTAATTTACGAGGGAAATCAAGCTGATTTTATTGTGAGATAATTATGCTATATTGTGCTATGTAAACATATAATCTTTATCTTGCGTTTGTATAATATTGAGCTGTGTAACTATTTAAAACACTTGCTGGATGATGATCATGATGACTGTTTATGCAGCTGTACCAGTATGTAATTATCTGAACAGTAACTAGTAGCACTCTGATTCTGGAAAATGAAATCAGCAAATCTCTGTGCAGCTATTTACAAATAAGGGTATTATGGATAACAAGAAGAGCCAACTTGCACACCTCCCAAATCTCAGCAAATGTAGTCAGTTAGTTGATGATACAACAAAACACAGAACACTTGAAATGAAACTAGACACCCAACATTGGTTTTGGATTAAACAAGACAAGATAATTTGTTAATTAGCAAAGCTTTGTTACCATTTGATGAGCCAGGCAATGTTTTTCCCTCGCTTCCAATCTTTGTGCTGGGCTAACTGCTGAGTGGCGTCTAATGTGACTCTCTACCAGCGAACTCTTTACTTGTTAGCCTTCCTGTGTGCAGGGGGAAAAAAATCATGATAAAAAAGCTCTTCATATTATTCTATTCAAATGTATTTTATAGACGCTTTTCTACTTTGAGGATAAGGCTCATATACAAATGAGCAAATAAGTTTTAAATGCTCGCACATAATTTGTCTTCCTCCGAAGCAATCAAAAGTAAATATTGCATTTCTTTCTTCTCTTGACATTAAGTATGAGCTGTAGTGCTTCCAGCATATTTATCTCTCTCTTTTTTTCCCTTTCTTTAATTCAGCAGAATTAGATGTAGAGGCTTCTGTAATGGCCCCCTGGAGGCATGAAATTATGAGAGTCAGAGAGAGCAAGGTAATTACCATCAAGACTTTGGGCTTCAACCAAAAGCACATTACCCACTTCAAACGCCGCCAGAGAAATGCAAACAGAGGAGGAGAGATAGTTACTTTGCTGCAATACTGAACCCCCTGACCATGCATTTCCATCATGCACGGGGGCAGTGTTGTTGGACAGACATTGTTTGAAGAGTTATAACATTTTCTTGTTGAAAGACACATTTATGTCGCTTGGATTTACAGTTTTAATATATATTGTAATTTGCTGATTTAATCCTCCCATGAAAACGCGCTTAGGCACAGTGGTCGTTGGACTTTGGCGGGTTGTATAACCGTACTGTGATATGACATGCCAGCTCGCACATTGTCGTGCCAGGTTTTGTGAAGTAATCTGAGCTCACGGTAGCAGCACAGGCATCTTATGTCTAGTCACTATCGAGAATGCATTTTGAGGCTTGTTACGGCTGGCCTGCATGTTCACATTGTGGAGACTGAGGGCAAGCATGGCTCTTCTTTTCATTTGCACGGCTAATTTGATTTTCGTCACGTTTAAAGCATAGTTCCATCACTGAAAATGAAAGACCATTGTATAAAAACTAATTGTGTACTACATCTACTTTCCGAATGACTGTTTAATGGTTCGTGTATATTAGTTTTTCTTAAACTATCTCAGAGCCTCATTTGTACAGTTCAGAGTCAGCATTGATTCAGTGATGCAACCGTTATGCTCTCACCAATCAATAGTTCTCAAAAAGACATTAACTAGATGCAGTATATATTCAGAGATGATCTCAGTGAGCTTCTTGCCACAACTGGCTCAGACTCCCCACACAGGCGGAAAACAAAAATCTATAGACAATACAAACATGCCCACGAATGATTATGTGAATCCTGACCCCAAAGGTAACCATTAAAAATGAAATAGTGCTTTGCTACTCTTAGTAAAACTGCTTTCGCAAGGGAGTTGAAATTGTTGTAGTAAATAAAATGGTGTTGGGAGCCCAGAGACTACATGCTGTGGTTATTAGTTTATTTCCCAGATGTCTATGAACAGGAAGCGCTGTCCTCTCCTTCACCATTAACTGCAGGTCTCTGTGTTCACGGAGAAACTCATTATTGTACTGGAAGTTTCCAAATTTGAATATATGTAAATATGATACTGTGAAGCCTGGAAATGGTCATAAAGAGCAAATCTGCTCAGCCAGTTGAAGGTAAAAATCTGCATTATAAGCACTAAACAGACTCTGGAAATTATGAGCAGTTTATAATATTCACATAAACGGCTGCCGTGTTGTTAATTATGAATAATGAACTGGTCATACCCATGAGCGGCTCCTTGCATCACACTAAATGAAGACTAGCTTTTATCACAGTTGTGAGGAGGCTCTTTTCTCTGTCTCATCGCGCCTCTCAGGAGCTGCGAGCCGTTCTGCTCCGAAGATTTAATTTTCACTGGCATGAAATTGGACCTCTGTCCACTCGTACTTGCAGCAGAGGAGTGCCTTGACCTGCAGTTATAGTCGATGTACCCACCAACAATACAAGCCTGTACCAGAGTCACCCAGCTTGGTATTAACAACACCAAACAGCCCCACTGGGCCCAGAGTGCTCCTAAAGGGCCAGCCATGTGACCCCAGTAAACCTTGGTATTGATATTGATCGCTTTCTAATATACTTTATTCAATTTTCCAGATGGGAAATTCTTTTTTAGCCTCCCCGCTCAAACAAATTTGAACAGGCCATAGGTTATAGAAAGACATGATCACAATAAAATACCAATTGGAATAATTGGCCCAGAAGTTATTTTAAGCAACCTTCTCCACCATCTATGAGACATAAGAGCTCACATGGGTTTCTGTTTACATATAATATATACCAGATC
>JBAJHX010000035.1:10090607-10108609 GCA_037176925.1 Amniataba percoides | reverse complement strand
TATATATATATATTCAGGTTTGTAATAGAAAAGGTAGACATGCTTTATATTGAAAGTTGATAGAAAACATCTCAACTGCTTCATTTTGTGCTCTAAATTGTTTTCAGCTGCCATTTATACTCCTCTCATCTATAAGCTTGGCTGGCAAACAAAATAACACAACATTTGAATCACGTACAAAAGAGTTCAAAAATAAGGGAAATAAGATCGTCTGAACCGAGTGTAAATAATGGGAGGAAGCCAAGATGAAGAAAGTATCAGTCTGAAGTGTCTAAGGTAAAACAATGAGAAAGCTATTGAGCTTGTGTGTGCTGAGGGACGAGATCAAGATAAAAATTTATTTGTTTTAAAGGTCTATAAAAGTATGAGATAATTATTTATATCACAAACTTGGCTGCTCATACTCTCTTAGTCTTTTCCATTAATTTAAATGACTTTCTGGTCATTGCTGAGATTTGCTGTGGTAATATAATTTGTGGTGGTCTCTTAGAAAATAATACATTGTAATGAATAAAAGGCCTAAGTCACAGAAGGTGCTTTGTTAAATAATATTGTTTTATTTATACAATACAATGAACCTAACATAAGTTAATATCAGCTTCAGCATAAAATAAATTGCTTTTGCTGAACTTAGTGATTAAACACTAAGAAATTTCTCTCCAGCTCTGAAAATAACTGGCCTAAGGGAGCGAAGGCTCTTTGTTTTAATAAAGTAATGCTCCTAAATAATTTGTACCAATGGAGTTTCGCTTCTGAACATTATTAAATGTTTAGCAGCATAGCCGCTGGACATTTCTCCTTTGAAAAGTCTGTAACACTCGGAGGTAAGTGTTTTGTTGTTGCTTCAAACATCAAATCTCCTACTTCCCTTTAATAAACTACTTCAGCTGCTTCAATCACGTCCACAGCAGTGAATGAAGATGGGGCGAGCATGCTTAGAGAAAACATCTGAGACACAGAACAGGGAAGTAGTTGAACATAATGCGTGGTGAGATAATTTATTTGTCCTCTGTCACACCACATTTATAGAAACATGAAAGTAGGAAATGACAGGCCCATGACTCATTTCCATGGTGCTTTGGGGAAGATTATGGACTGAGACAGACAGATTTTCTGACTGATCCTTTGAAAACACTTGCAGAGACTTTACTGGCACAGCACGACACTCAGTTGAAGAGAGTATAGTCGGGTTTTTCCAAAAGTGATATGAAAAGTGTCAATCAACTGTGAAATGGCAGCTAATAGAGACACACGCTGGTTACTTTTCCCAGGTCCTCCGGATCCTACAGCGGATGAATGTTACTAATATTTGATTCATGGAAAAAAAAGTACAAACACTTGTATGTCTGGACAGAATTAGTGTATATGGATACTGTGGGATAAAGACAAAGCCTGTATTTGTTTCTGTTAGCGCACACTGGTTCCATATGGGATGTTCGTGATGCTTTTAAATTATGTTGAGGAAAAACGGGCTCAGGTTTCTCCACCAGTAAGCTCGCACCAATAAACAGCTGCTAGCGGTGACCTGCGCTGCCTGGGAGGTCAGAGAGAGATCCTTAACTCTGTTGTCTTTTCAATTTTTCAGTTCCCACCCAGCGAAGAGCAACGTATCCACATGTGAATGTGTGTGAACATTGTGCTTTTCTGTAGCTTCTACAGCTAAAACGGTGGGAAAAAAAGCGAGCGCCAACATTCAGATAAACCAACATTTATAATAACTGCATTTCATAATGATATGTTTTAATATTACTTGTATTTGTTTGTCTGTTGGGTGTTGTGAGTGATTATATTCCACATCTTCCCCCTGAGCATCAGGTGATTGACAGTAAACAGAGCGTAATGTATTAGCGTGCAGTGACACGAAAACAGTTCAGGTACAATGAAATAACAAAAACAGAAATAGAAAACCCAATTACGGCTTTGTGTTTATTGTGAGGGATTATCTCACTCTGTGGACGGTGTTTTGCAGACTGCGCAGTGGAAACCTTTAAGTCCTGTCCACACCAATGCAGATAAATTTGAAACATGATTCTGCCCACACTTTATGCCCTTCAAAAGGATTTCTTGAAGTTTAGCATCCACACTAAAGTGTCAAAAGACAAACATTCAAATCTCTTCCTCTCCTTCTTCTTTTCTTCTGCTCAAAATAAAGAGTGGTGGAATTAAATCAGACTGTGCTGACAAACACGGCCTTGTGCTAATTTAAAGCTCTTGTCCACAGCCTCTGACTCACTCTGTCATCATTTTTCTGTGTTTTGATTTTGTTGAAAAGACAACATAGCTGTTGCCACTGACACACATCTTTCTGTTTTTGCTTTTTAACGCCTCCACAAGCATTAAACCATCGTTTGACTGAGGGTCGTAAATGCGCCCTGCTAACCGCGGCTAACAGTGACTCCTGGGCAACTGCGTCGAGGCCCTTGAACGATAAACGTGCAGCGGTCTGACAGCGTGAACGTAAAGATATGATAGAAAATTGGCTTTTTAAGGCCAGTGCTATGGGGACGCATTTGACGGAGGCTGTGAAAATTGGCAATCATAAGTCAGCGGTTTCATTTTATACTCATTTTCACAAAGCCTCTGTGTCAGGGATGGAAAGTGCTGCCTTTGTGGGCATTAAAGATCAAAATGGAAAAAAAATGAAACATGGTGGTTTCAGATATATCTGTGTTGTCATGAGCATGGCCATTATGGTCTAAATCATGGTACTCTGTCAGACTCTTGCTACAAAAGTGTGAGGAAAACAGTGGTTGAAGCACATAGATTCAACATAAGTGATGTGACTAGCTGGCATAGTAATTGAAGAGGTGCTTATTTGGACTATGCATTGAGCTTATTCCTTATTACCAGCACCCTGTAATTTACTCTCTCATTAGAAACCACATCCACCTTCTAGCTAATTCCCTGTCTGGGTGGTGGGGTACAAGATGCATGGCGGCAGGGAGCAGATAGATTGAGACTCTCAATTGCATGTTGCATATTGAGTCATAAAATGTTGCTTGGCATTTGCAATTCAAACACAATGATGCTTCCCCTCCTTTATTCCTAAATCAATATTTCCTTTCAGCAGCATTTTTGCTGACAAGTCAGAGAGCTGATCAGCCGGATAAGATGTGAGACCGCGGCATCACATGATGATAAATATCATGACGGATACGCATGTGTGCAGCGTTGAGCATGTCTCTTCTGACTAATCGCATTTATTTCTCTTCTCTTCATTTTCCCACTGTGACTGGAGAAGGCAACACTGTGTGTCTGCTGCCTGAAACAAATGTTTGTTCCCATGGCAACAGTGGCTTAAACATCAGCCCGTCTCGGTGGTCAGACGATGTGAGTTTTCATCACTTCAGCATGGACACTCCCATGTTTACATCAGGGAAACGTCACATCACACGTCCGCAGTAATGACAGGGAGGCCGCTCTGTTCCCTTTATGGGCCACAGCAAGAGGCCTGATACAGAGAGCTGCATTAAATGGTACATGAAAATACTTTTTATGGTCTCCTGGCACAAAGCGGGAAATGCCTGATAGAATGAGTTTCAGAAAATGAACAAAAACGAGGGAGCGATTCCGAAAGTCAGTTTTTGTGTACTTTTCCGGGATTTCACGGTGGACTGGCATCATCTGAAAACGCATCAAACCCGAGCCGATACAGATGTTTCTGCACGGTTTGAAAGACCTTTCAAACTAACCACGCATGTATATGTGAAGGACAGACCGTCTGAAATTGAGCAGAATAGTAGGGCAGAGGTGTCAAACCCCACAGGTCCGAGACATTCCTGAAGACCAAACTGTGAGCGTGCGCGTCGGCATGTTTATACACATGTTCTTACAAGCGCCTTTGACTGTTTGTGTGAGTGAATCCCTCCTATCGCGTTTACAAGTGCGCTGTCAGCGTCCTGCTTGTGTTTGTTTGTGTGCGCGTCGCGGAGAGTGTGAATGCGGTGTGTTTGCACGTGTTGGTCAGTGTTTGCAGGTTTGACGGAGGCGTCGTACCACCCAGAGCTAATGGCGACACAGCTGCGGCAATCCACCTCGAACACCTCACGGGAATTCTCACCGAGGTTCGAGGGGAGGGAGGATGAAAGAAGAGGGGGACAACACCATCAAAAGCTGCTGGGGAGATATTCCTGGCTTCTTTGTGTTTGCTTCTCTGCATGTCTGCGGTGTTTGTGTCTGTGTCTGTGCGATGCTCTGGATCATTATCGTGCTCCTCCAACTCGTTTCACGATGAAGTTAAGGAATTCTGAGCCCGGGTGTGATATTTAGCCAGGCTGTGTGAAATCAGCACAAAGTGATTCCCGTAACAGCTATGAGAGGGTGTCTTTGATTGAACAGGCCTGGTATGTCTAGACACTTCATGAAATGTAAAAATGTCTCCAGCAGCCAGAAACTGAGGTGAATAAAGGCCCATCTAACAAAGAGATTACTTTTTTAAAAAAACAACTTCTGTAAAACTAATCTTGAAGAATAGTTTTTTACTTTCTTTCCAAGACTTAGAGGAAAAGAAGACAAGAGGGGAAGCGTTTAAGATGCAGCTAACAATTATTCTTTCTTTCTATCATCTAGTCATCTGTCATTCATTTTCTCAATTAACCTGATTAGTTGCTTAGTCCATAAAATGTCAGATAATGGTGGAAAGTATTGATCATGGTTTCCCAAAATGTCTTGTTTTGTCCACAACCCAAAGATATTCAATTTATTGTCAACAACAACAACTAATCAATCTGTCAACTAATCATTGCAGTTCCAAATCTTACACACACATGCTATAACTATTATGTGAAATTATATGAAAACAACATTAAGCTCTTGTTGGTCAAAATAATCTAGTCCAGTGTGTAACTTGCCTTAAAACATTCAATTGTGATTTTCACATTACTGTTCACAAACTAATTAAATAAACAAGATAAAAGTGTTAATGGGAGAGATTTAGAGGTGTTGGCAGGTGTATTTTTCAACTCTGGAGTAAGCTGTATCTCTCTGTTTCCAGTATTTATGCTCACTTAAGCTTAAGCCTCCTGGCTCTGGGTACACATTCTCACAAACATGAAAGTGGTATCAATCATCTGATCTAGGCTAACTCTTGGCATGAAAGCAAGTGCTTTCTAAATGCCAAACTAGTCTTTAAAACCCTAACTTTATTCAATTCAGCTTCTTTGCCTTCACTTTTCCAGCATCGTACCATCAGCAGCGCACGCGCGCACACACACACACACACACACACACAGAATGTGGGATTTGATGTTTTCAGTGCCATTTCCACTGCATATTTAGCACAACCAGCAGCACATCACACCAGGTTCTGATTTGAAAGACAAAGCCACATCTTACACCAAACCTCAAACTGTGCTAGCTCAGCCCACGATGAAAACACATCTGGGCAGATGAAAGATAATGCGCATGCCTTTCCAGTCATGTGTGCATGTGTGCAGTGAGGGATTGATTGCAAATAATCAGGTGGCATTCCCCCCGTAACCCCATATTGACTGCTTGAAGTTTATTATTCACAAAAACTGACCGCTTCAAGGGAAAACATAGCCAAGGGTACATTTGTGGGTGGTAAATGATGGATGAGTTTGTGTGTGTGTGGATGGGAGAGTGCGCAAGTGAGTAAGAGAAAGACATTTACACCAAGCTGTAAACAGGTTGAGAGCATTATTAAAGTGTATACAAAATTAACTCAAGGTCAGCGTGACAACATAATGCAGTTCTCTAGTTAAATAAAAAAGGTCAATAAAAGATTAAGTGGCTGACCACAGAGGAGCTTGCAACATCACAGGTCTCCAGATATAAAAAGGGTCTCCCATGGGTGAGCTTTATGTTGGGAAACATGGGTCTTTAGTGTAGAAAAGGTATTAATTCTGCTCTCCTGCTCAGTAAAACTGTATTCGTAGTGAAACCAACTCCCACCTTCATTTTTCCTAATTTATTTTGTTTTATTTTCCAATCACATAACTGATTGATATAAGAACAATTACCACTGTCCAGACGGCCTCCCAAGCAGCCACAGTGCCGCAGGCTTCACTAATGAATGTAATTTAAGTGTTATAGAGGATGGGGTTTCATATTGGTGATGGATGATGGTGTTTGGAGGCCTATTTTGTGTTGTGGTGGAGGTGTATTAATCACTATTAAAGACGGCTTAAATGCTTTCCCTATATGCCCATGTGATTTAGACTCCTGGATGGACAGTGTGTCTAACACTGAGAGACCTGCTGCTGCCGGTTTTCATAATGAAGCACTTACTCAACCCGCTGCCAAGAGAGACTGCAAGGTCACGATAAACTGTTATAGTCAGGCAAGAGGCAGTTTACGGGCACATTCAAGGGCAATCACGTGGCTGCATGCACATGCAAAGACATGTGGCAAAACTGTGATATGACACAATCACGCTACAGTCTGTAACAATCAAATGAAAATGTCAGACGATTCTGCAAAACACAGGATCATTTTAAATGTATACAATACCTGCATATGGCAAGTGGGATATGATTAGCAGGTTTGATATTTTTCAGAAACATTACAATATAAATATATAGTTTGCATTTCCTCCTTGTCCCTGTGTGGGTTTTCCCCCGATACTCCACCTTCCTCCCAAAATCCAACGACATGCAGGTTAGGCAGAACTGGCTGTAGGCGTGAATGCAAATGTGAGCGGTGGTCGGCCTCTATATGTGATTAACCTGTGATCGACCTGTCCACCGTTGTTATCCACCGCCTCTCACCCAATGCCAGCTGGGATTGGGTCCACCCCTGCGACCCCGTTTAAGGATAAACTGTATAGATAAATGGATTGATGGATGTCTAAGCATCTAAGCATAGAGAAAGGACATGAACATATCATGTTTAGTTTATTTAATACATACAAAAATGGAAGTGTAGAGATGACAATTTGCAGTTTCACAGTGGGCAATGATCCAGGCTATTTCTTGGATCTGGTGCCACACAACCAGTCTCCACGAAGCTGCTGTGCCTTGACAAGAAATACTCGGTGCGTAATGCATGGTGTGTTTTTAGGGATTGTTCCAAAGCTGTGCAACATACTAAACAGACAGCTTCAGAGGTGTTGGAAGGCGAATTTTGTCAACCTTAGGTGGAGCAAGGCTAGTTGTTTCACCCTGTTTCCAGTCATTATGCTAAGCTATGCTAAACTAAGCATCTGCTGGCTGTATGACTCATTTAACTCTTACTCAGAAAGCAAAGAACATGAACTTCAGTCTCCTACATGACATCAGTTTGACAGTTGTACAAATTAAGAACCCAATACTTGGTAAAATTAAATCAGTATTTTTTTTTTCCTTCACATGTGAAAATCTATGTCAGTGACAAGATGCATAGATTACTTTTGTTTCCCTGTGTTATGTTTATTTTTGACATGAGGATTACACGGGAGCCTGCACACAGCCTTCATGTTCTTTACAACGTACTGCAACTCACAGATGCCACATAGTGTCACACACTCTTTCATATGCACAAATACAGACAGAGCGTGACACAGAGGGAGAGAAGCAGCTCTCATAATCAGGAGATAGTGGAGTCTTCAAAGTAAGCGCTCACACAGAATGTCTTTATTAGCTTCGCCGGAGTCAATGAGGCGCACAATTTTATGCACACAGACACAAGCAGCGGACCCAAACACAGCTAGAAGCATCATGAAAGGCTGTTTGATTTGAACCCAATCTACAGACACATCAGTGGCTTCCTCCAACACTTATGCTTAGAGAGAGGAGAGGATGATGTGTGTGTGTGTGTGTGTGTGTGTGTGTGTGTGTGTGTGTGTGTGTGTGTGTGTGTGTGTGTGTGTGTGTGTGCGTGTTTGTGGAAAAATGCAATTACCTCCACTTGAAAGGCACCATCAATCTGTCCTCTTTACAAGGGGCCTTATGGCTTTGGTTAGAAATGCCAAAAACAACAACAACAAAAAAACACTGCAGCACCTCTCCAAAATATCTTTAATTATTTGATTTAACACAGATAGATACCACAAAAGAAAAACAAAAGGAAAATAGAGATTTAAACGGTAGCAATTATGTGAAAGCGATGACAACAACTTTGCTTTGGTTAATGATGAGATCAAAGGTCGACTTGTTTTGGTGAAGGTAAAGGGACGAAAAAGACGCTGATTAATTACGATGGGTTGGGCCACACAATTTATTCTGCAGTTTGGAGACAGATTTGTATCAGTAGATAGTCTCCAACTGTTTGATCATACAGAGTTGCTTAACTAGACTGCAGGCGACTCCTGCAGACTAAAGAAACCAGAGCATTGTTAAAAGTTGCTGATTGGGAGAAGATCAAGTGTTGGGGATAAATTATAAAAACATCAAAATCAAGATCATTCCACACAAATTACAATGACGTTTTGGCCTGATTAATGTAATTACATATGGAACAGTAAGTGAGGGCTGCTACACAGGGATATGCAGCTTCCTGTTTTTAAATGAATTAACTCTGTTGTGTTTATGTGGGCGTAGCGCACAGCGTACTGTGATAAAGGTCCCAAGTTCTTCCATGCTCTGACCTTTGAGAGAGCTGCCTCCAGCCCACTGGCCCTTTTCCACTGCAGGAACTTTTCCAAGAACCGATGGGAACACAGGCAGCAAAGTGCAAAAGGGATTTTTAGTTCCTAATTTTAGTTCATAAATTTAGATCATTCCTTAAGGCCACTATAAATAATCTCAGAGTGTAACTGCAGGCTGCTTCATGCTGCTGCAAAGATGGAGGACAAATTAGAAGCAATTTTCACAGTGAAATACTAGGCCACAAAGTCACACAAGCATAATTTAAAGCCACCAGAAAATGAAAGTATTTCTTTGTCACATCAAATATTCATGACCAAATAAGCAATAAAGCTTTAAAAACACAAACTCTTAGTAAGAAGCTGGATAAGAAAACATGTTTTAAAGGGTTTTAAAGGTTGATCGATCAGTATTCTAAGTAGCATTTAGCATCACAGAAAAGATGCTTAACACGCGGGGGGGGAGAACAGACAGGATATAATATACATGAGCCCCACCAAGCGTGTGCTGTGTGTTGGGCCTCCTTCATGAAATCCTCTTATTTCAGTTTTTGTGCTCTAAGCTCATTCATCACACAAAAACATTCCTCCAAAAGAGAACAAAAAGCCAGTTAAGTGGGTGTCCTCTTGTAAACACGGTGCGAGTGTTGAGCAGCAGAGCTGAACAGCTCCAGCACTGTAATTTGTATTTCTGTGGACTTAAATCGATTTGACGTTCCTCTCGGGCGGCTTCATGAATTCAATATGAACAATATTAAAAACTTTTTTTTAAAGGTTAAAATGTTCTCACAAGCTAAAACTTTAAAACTGTAAAAAAAAAAAGAGATAAGAATCAGATAAAAATAATTATTAATATTACATCATTGAGACCTGCCTTTTTTTATGGATAAACTAAGGCTGCCACCATGTCAGCATCCCTGTGGTCCTCCATCCATCAGGCCTTTCCCCCTGACGGCGTACCACCATCTGCCTCCTGAAATGAATTACATTTCCTTATAAACAAAGAGTCCCAGCATGGAGGATGGAAACAGCCTGTGAGTGCACAGAAACCGGGGTGAGAGGGGAGACTGATAAATAGCTGTTGCGCATACGACCACTTCTCGGTGACCCCGCGGGTCAGGAGGGTGAGACCCTAATTAACGCAGACTAGATTCGGAACTGTAACGCCAGAGTGTGCCTTCCTCTTGTTTGATGGAAGGAAATGGATTCGGACGGCTGACAGAGATGTGAATATAGATTAGATACTTGAAATCCCCAGAAAACCCCTGGAAACTGGCCAAATGAGAATAGCACATTGTATCAATACTGTGTTCATGTCGTTTGGGATTTGCCACAGTTACCAGTTTCCAGTTTCTTGTTCACATCAAGTTGCAATTATGACCTGGAAACTCTTCTAAAAATAATAATAATAACCTGGCTAACCAAATATTATTCTTATGAATTGCTTATAAGAGCTGTCCAAGGTTTTTTTTTTTGTGCCTAAAACTGTTCTCATTTTCGCAAGTGATTTGAAGGAAGGAAATGAGAAATTATGTTGTCAAATCAGAAAATGCTCACATGCGTCACTCTGGACAGTAACTACAATCATTGCATTTTATACTCATTTTGAAAATCTCATATAAGTCTCCAAAAATGAATGAAATCAGAGCACAAGTTGTAAGTATTGTTCACAGGGAAATAGGAACAACCAACTACTGAAATTACTGTTGTTGAGTACTGTTGTAAATGTCAATTGGACAAAGTCATTTTATTTTGAAATAGCTAGAAAGCACACTATTTGAGCAGAGCCCCTTGCGGTGAGATGTTTTCTTGTCAGCGTAAAAATAGCTCCGTGTCCCTGTAGCCTTGCCTCCACCGACCTCCAGAGCTTGAGTGGAAAAGCTTCTCCAAGCTCCAAGCATGTATTTATTCATCTTACCTGTCAAACAAAGAAGGTGACCTGGCCTGCTCTTCCGGCTGAACCAAGCCCCGCGCCGGTGAAACCACAGACAAAAGAAAGAGATAAAGAGAGATGAATAAAGCGCAGAGGTCACCCTCTTCACTCTGTGCATCGCAGCCGCCTGAGCTCCCTGATCTGGGGGTCTCGCCACTCTCCCTCCTGTCGTTTTTTTTTTTTGAATGACAATCCATTACACTCCTCTCTGCGGTCTTATCATAACCAGCATGCCCTCTGACCCTGGATTTTACAAAGTGGCCGCTGCTGTGGAAAATGCTGTCATCCATCCATATTTCATGCGAGTTTCTGGGATTTGAAAGTGTGAAATAAGCTCGGAGTGTGATTCATTTACCGGAGCAGCTTCGGCTGTACCGGCAGACTTGAGTGAGTCAACCCGGTGAGAGCTGACAGATCTGGTGACATCATGAGCTGACCCGTCATCTCGAACTGTATTAGCTTTGCTCTCTTGTACGAGTGCGACGGTCTCACTGGAGATGGCTGACAGTGCGCGGTTAGTAATTCAGCAGCAAATAAAAGCCATATTGCAGCAAATTACCTCACTGCACCATCCACCCTTTTTACTGGAATCCTGATAATGAAGTCATGGGTTAGATCAGTTTTAGCGAGCGTGACTGTAAGAAAAAAAAAACAAACAGATTACATCATTAATTAAAGGGCTTGTGGTTCGTATTATACACATTTTCCACATAAATGTGTTTGATTAGCTTCTGGCATATAGCGTAAACACGACACCTCATATCAAAGTTGACTTGTTTCATGTAATTGCAAACTGAATTTCTAATAAGAAACTTTTTCATCTTTTTTCCCCCCCAAAAAAAACATTTCTTAAAGCTGTAAATGCAGCAGCCGGGGGAATTTATGTATGTTATTCCAGTGAAGCTTAATTCAGGCGGTTTCATGGCACTCATTTTGAAATCCATTCCTTATGTGAGCTGCACACAAGCTGTTTTATTAGCACACCACAGTGACACCCATGATAAATAAAAGAAAGCACGCTGAAGCCCATTGCATGTGGAACAACCTTCAGTAGAAAATGAGAGTAATTTCTGGTGCTTTCTGAGACCTCTGGCCAGATGGCAGAATAGAGTTGTCAAAAGCCAGTACAAAAGTAGAATTAAATAGATAAATCTCTCGTCTCTGCCGCCGCTGATAGCCTCAGATGCTCCGAGCTGTGCTGCGGAGGTCGATAATAGCTTGAACTGCTGCTGTTACACCTCTGCTCCGTGCAGTGATAGTTGTCTCTCGGAGAGCCACAGCTGTAGGTTTTCTGACAACCACTGTGATGTTTGTGAATGCATCATTTTGTCTATTTAACCTCCTGCTGGTGAACAAAGCTCCATGTATGCAGCATAAGGCGCACACTCTGCTTTCTTTCTCAGGAGCACTTAACAACCCCCCTTTCTCCACCCGGAAAAAAAAAAAAAAAAAGATTTCACAAACATGCAAAACAAACACTCACATATTCTCTCTTTGTCCGTCCCCGTAGCTACAGTGCAGACATGTGTGGGTGGTTATTGTTGTTTGATGGCGCTAATCTGAATATGTGGCTGCTGCTGCTTGTGCCATTTGGATTTATGCAATTTCTCCAAACAATAACAGGGGCATTTGTTTGCGCCTGAGCCAGAGTGACTTTGAGCAATCACACCGGTAGACGACTGTTTTCATTTCATTTCACGGCAGATAATGAGCATTCAAGCTTCGACAATGACAAAACCTGTTTCTGCTGAATGCTTACTAATTATCTGCTCTGCCTTCCCTTTTGTAACTCTGCGTCTTGCTTTTGTGCGCCATTTGAGAGGTCGCAGAACTATTGCACATTGCAGGGTGTAGCAGCATGTTGTATTGTGCGGTCCTGGTTTAATACACGTCAGGAATTTTAACAGCTCACTACTTGTTTATTCAGACTCTGTTGAACAATACAATGACCTGGTTGCCTTGGTTGTTACATTGTGGGGCATTGCTTTTGTCTCGTGTTACATATCCTGCTGAGAAACTACTGTAAAAAGTTTAAACAGCACTTGTTCTTTTATAACTCACAAATGCTAACACACACTGCGCACAATAAAATACTTTTATGAAGTGAAAAGTTACAGTGAATTAAACTGTGGAAATAGAAGGCACACTACAATGCTGTTTTTTCTGCTTTATTGAAAATGTATTGTGCAATCATAACACTCCTGCAATATACTGAAACACTGAGCCATTATTAGATGCTGTCAGTATCATTAATGTGGAAAAGTAAACATCTTATGTAAATATAACATTTCAACTTCATGATCATTATTTTGTGTTGTCACTGACAGCTGAAGAGGCGACCAGCTGTAATTTACAATTCTATAATACATTGTGGGATTGTTATCAGAAAGCAGCGGCATTAATTATTTAATTCCATTGTGGATTATTGAATAGTGGATAAATACACAAACTCCAGATACAAACTCCAAATAAAACAGAACAGAAGCCAAAAATAATCACTGAATTATTCATGAGGTAACACACAAACATGCGCTGAATAATATGTTAGCCAATGGCAGCATACATTATATTGTCTTTTTTTTTTTTTTTTTTTTTGCACATCAAAGTCTGTTTACACGTCTTGGGGAGCACTATCACAAATGTGACCAAAAAAAAGCTGTATAAAGCTTTTGTGAGTTGCACAGTGTCTGAGAAATTGCCTCACATAATGCCACTTCAAGCCAGCGTTGGTTGGGCCTCAGGACAAGAAGTTTGAAAATGAAAACAACAACAAAAAAATCTGGGGGTGTAGAGGCAAATACTTTCCTACATGCTCATCATCTCTGCTTAAGGCCGCAGCTGAATACTTCATCAGCTGCAATGGTTAATGTGAGTAACGTAGGCATCAAGTTTAGACAAGGTAAAAGAATGCAAGAAATTATATAACATATCTTTGCTTCTGCTGCATTGATTATTTCCCTTTCAATCTACTCTTTTTAGTGAAACTGTCTATTGCAGGACACTTTCTGTCTCTCATCACAGTTAGTTTTTCCTCCCATATTATATACAATCACACTTGCAATCAGCTGGTGCAGCAGATGGTTGGACTTTTACAGTATTCGTCACTCTCTGGGAACATTAACCAGCACCTGAACTAGCTGTAAAATAGTTCTTCTCTCCAGACTGTGTCTTCAACCATCACCCAAACATGAATAGAGAAGCAAGTTTTCTGATATCTGACTGAAGATGCTTGCATTGGCACCTCTGCTGGATATATATCGATGGGTATAAGCGGGAGACCATTATATTTCAAATATTCAGTTAAAGTTCAGGTGCATTCCTGCTCAGGGCCGAGAGCTCCAGGCTGCAGTCGTCATCTGTATGCCAGCCCAACAGGTTTTACTTTCCTTTCAGCCTTTCTCAACATGGAGAGGACTGCAGGGGTTAGCAGAGCAACTCAGCACACAGTCCAGTTTTGAGTATATCTTCACCTGAGAGCCTGCATCCTTAATAAGCAAACCCTTCATGTTTTATTCAATAGTCTGGTATGTTGTTGCAAACTTTTAAAAAAAAGAAAAAAAGACTATTACAGTAAACCACTGGGATCTGTTGTTCTATTTCATATAGAGCAAAGCCCTAACATTTATTCCCTTTTCTCAAGCACAGGGTTAACATGATTGGTTGCAGATCAGCAGAGCTCTGGTGAGCTTAGCGCAGTGGTGTTATTCAGACCAAGTCTGGCTTCCTGTGTATTGACTCCTGACCTCAGACCTGCATTGGTGTGCATTTAAATGCAGCCTGTGTACTGAGAGCATTTTCTGAGATCATAGATGGTTTTGATGGCCCTATTGTTCCTGTGCGGCATGGATTTGTCTTTCATTTCATTCATTCAAAACACAAAGGCATCCTTGAAAAGATAAGCCTAACCCAGGTGTATTGTGTGAGTTTGTATGAGTGTGTGTGTGTGTGTGTCTGTCTCTGTGGCTTTGTCAGTACCAGCATTGGTGTGCGTCGCCAGTGTGTGTGCTGATTTAAACATAAGTATGCAGCTGCAGTCGCATGTCCCAGCTTTGAACGGGCTAAATGAGCAAGTAGTGCCTCTGAGAGCAGAGCAGCATATGATTTCACTGACCTTTGACCTGTACGAGGGAGGCTGCTCTGCAATTAATTATTGTGTTACACAGCAGTCGCAGCTGGACATGAGACTGTCAGTGATGACTTCCCACTTGCTTTGGGGTCAAACAGAGCCAAAAAACAAAGCTCCATATTAATTTTCCACGCCGTACATTAAGGCATGGAAAGATTAAAGTCCTCTCCGTCGAGCACACACAAACGCACACACTCAGATTGAAGGTTAGCCAAGGACTGGAAGCTATCTGATGCTGTGCTGTGATTTTTCTAACCTCCTTGCTGATTTACGGCAGCTGAAGTGGGCACAAACACTTTGCCGCGAAGCAGCGCGATAAACCTATGACCATATCTCATCGAGTTGCCACGGCTCAGCAAATGAAATGGATTTCTCTCTAAATCAGTGACTTCTACTTCTAATGCGTCATTGTATCCAGCGGAGGCAAAGTGTCTCCGTCTCATCCCTCATACATTTATGCAACGTCTCCTGAAGGGCACTGCTGCGAGAGAAAAGCTACACGGGATAACAGCACTGACAAGATCACACTCTTCTTTAAGTTGTGACGGAGTAGTTCGACATCTTGGGACCGTACTTATTCGCTCTGTGGTTTCAAGAGAGGACTGATGCCACTCTTGTGTCATTGCAAAGGAGTTGGAGTTGAATAGCTTAGCTACGCATAACATAAAGACTGACTACAAAAAAAAAATCTGCCAACTGCAGCTCACTAACATGCTGTTATTCTCTCTCAGCTCTAGCTCCCATATATAATGCAAAGGCATAAAGTAGGATCAAAGCAAGGACAACAACCTGGTCCTCATGACCTGTAAGACGAATGAGAAGGTTACTGACAACAAAGGAGAGAGTCCGCCTCCCCTCCACATGTATGGAGAAGCTGTAGAAAGTGGATTTTCCTGCATCAAACCTGCTGACATGAATCTCCAAATCTTCCCATTTGGTTTAAAAAGGCCCAACAAAGAGTCTTACTCCTCAGAAAGCTGAAACAGGCCAAGATTCTACAGAAACTGCTGCAAAACTTCCACAGGAATGCCACTGGGTGGATATTGACCAACGGCACTATTGTGTATGATGGGACAGCTGCACGGTGGTCAAGCAGAGGGAACTGCATTGTGCTGTGAGCTTCCAAATCTTGGCAGAATCTACGTCAGTCAACTAAGCAAGAAGCAGAGCAGCGTTATCAAGGATACCACACAAACTCCTTGTCTGAACCACTGCTGTTCACCAAGTGGTTAAAGACAATGAGAACATACACCAACACACTCAGGAACAGGCTAACACTATTTATTTTAGCTTATATTTATTAATATTATAACATTTCAGGCTTAATTTGTCAATTTGCAGATGTGTAATCATTGTGCTTCTGTGCATATTCGGCAAAACTGTTTCTTCAAGACTCGAACAGGTGAAAAGAGGAAGAACTGTTGCACAAATCAGTGCAAAGACAGATTATTACTGTGTAAGCAATATACTTTAAACCAGTCAGATAGTCAGAATGGAAATTTTTGTGGCCTCTTTTCAACAAAACAAGGCAGATAGCCAAACTGTGCTTCAGCTAGGAAAGTTTAAGACCTTTCCCATATTGTATTGCCCTTCAGCAGTTTCAGGAGTATAAAAAAAAAGCAGGAAAGAGAAAGAGGCCAGTAAATTCCAGAATATGAAACCACTCATCTCTGTCCACAGTGATGGGTTATTTTTTTATCGTCATAAATCCATAATATAGCCTTATTTTTTCAAGCTATAAAAAAACTACAGATAAATGAAGTGGTCAAGGAAAAAAATACATTTTTTGTATATAGCAGGTATCTAGCTACGTATCTGAATTGCCTCTAATCAAGACAAAACTATGGCATACGGCATAAAAAAAAAAGGTTGGGTGATGGGGTTAAGAAAGAAGAGAGAGGTTTTTTCTACGTGTGACAGCCCTAACCCCCGGTGCTGGAGGGAGAGGTCTGTTTCTGCAGGACTAAATTGGCTGTCAGAGCTGCCATAGACAACCCTTCACACAAGCAGCCCTCTCATATTTCTCCTGTAATATGAACTGGGGGAGAGAAGGGGGGAGGGAAAAAAAAAAAAATGCAATTACCGCTCCCTTTTCGCATGTCACCTCTGTCATGTATGAAGGCGAAAACACAGAGCAGCTCTTGTTATAATGACTCCCCCAAAACTAATTTTCCACTTGCACAACAGACACAGGTGTGCAGGGTCCTATTACCTGAAAGACCGTCAAAACCGCTTCACATTATATGCTATTACTCTTTATTCTCCCTCCATTTTCATAAAACCTTTTCAATATACCGACCCCTCCCGAGGCCACAGAGCTTGAATTACATCATCCCCTCTTGCCCACAGGTCTTGAGGATTTTTGATTGTCTCTGAACGGTAATTCTAATGGTTTCTCACTCAGCTTAAAAGGAGTCTGAGCCGAACCAGGTTCCCCTGACATCGTCATTAAATTAATTATACTCCCAATATGGAGTGACAGAAACACATTTTATATACACCAATTCAGCCACTCCTTGTGTAACCCCCCCCCCCTTACTTTAAGATGCAGATGACATGAAATAATTTGATACCTGGACCAGAACAGAAAACCTAGGTACGCAGGAGCCGGTGGTGCACATCAATAAAGAACAGAGACAACAGTTTAAAATGATGTTTTTTTTACTTGGAGAAATTATAAGAGAAAATAAAATACATACAGAGATGAAATGTACAGCTTCCCTTTGCACAAAGAAATAAACTAAACAAAAGTAAAGGTGCCAAATGAAAACCCTTTGCTACTCTTCCCCTCCCCAGAGTTTGTTACGTTGGGGCCCGTTTAAGTGGTGAGTGTGAATGTGTGTGTTCGAACCTACCCCACCAGGAACAGGGTGGGGACTGATGGTTGAGTTCAATGTGAAACCTGTAGCCTGGCTCGCCACCCAGCACACGCTGGGAAGATGAACAGCTGGACATGGAAGGTGGCTCCAACCTCACTGGAACGATGAATCCCCGAATACAAGCTCATCCATACAGAAAAAAAACCCCTGACCTATAAACAGGTCAGACAAAACACAAATTCACATTATAATCTATATCAAATTCCTAAATCTACAACAATACACGCTGTGACTATCAGGAATGGTCTCATTAAATCAGTTGTAGAACATATTCAAATTCTAATCGTTTATTGTAACAATGCAGTAAAAATATTAATCAGTCAGTATGTACATTATCTTTTCTGTCTCCTTACTCTCAGTAACAATATTACAGCAGCTACCACTGTCTTTAACCAAAACTGTCAATACAAAGTACACAATCACACAGTAAAAAACGTGCTCTATTTCCTCCCACTGGTCCGGAACAGCACGGGAATGCACTAAACATTTTACACTCATACCAACTTAGGCTCATACATTCATACACTCATACATATATATATA
>JBAJHX010000035.1:10036048-10090507 GCA_037176925.1 Amniataba percoides | reverse complement strand
CATATATATATATATATATATATATATATAAATCACAATATGAACATCCCCTTTATATACAAATAACCCTTCACACATACAATTGGAAAAAAACACATGAAAATTAGCACCCTTAAGAACCCTTAAGCCCTTAAGAACATATATCTAATCAGCTAACTGTTAGCCCCGTAGCTAACCAACATGCTCACTCATCGCTGAGTCAATGACAGAACGGCTCTCCACGCTCTTCCCCCCTCCGACGCGCATTCATCGATAACCCGAGCTAAAAATTAAAACGTGCGACCAAACATATACATGGGTCAAAATAAATTCCTAAGATGATAGGATAAGAATCTATATTATACATATATATGCACCTTACCACGCGGATGGTAAACCATTCTCTGTTGGGCGGCCATACTGCTTTTCACGACGACGGCCGGGAGACAGAGAGCGGGTGCTGACCCCAACCGAACCGGAATCGGAACCGGAGGGCTGACTACACGCGATTCGCGGTACGCGATTGGATGGTCAGAGACCTGTCAATCAAATCCCCCCTTTTTTTCGAAACCCTTTATTGGGACAACAGAAAGAGAAAAAAAAAACAATTATCCCCATTAATCAATTGAAATGAATTTATTTAAGTATTTATCTATTTGAATTGCTCAATCAAATGAATGAATTTTAACTTATAATCATATTAATTACTTTTTAAAGGGGAAATTCTTGCCTAGGCTACACTTGGATCTAGTGATATTTCCCTTATTTCAATGAACATGGACACTGTAGTTTGTTTGCGTCTGTCACACATATAGACTACATATACACTGTGCAGCTGTTCGGACATCTGAAAATAGTCAAGTGTTATTTATTTATCACCATTTAAGCAACATTGAAAACATTAAAGTACATATTTGTACTTGTAAGATTAACTTCTCCAGTAGGAAACAATGAGCTTGAGGCTGAGTGCGACAGACAGGAAGTCAGAAAGTTCTGCAGGATGCACACACTCTACTGCTTTTGATGTTTTCATGGGATTGGTTTGCAATAACAAAACTATTGAATGTCACCAGCCTTATTCTTCAAAGGATAAATCTGTTTTATTATAGTCTTTTTGGTCAAACTGAGACTTTATTCCTACTGGTTGTGAACAAATACTTATCCAGTTAATTGCTCCGCTCCAGTGTGATGAAAACACAAGTTAGACGATCATACAGGTTTTAAACAAAGATTGTTTTCTTAAAACTGTCTGTTATAAACATCTGTAGAGATTTACAGACTGATCCCAGTTTAACTTTAACATACTTGCAGCATTTCATCACCTGCCTCCTTATGTAGTTTAGGTAACCTGGTCAGCATCCACCAGTTCTGTAGTCACCTTCGTCACAGCACAGTTCAAATTCCATCTAATGTCATCTTAGGTAAAGGTCGTTTTATTATGACATGGTGTATGTACTTTGATTTGAAGAACAAAATCATTTGGAGAGACTGTTTCAATTGTTTTTGTATCATACTAAATCACTCTGGATTAGCGTGGCAGCTAAGTGTTTGAATTTGAAGTGGACAGAGAGCCACCCACGGTGACTGACTGCTGTCTCCACCCCTTGTCAGCCCAGATTTTCTCATTAAACGCGCTGCTATGACACGGCAGAGGTGATCGATGGCACCGCTCTCTCTCATCCTCACGTGCCCCGGACATGATTCATCATTTACCCTCCCCCATCTCCCAACTCGGCAACAGCACCTCTTCCGTCTCCTCTGTGCACGTATGGACAACAAAGGTAGGTCAGAGTCAGGTGATGGGTGCTGCACATGAAAATGAAACATCTGAGCCGAGGTTAAGTGCAAAAAGTTTGGGGTGAACGTCTTTGGCGAGTGAAAAGGCCACAACTGAGGACATTCCCAGATAATGACGCCCCCTTTGCAGTGAGTCACTTGTGTGTTGTTCCTGCGCTCCATCTGACACTCCGACTCTCATGAAGACATTTCCGCCAGCTGATAGATCGCAGGCAACGCTCTCGCTCACAAATGAAATAGGAGCGTCTTTCTTCCGCTGCTTCTTCTTCTCCCTCGACAGAAGAGGAGGTGATTCACCATTTCAAGGGAGGTGGAATAGGGCCTGATGACTTGTATGACACATGAACTTCTCACACTCTCATTACCCATGATCTATCGTTGGCCGGCCTGTTCTCCTCGTGCTGCAGTTCGGAGCCTCGGCCGATGAGTGACCAACAGATGAATCACAATTAAACACTTCTCTCCTCTCCTCTGTCGCCAACGCTGCAGCTATATCATGGAGGTTATCAGTGCGAGGCAGCCCGGCGTGTAAATTAAACAAAGACAGAGACAGGAGCTGTCAGTCACCCCGTTTAGAGGGAGTATATCCATCTGTATCTCCACCTCTGAGCCACGAAAGCACCGAGGACACGCAGCAGCCCATCACCATTCAGGAATAGGTCCCATTTCCCACCTCCTCTCCTTTCTACTGTATGATTATTATCTTCTTCATGAATAAATTTGGTTTTCATTGTGCCTCTGTGCTGCATACCTCTGTCCTAAAGAGAATTTAGAAAAAAAAAGCATCAGTGGGGACACAGGAATGCAGGACACACACAGAACACACTCCTCCACGCTGGCAAACACTCTGTCTGTTTGCTGTTTTTCTTAACAAGCACAAACAGCAGAAATATGTAATGTGTGCCAGGTGTGCATGTACTCGCACACACACACACACACGCACACCCCGACAGGCACAAACGCTATTGGATTTCCATACCTTCTTTTGGCATAATGAAATGCAGATGCCCTTTTTGGTGCTCCAGACAACGCAGCTCGTCTCTGCTCTCTAGCATGCAATCACAAGATTAAATGCACGGCGCGGTGACGCTGGTGCATAGCCGAGCTGCGAGACAACATTTGACACAAATTATAACTAATGCGTGACTCACAATAATACATTTCCTGGCTCCAAGGAAGACATTTATTCTCAATTTAAATGGGCACTTCAGCCAAATAACAAACATATATTTTCCATTATCTCCATTTCCTCCTTTTTTCTTTTAGTATTTTGGATGAAGTGGTCTTTTAGAAAGTTAACCAAACAGCCAGAAGTAAGTTACCCATGACCAAGCGGGTGTCCATTTGTCATTAAATGAGAAACCTTATGTAAGGAAACTTTAATAGCCTATAACTTTGCACATCAAAGTTTCTTTTATGGTATTTTAAGGGGATCCAGTGAGTGTTAAATGCTTTCCCCTCATTAAATGTCACTAAGTTAAGCATATACATGAGTCATGCGGGGAAGGTTTTGAGCATGTGGGAGCTCAAGCCTTTTGGGCCTTTTCGTGGTAAACGTGCATTTTAGAGTCTTAGCTCATCGCCATTAAAATTCATTAAAGTTCCCCACTTGTACTTTTATGAGATAAATGTAAGCAACAGCTACCAGTGGAGAAAAATAGTTTACTGTATCACACATTTTAAAGAGTCAGATTAATTAACCAAAGAGAGTCTGTAGCAAGCTCTTTGACCTTTGTCACACGCCTCTTGTCAGCAAAAACAAGGCCCAACAGGAGCCTCCTCCGCTGCATTCTCTGCAACTAATTGGGCCCCTGAAACCTCCACGAGCATGGTAATTGTGTCTGAATTTGCACTTCACTGCTTTACCCCTCTGTGATTAAAATTCATACGGGGCTCAGGGGTTAGTAGCCTGTCATGTGTCTATGTGGGTGTGTTTGGAGGGAGAAGTGCGGGGGAGTTGTGGTTTCCTCTCACTGTCCTTCTTTACACCTGTTTGCGTTGCCAGGAGTACAATCTGATCCACAGATAATGGATTAAACCGTGTAAATCTCCTTTTACTTCACATCCTGTCTCGGTGTCTTCTCGCTTAGAAATAACTGATATTGAGTTCATGTAGTATGCACATAATATAAAATAAAATAATTTGTATATAATAACCAAGTGAGCCTCCATCTTCTATCTGGCATGCTCATTTACATGATAATTTGTAATCTCTGTCAGGTAAGGAGCAATACTATTTCTTAAATTGAGAGACAGATTATTATTACAGGTGGTTTCAGTTCTATTATAACTGTTGCTACAGGACCAAAAATATTTCAATTGCATCCAATACTGAGTGAGAAAATGTAATTTTTCTTCTTGCAGGTTTCGTTACAGAAAGTCCTGAAAGATAAATACGAGTTATTATCCTGTACGTATCTTCAGTATCAGGAAGTTGTACACCCTAAAAAGTCATGCAGTCAGTGAGATGATGTAAAAGGTATGACATTTGTGTTTTTGGGTGGAGAGGATTACATCCCGGTCATTGTGGGGTGTTGTGGGGGACATACCTTCATATGGAGGCCATCCTTTGGACTGACTAATAGTGACAGTAATAAATTTACACTTTTCAATCTTTAGGAATTTACCCCTCATTTGCCCATTCACAGACCAATGGTGTGTTAAGGTATGACCAAAACCCTGTCTCTACCAACAGTCAACCTCTTTTAACCCCCTTTCTGTAACTTTCAATAACATGGCAATAACAATAGCATTTTTGAATACACTGATGAATAATCGGTTTCGTTGTTAAGGTTCCTCACTCAGTTTCCATGTGCATTACATTTTTACAGCTGGTGAAATGATTAAGTGTCACCTTCAACTAACTATCAACTGGAAATGAGGTTTGACATGTTTAGCACAGTATCATCTCACAATGTTCTCCACTTGCCTTTTTTAGATTTTGTCATTGTTCCAAAATATTACATAAACTGGCTGGCAATCTCGACCCAATCTCAGTTTACACTTTTCCGACTACACTTTTTAGTACCTAATGACTGAAGAAAGATTTAACATTGCCAGCTCTCCTTCTCTTTAGGTTTTAGTGGTGCTGTTAATGACTGCTGGCCAATTTCCCACAGAGACACCCACTGTTTATCTGCAGGGACCCTGAGAAGGATTCTCACTTGCTTGTGGGTCATTCAAGTATCGCTCATATCCTGTTAGTAGTTCATCTACTTCTGAAGCCAAACTCTCAGGTTGACTGTTTGTCTTGGCATCAGCTCACTTGTTGGGAAATAAAGCCAGGCTTTGTAAATGCAGCTTTCTCCTCCACTGATTAGCTTTCTTTCCTCTATTGTTGCAGGACAACATTTGCCAGCATCTGATTCACAGCCGTGTAACACAACATTTTGTTTTGATTAAGGGCAACGTTTTCTACCAAACTGCTTCAGGCATGTAGAGAATTGACCTCACACATTCAAGAAGAAATGGAGCATTGTGTGCCTGTGTGTTTTTAACACTGGTATCCATTCAGGATCATTAATACACTAAACTAATATGCTCACCTTATGCACCAGTTTCCTTTCACCTGTACAGCATTCATCAAAACACTACACAAGTAATTTAACCACTGTAATCTGTCATAATACTCTCAAACTGATTCTGAGTGGATCAACATTTCAATAGTTTTATGCCAAAAGTATTTCTGTACCTAATAGGTATTAATATTTTATGTGAATGGTCCAAAAGTGACTCTTGTATATTTCTCATGGATGAAATTCCAGAATTTTTTAAATCCTTTTCAGTTATTTCTAACAGGTATAAACAATAGTTACTATGTTTCATTTGTCATTAGTATCACAATTCATCTTATAATATTATTCACTTCACATACTGATATATAATGTTCTGGCTTTTTACCCAACGGACTTGCTCTTCACTATACTGCTTTTTGTGATGTGTCTAAGTGTTTAAAATAAATAAAAATACAGATCAATGACTGCAGATGATTAAACAGAATTATCTATCACTACCATAGGTGCCACAAAAGAGAACAAACTGAACATCTTAGTGATTATACATAAATAAAAGTAATCTTATTTCTAATATCCTTTTTTTACATGACTTATGCACTGAATGGTTAAAATCAAAGCCAAAGAAATGTTGTTGAAAAAGCTGGGAAATTGTTATATTCTAGTCCTAGATAATAAAATTAATAATTCACGATGTCAGTCATTGTTGTTGAGTGCATCTGAAGAAGTGCTAAATGAAAAAAAAAAGCATTCTCTGTGCCAGTTTCAGTACTACAAAGCTTTGAAATGTGTTTTTAATTTAAGAGAAATAACATTTGATTATTGCCTAACACTGCTACATCAATCATAAATAACAGTGTGAACAACAAACAGTGGTTCAGCTGAGGGGAGGGGAAACCTAATACAGAGGCTGTGATTTTAAAGCAATTGTTCTGTGATTGAAGTACTCCGCTCCCCAGCTCCGGGCTATCAAATAAAGTCTGATCCCTCTTCCTCCATATATCCCAAAATCTTTTAATGAGACCAAATCCTTTTAACTCGTGCCCTGACTGTCGGAGTTATGGATATAACTGTGTATGTGTTTGTCTGTGCGTGTGTGTGTGTGTGTGTGTGTGTGTGTGTGTGTGTGTGTGTGTGTGTGTGTGTGTGTGTGTGGAGGAGCTCAGAGCAGGTTTCTCCTTCTAGGGTGGAAAGGAAAGAGCAGCAGTTTCCTCTGGAGGAGAAATCACATCAAAGACATCTAAAGATCAAACATCACCTCGCAAGACCGACCACGAACCACGGCTAGTGTAACTCATATTTTATGCCTTAAAGATTATTTAAGCCAAACTATAAATGAAAATGTCTCATAAATTGCACCTGACAGAGTTTGAGCTTTTACCGAGTAATAGCCCTGGACAAGAATGTAAAACTGTGGCCACACTACGACCAGGATATAAAAATCTAAATGAGTTTTAAATTCACATTTTATATCCCGAGTTTCCAGTCCAGCAATCTTCATTAATAACAGCCAATTTAATTTCACTGCAACAGTGAATTCAGTGCCAACAATTAAAATAATTTATCCTCAGAGGAAGTGTCCAAAATTATTTAATAGGCATCAGTTAGCCTTAACATGCCGACACATACACACTGTGTCACTATACGAGGAAACAAGTACTGCCGACTAACAAGGAAATGTGTTTTACCTCTGCCATGCCTCAGGTGCAGAGGGGAATTTTCTCAGGGAAGTTGCTTATCATTCCTAAGAACTACAAAATCTGATAGTCACATTGTTCCAGACTAAAAAAAAAAAACAAATCAACAACAATTGGAATGACTGAGATGACATTGTGTACAAACGTTTGTGGTCCCAAGAGGTTAAATTATAATCATTTTAGCAATCTCTAGTCCTCAAGGGCCACCAAGATGTTGGTAATTTTGGTTTTCGATGAAATATCTAGACAACTATTGGTTGCATTGCCATTTCATTTGCTACAGATAAGTGTGGTCCACAGAACGAAAAGTAGTGACTTGGCTCCCCTGACCTTTTATCTTGCACCACCATCTGATCAAAATATCAGTTTGTCAGCTTCTAAACAAATTCCACAAAACTAATTATGCTCCTTCTTCATAAGCTGCAGTACTGTACTTTGTGTTTGATACAAATTAGCATGCATATCATATCATTCTGACACACTAAACTAAATTGTCCTTGTTCGGGTGTTAGTGTGGTTGCCGGCACGTTTTTTACATTTTGAGAACAGCCTTTTCATGTCAGATTAGAAGTTCCTCTCTGTATTTTTCAAAGTCATCCAGCCACCAACACATGGATCCTTACACCATGAGAAAGAGAGAGAGACAGAGAGTTTTGAATGAAAGCCATTTGCTTAAACAGAGCATTACATCATTCCACTTACTTTGCAACACAAACAATATGCAAGCTATCTGTTTAGCATTGGCCGCCTAACCTGAACTGACATTATGAGGCTGTTGAAAATCAAAATGAAAAGAAGTGATTTCTCTGCTCACCCATTCCCATCCAGAAGTGACAGATACAGCTTTTAATTTCACATGAATGACTGGGAAGATGTGAGAGTCTGTTTAGCTCGCTCCCCTAATATTACTCTTTTGCCTGGCCGATGTAAAACGGCGCTAAAGATGAGACATGAGGATCTGATTGCACGAGGTGGTGTGAGATCTCAAACATGAGGCGCACATATGGTGCTTTCCATATGAGTCACCTTCAAGGTTATATAACACGCACAGTCTTGTGTGTGGGATACAAACAGGCCGATCGATGCTCACTGACACACTGACATTATTTCTGTTCACCTCTTCCCAGCGGTGTCAAACTTAGGAGGAGTTTCTCCATCGGACCGCTGGTCAAAGGAAATGCGTGATGACCCATTTCAGTCACGGGTGTCTAACTTAAATTAAATCAGGAGTTAAATCTGCTGTGGCCTAAATAGCCGGTGTACAGAACATCACTTTGTCCAGCCCTTTCTCGGCCGATCACAAGGCTGTGCTGCGGTGCCTGGGACTAGCAAATGACCCCTGAAAGCTATAATTGTCGGTTCTCCTTTGTGCACGGGCGGATGGAGGTGTCGACTGACCTTGCGTTCACCTATTTTAATGACCAAGCGTTCATCGAGGAGGGCCGGCAAGCTGCCTTTTAACTGCTGCTACCTCTGATGTTGGGAAGGACATTATCAAAGGGAAACGAAGAGAAAGACTGACATCAAAGCAGCTCACGGCCCGGTGAGCGGGAAGTGATACTCATTTAGAGACAGAAGAAATTACATGTACACATATGCATTCAGATGAGTCGACATGAAGGGTAACTAGAGTTTATTTCAACCCGAGCCTTATATGAGTGATGTTCCCACTTGGAAATAATAACCTTGCAACCACCAGCTAAAGCAGCAGGCAGCGCTACAATCTCGAGCAGTCAGATGATCATGCAGCCATGCATTAACAAAACCCATTTGGAATGCAAACAAAGGCAGGTAGTTACCCAAACTGTCTGTTGTAAACACGCCTAAAACATGCCTAAAAATAAGACTAAAGCAACTTAACATATAGGGGGAAACCAAGAAACATGGTGGGAGAAGAAGTCAGTAGACTTTATCACACGGCTCTTTCCCACATTTTCTAATTCCAACACAAAAAGTCAAATGAGTAATCAAATCTGGTTGGCCCACCTCCGAGAAGAACATCAGCCAATACTATGTTTACTGTTACAGACCAAAGCCTCAGTTACATTTATACTATAACTAAGAGCCCACACAGGATACTCCCCATGCATCCATTAGGAGATACTTGTACTGCCTTTAACTCACACTCACAGCACATGACCACCTGACAGCCCTCTATAATTTAGCACGACAAAGAAGGAAAATGAGGGTCCTATTGAGAAGCAGGTGGGTGGGTTGAACTAATGAGTGAGCGTATTGTTGAGGATTACCACACTGTCACGGTGCAGGATCACAGTGAACAGCTCATCCCGCCTTTCTCACGAACGGCATCACATGCATGTCACACACTCCTCAAGTGCTGACAGGTTCGGGCCCTTGGCATGTATCAGTACGCCTGGAAGACCACTCACCTCCCCTCTGGTGCAAAACCTCTAAGACAGCAATTACAGGAGGCACTTAAAAAAGGTCGACAAACATTCTCTCTTTCCCTTTGTGATGTTTTTGAAAGCCCAAATGTTACCATGCTTTCAAAGCCAAACCACACACATGATTAAAAGCATTCACACTCGTTCACATACAAGCTAATACACAGACACACGTACACATGCTCCTGTGATGCTGTTGTGCCAACAGCACCATGAACGACGGATGACACCGATGACAGAAAGAATGGAGCAGTGCTGACAGGATGGCAGGCGGCGAACACAGTTCTGCAGAAACAGGACGTCATGAAAAATGATCCACACAGCGGCAAAGTCCCCAACAGGTGGTGTGACAGACGCTGCAGGCACTAACATGTATATAGTATCTCCAAATGTATTTCTTCTTATTCTTTCAGTTTATAAGCATCACAAGGCAAATCATAAGCATTCATCCATCATGGTTTGCAGGGTTTATGCAAATAGATACTTAAAGCAAGGATGTGTAAATGAGACAAAGGGGAAAAGGATGGAAAAAGGAGAAATGCAGTGTTGACTTGGATAGATATGGGTCATTTTTGTATTGATTTGTGCTCCCCTCTGGCAGAGTGAGGCATTTGAAGGCTATCAGAAGTTCATGGATTATCATTTCAGCCCCTTTTGACATGGCCTGATCAATAATGTTAATGAGAAACATTTCCTCACCTACACTAAAAAGGTGTAATGTTTGCTTGCGACTCCAGATTACAAGGAAGGAGACAGTTTGTGACTGTTGTTTCTTTCCTCATCGTCGTTCTTCCTGCTCCAGCTGCAGCGTAACCGGAGTAACCTCCATCTGGGAAACTAGACTCAGATGTTGCAGATATGTGCCTTGTCAGTATTTCTCTTCATTTGAGATTTAATTGGTACCATTACCATTTATGTTAGATTAGTATCTAAATACGTGATGTCATGTAGTTGGAGTTCAGTGGTGGTTTTAACGAAACAGGACTAATTCAGTGTTTGCCATCCAGTTCTGTACAGATTGATGTACAGTTTGTGCACAGTCACCTTTCGCAGTGTTATTTCTGGCCACAGCAGGCAGGTGATTTCAGAAAAATAAAAAAAAAACCTCAGAGGACACACTGCATATTACCCATCCAAACACCAGACAGACAGTTAGAGACTAGCTGAGGAACACAGTGGAGCTAAAGGGCCAGATATGTCTTTCATGAGATGGTGGAGACCTAAACAGAACTAAAAAGAGAGTGAATAGTGGATTTAACTTTGGGTGGACAATAATATTGCTTGATATATGCCAAATGTGTAAATAAGCAACTGTTTGTTAAAAATTTAATGGTAACTTAAATTGGTAACAGTTTCCTTTGTTGCCAAGAGGCCAGAACAAGTCACTCCGTGTTTAATATAACATATTTCTTTACCCAGAGTGCTAACATTTTTGTGATTGTATTTTACAGTGAGGAAAAATACTGTGTGTATGTTTGTGTTTCGTATCATCTTCTTTAAACTTCATCTGCAGTGACGCCTCCAACCACAATCTGGAAAGCAGATTCAGATGTGGCAGATTTGTGCCTCGTCAGTATTTCTGTTGAATTTCAATTTAATTGTTGCCATTACCCTGAGGTCAGATTATAAATATATATGCGTCAAGTTCTTTAGTTTGGAGTTTGGATATATGTGAAACAGAAAATAAACTGATTGCTGAAGGACTTTTTTGTTCCAGGAAACTTATGCGAGCTACTAGATATTTGCAGAGGCTCATAACAATAATGTTGACAAGCCTCTTAATGCTTCATTCACGTCACACGGAAGGAACACATTTGCCATTTTCCAGCTTATAAATCCAACATCCAAGTCGTAACTCTGACCAGCTGATGGATGTGTTTTCCCCAAAGCTCTGATATATACAACTTGGCTTCACATTATGTGGAAATGTCTAAAAAGCAAACAACTGTGGATGGCTTGCGTCAGCCACAGTTTACCACAAGGTAAATAAAACCCCCTTTTTGTATTTGTGGACAACTATTATTTCTGTTTCCGGACTAATTTAAATCAATCTGCCTCTCGGTGCATCTGGCTGCAGCCTTTTGCTACTGCAGCCTTCGGTGACATTATAAAACACTGCCGTATCTGACCTGCGTGCCTTTGCTTTGAGGCTCTGACTTGTGGCCTTGACGTTGAAGCTGCCTCATGTGTGAGTGCCGTAATGAGCATTTATTTTGGGGTAAACAGTGTCACACTTGGCTCTGACACAGCTGCAGGAGATGGCCGTGACTTTAAAGGGACTTGATGAGTGAGACCAATTAAATCCAGGGTCACAAGCAAAGATCAGAGTATGTGTCACTTAAAATGTCACTTCAAAAGCAACACAGCATTCTTTGCAAAGACGTGCAAAGACGTGTTATAAGGGTTGTTCAATTTGATATGTCAAATATTCTGTCCCACCAAATATACGAAGTAATAGAGAGGAAAAAGGGGAATCTGGCAAAGTACTGAAAGTCAAACTAATATACACAAAGTTGTTAAAGTCATCGTAGATTTTCTCCTCTAGCTGCAGTTGTGGACAGTCTGTATATATATTGAGTCTGGCCTGTTGCTATATTTCAGCCCAAGAGAAATCTAATAACCTGTATATATGCTGTATATTGTTCAGCTTTCTCATAAAAGCATTCCTCACTGGGATAAGCTTTAATGGCTGTTATTTATATTTGGGCTGGGCAGGTTTATTCTGTGCGCCTACAGAAATCATTACACTTTCCCCTGGGAGAGGCTTTAGCAACGCATGTTTCACCCGGGCAGATGACTCAGCGATAATGTTTCCCCTTTATCGGTTTTTCCTTTGGTGTTATTGGTTACCTTCCACAGGGGTCATTAAAAAACAACTAGAGGAGACAGACAGAGGCCACATACTGGGGTCTCTCTACTGTGTAATGAGGAAGGGACTACTTCTGGTTATTGAATCCACACAGACGGAAGCGGGGGGACTGAAACATTAAAGAGCTATTAAGTTTTTAACAAGACTATTTCAGTTGCAGTGTGAAAGGAAAATTCATATTTACACTTTTGGCTCTGGATCTTTATAACTTGTCAGAGCTTTGTTAAGGTAGCAGGAATGGAAAAAAGCCTTTGTAATGTTATCGGTGAACAATATCAGATACCAGCAGCTGAATTGGAAATACCCAGATGGCTGACAGGCTTTTGCAGCAATGTACAAGTGCCTGGGCCTGTACTGTCTACGCACAAACACCTGCCAAACACAAAACAGGTATACAGACACCTCTCTATAACATATACATAGAGAGCTTGTGTTAAAATAAAATCCAACCTTTCCATCTCTTTGCACACCTACTGTCTCTCTTTGTCAAGCACAAACACAAACATCCCCTCCTCAAACAGCTGTTCATTACCTTTGACAGGTTCCCTCCAAGCAGAACTCAAAAAGATGTGGAGGTGCATAAAACACTGGAATATTGTGATTATATACAACAATATGGTCCATAAAATCAAAAAACTTTTTTTTAAAAAAAAACTGATTAGCTAGGATCTGATGGAGAAAAGTGCAGAGATCATGATGAAAGTAAGAAGTAAGTACAAAGTAAGAGCAAGCCAAAAAGTTTATGTACACATGAAAGAATATATTAAAATCTGAATAAATGAAGACTAAATCATCAGCTTCATCATATACATATATATGAAATAGAATATTACCCAAAGTAATTAAAGTTACAAGGTGGTTAGGTGTAAAAATAGTCCCATACTTAATAATATATGATAAAAAGAAAACATTCATATAGAAAGGGTAGATAAAGAGCAGAGGTTTGTTCCACATCTGTGGTGCAGAGAAACTAATAACTGTGTCGCTGTATTTAGTCTGACCCCTATAAGCAAAGCAGCACATAATAACCTGTTCAAAAGAGTCATAATCAGTCAACACTGAGGTAGATGTTTTGCTTTGGGGTATATTTAGTGCTAAGATAGATAATTAACAGAAAGGGCCCGGAAACAGACCCTTGAGGAACTCCATATTTCTGTACACTCAGATATATATCATTTTAATATGCAGTCTCAGCCCTATGAAAAGGACTTGATTAGATTAATGTTGCCTCAGTTCAAGGCCGGTTCTTAAGCAGCGCTGACACTGAAGTTTAAACAATCAAAAATCAGAATCCTAATTTAAATAAAGAGAAATATATGCTTGCACTAGTTAATTAAAATGGCTTATCTACCTCTGCTTTCATTCAATCTAACCTCTCTCATTAGGCTGAAGTTCAGGAGGGCCTGATTAATTAAGAATAAGGTTTAATCAAGTTCAAGTTAAATTATTAAAATACATGGTAATTGGTATACATGCTAATGGAAGCATGGATCACACTGGATTTCCCTGCAAATTGCATTTAATAATACACTGAATAAGCCTGAGAAAAGACAGAAGACTGTGGCTCACAAGGAATGGAGTGGGCGTTTGTATACAGCAGCTCTGTGAAATAATAAGGTGCATATTGGGGGTAGAGCGGGGACCCTGTTGATCTCAGGCATCTGCTCTCACGACTAAAATGGAAAGAGCGACAGAGACACAGGTGGAGCGTATGAAATACATTATTACTGTCAGGATAAGCCTGGGAGCTCCAATCGAGGCGTCTTGGTTTTTATTTTTAGCCTGACGTTGAGAGACGGGCTCTGGTCGGCGGGTTTCTTCCTGCCCATAAATGTCTTTGTGTATTCTGAGATTTTAAAAGAACGTGTTGAGCCGCTCGTTTGACACACGACGAGGCTGTTAGTTGCCACACAACACATCGCATTCGTCTAACGCTGATGTGGTTTTGGTGATTTGAAATTCAGAGGTGCAGTCAGACAGGAAGTCATTGACATTCATGCACCTGGCCGACCACCTGTCACTGCTGGCAACTGAACAGGAAGCTCACTCAAACATCTGTGTACGCTGTTAGGAAGATGCTCTGCATTATTCGGACCAGCGCCATAAAACCGAAGTGAAATGAGGACTCAAGCTGAACGTTATGTTTGTGCTTCAACCAGCTGGCTTTTTAAAAAAAATTTTTATTGCACTTGCACCATCTCTGAGCCTCGTTTATTAGCTTAAAGAAAAACAAAGCTCTGTTTCAAGTTCAATAAAAGTAGTTTTATCAATACAGCCACGTCTGAGCACACCAATGCAAACGAACGGAGACCTGTTCACACAAATACACACTATGTACAACACAACCCTTCACAAAGCACCGAAAAACATTACAACTCTTTGTACTGCAATAAATAAATAAAGGCACAAACATATATGTACAGGGTACTAAAATCACATTAAAATACTGCCACTGCCTTTTTGTCCCATTAAGAAACTACAACAGTAATTAAACCAGTTAATCTTTTATAGTGTCTGTAAAAAAAAAAAACATCAAGGGACACCTAAAGCATTGGCACGGGAACTTCTTTACACTTAAATATGCCCATAATATATACATGAATATTCAGGTGTACTAGTTTAGCGGTAAGCATGACAGAATCAATAAGGCACCTTTACATTGTTCTGGGTTCTTGAAAAGATCATTTCAGGACAACAGCTTCTGCTATTTACATATTTTACAAATAGGATGCAGTTTTTCTAAAGGGATGACAGAAAAACAAAAATAGACAAAGATTCAAGGTTACGCTAAGGCACAGTGGTGCTTTGAGCCCAATGTCGGCATGTTAATGTGCTCATGATGGCAATGCAAATATGAGCACAAACAACATCTGAGGCTGATGGGACTGTCATTTGTTTTGTTTTGTTTTGTTTTTGGTCAAAAAACTATTACAAAATGAAAAGTTTTACCAGAGTTGATAAAACGTGTATCCCGAGAATGTCTGAGCCAGATTTCACAACATCCCACTCAATAGCTGCGGAAACATTTCATTCAAAATCACACGTCAAACTCATGGCGGAGATGGAGGAGCTACTGTGGAATTGCAAAGTTCAACATTCATCTGGTCGGGATCATGAATGTCTGTACAAAATTTCACTGAAATTAAAAACTTTGAAACATTGGAGTTCAAGGAACAAAATGATGGACCCTCTGAGCGACACTGCCACCCACAGACATACTAAATGGGAAAAAAAAACCTAAAATAGAAATGTCGTCTGAAATTTGTGATGAAAATGGTAAAGTAATGACACTGGTGCTGAATGCTTCCTTCTGTTTATCTCCCAGCACCACAACTTCCTCCTACTCCATTTTACAGGAACATGGCTGTCGGGGTTTCACTGTACAGTTTCTACGCTCCGATAAAACTGACGTATTAGCGTAGCTGCAACATCACACATCTGCCCTCATTTCTCTTAACAAGAAAACCGTGCCTCCGATAAAAAGAAATAAATGATGGCTGCAGGCAGCGAGTGTGGAAAACATGGGACTGACGCTGTCACACCTCATCTTTCCCGATGTTTTGCACTTCCTGTTATGCTCGACTTGTAAATAAACAGATCCCGACTGATAAATGAAAGAGGGGTAGTTTGCGTCATGGCAAGACAACTGCCCGCTGGAGAGACGCAGCCTGATGTGTTGATGTTGGGTGTACGCTTTTTTCTCCTTTTGTGGTAAATTTAATAAATAGAACACAGTAAGAAGAAGGGAGGGGTGAAGAAAGGGGAGAGGTGTGGCCGCAGGAACACAGTCAATAAAGACCACACGCAGAAAAAAACCCCAGAAAATAAAGAGTCATTGAACACCCAGTGGTGCCTCGAGCTAAGGTGCATGACACATGTGAGATTGAGTCTGAAACAACATCAGTTTCTTTATCTCTGCTTCTCTCTCCCTGTTTCCAGTAACTTTACAAAAAAAGACCAATCTTTCAAATATTTAAAATATATATATATATGACAAATAAAACTATAAAAGAGAAAAATTGCTTTCTGAAGCCACCCTGGATCCAATCCTGATGCTTTATGAATGTCTTTATCTTTCTTCCAAGTGCTGGGTTGGCTTCTCAGGGTCTGAAATTTATCAACATTCAGAGGTACACAATGGTTTCCTCGCTGCCCTCCTCCCCGCCGCTGTCAGTCTCCAAGGATACCAGGGCGCTAAGGTCCAGCTGAGGGTCACCGGGATGCGGGAGCACTGGATACGGCTCAGCTCTGTTTGCTGCGGATGACCAGGTCTCCCCGATGTAGCTGTGACTGTTGTGATCTGAGTGGGCACACAACACACACACACAAACACAGAAAAAAACACAATCATTATACTGCATGTGGAAGCAAATCAGCTACTGAGACAGAAAATAACATTCACACTAAATAGACTTCATCATTTACTAACCGCTGATAAATAATGACCGGGATGGGACACGTAACCACTTGTTTAATGAGCTCAGTCTAATTGTTTGGTCCACTCATCTAATTTCTAACTGCATATAGATCAGCGACAACTGCTGCGGCTCCCTCCCGCGCTGAGAGTGAAAACAAAAAGATTTTCCGGCTATCCCTCATCCCCCCTCTTCACTTAGAGGTGTCACTTTTATCATCATCTCTGTCAACGTAATCAGTCTTCACCGCTGGGATTTCGATGACGCCTGTCTACCTCGCAAAGAAGTGATGGGGAAACTGAGAACACGGAAACAAGGAAGGATGAGCAAATACTGTACTGAGAGCGGCCTCGAACCGGATAACATGGATTTAAACCCCTGAGTTGGTCTGCTAAGGCGCTTCTGGGTGAGATATTTTCAGCCTCAGGGTTGTTCTCCACAACATTATTATTCAATTAAAGGCGATCTGAAAAACGGTGTGATTTTGTAGTTGGTTTCTGTGTGTGCTTGCTGCCTTACATTTGTGTGCGTGGTGGGTGCTGTCTAGCGTTAGGGCAGGTGTGCTGTCATGGTAACAGATGGCGTGAACTATAAATTGCCTCATTGTGTCCCTGTAGGAAAGTGTCTCTGTTTGATTAATTATATAAGAGTCTGTCAGGGAAGCTCTGTTAGCCACCATATAGGCCCAGTCTCTGATAGATGAGACATCAGTGTGCAGCCAGATGATACAAACACTCCATCTCTGTCTCAGAGCTATATCCATGAAGTAATACCATTTCAGCTTTATTGATATGTTAAAACGCAGACAGCAAATGCATGCATTTTAAAGAAGGCAGCAAAAAAAATCAAATCTAACTTTTGGGGGAGAAATTGAACTGTAGGAAAATAACGTCAGTCTGTATAAAAATGCTGATGATATGGGTCTAGTTGGTCTGGTTTGTAAGAAAGGCAGCCTTTCCTTAAGTATCCATGTTGGACGAATTAGCAGCTAATAACCCCAATAATCAATGTAGATAAAACAAAGTCATTTTAAATCACACTGGTGCACTGGTGTCACTTAGCCTTAATTACTGTGGGTCGAGCTGTGCCGGAACAACAGAGGTCTGGTAAGCTGTCTTCCTCCTAACTTCACACCCACATTATTATTTTCATACTCAGCAACTATGAGCACTGACTTAGGTGACATCAATTGAGGCAATTTATCCTCATTTGTGCAGATCTCTTCGGAGGCATAAAAAGCCTCTTCTGCTTAGTCATGATCTCAGTACTGAACAATGATTGGTATCTTTTGGTCATTATTGTGCGGCCTGATGCTTTTTTTAACACCTCACATTTCAGGTTTGTGCATCATGCAGCACATTATACAAGGTATGACTTAATCTACATACTGCACAAAGCAGCAGTTTCATCTCTCCTTTCTTCCTCAACGTACCCACAACGCTCTCATCCTTTGTATAAAAAGGCAAGCAACAAAAACCTGATACGACTCATCAGATCATTCGTCATTTCAGAAAATTCCATCCAACTGGTTCACCGAGATTACATTGTGCGGGGACAAATTATGGAAATCCACTCGATGAAAAAAAAAATGGGTGTGTGCATGCATGTGTGCATGAGAAGAAACCTTCACATACTCAGGTGAGGATGAGAAGTGACATACATATTTTGATCCAAGTGACTGACAGCACAATGGAGAATTTGCATTTGAAAGAGATTCCTTTTCTTTCACACACACACAAATATAAGAGACGCCACATGCCAGGCGGCACGTGATCCAGAACGTGGGCGCAAAGTAGGACCTTAGAATGTGAAATTGCACATAAAATACAAAAATGACTCTTTATAGAGGTTTGAATCTATTGGGGGATTATGAGAGGATTGGGGGGTATTATTCAGTGCCATCACAGGCCCCACTGGGATCCTCTGAGGAATGCATTGTGGGTAGATGTCAACCAGAACGCACCCTGCGTTGTAGACTGCAGCCAAGTATACACCCCAGGCTTGTTAACAAGTGACTCAGGTTTCACCGGGGCTTGTGTGTGCTCAATAACGAGGAAAGGTTAATAAGCTGATCAATGAGGAAGAGATGCTGCTATAGCTGGTAAACAATACCTGAAACTGCCTCGGCTGCAGTTCACTCCCCCGTGTTTACAAGGGCTCAGGGACGAGACACATGTAACCTGTAATTTTCCCCGCCTGCCCTGAATATGAGAACGTGCATGAATGGATTAGGAACGGGGACGGGCGAGCGTGAGAATGTGGCTGAGACCTCGCGAGCGGAACACAGATTAATGCGCGTGTGCATCTCCCGCTCCCTTCCTCGCACCCCCCCCCCCCTCCCCCGCCCGCCTCGACGCCTGATGTGATGACAAGTCATGCTGTAATGAGTTTTATAAAGATTTTTCTAGATCGATGTCCCAATCAGTCAGCCATCGCCTGTGAACTGTGATTCACATGCTGTTGTCTGCCATGCCAGTCGATAGATAGAGGAACCATTGATTTTCTTTTCCTTTGGCAGGCGGGGGCCCCCGGCTGGCTGCTGGTGCAGGTGGAGGTGGTGTGAAGGGAGGAAGTCGGGGGTTGGGGGTTGGGGGGGGGGGGGCATTCTTTGTCAGGAGACACTGATTAACTGAAAGGAAGGACAGACAAGGCCTCACCAGGGATACAGCCTTGAGAGGAGTGTGGGAGTGTGTGTGCGTGTGTGTGTGTGTGTGTGTGTGTACAGTATGCTCTCACATATATGGGTGAAACCGGTGCAGGCTGGGGGTTTGTTTACATTCTCACAGGTAGCAGATTTGTCATTTATGCTGAGCAGCAGAGACAGTGCGATAACAGCGCACCACTGTCCAACACGAGAGGCACTCGAGCCGCTTACTATCAAACCATTAGAGCTGAGATACAGGATATTAAACATAACCAGTGATGAAAATTAGCAATTGGGCTACTTGACAAATTCATTAGCGAATATTTCTATGCCAACTTACTACCCTTCACAGATGGCATCTGAGAGCAAAGAGAAAAAAGAAAAATCTCTTTTTCTCATTAGTATGGAAATGAATTATACAAAAAAAATCTTTGTTTTTTTATATTGAAATGAGATGAAGACTCGTAACTTATAGACTTCTGAAAGCAGACCCTGCTTCATTTCAAGAGGTCAGAAGCCAAAAATGTTAAAAAGTGTTAAATAATAGTAAAATGAATATAATTAGAATTATCTAAAAAACAGGATGTGTGCAGGTGTCACTCTGGGCCTCAGGGAGTTGTACTGGGCAATTCCAATTTTACTGACATGCTGCAGGCCAAGCAATTAATCAAGAAAATAATTAGCTGTTTAACTGATAATAAAAATAACAATTAATTCCAGCCCTAGTCTAAACACCTGACAAACCAATACATAGATGAAATCCAAATATCACATCGTAGTAGCAGAAGTCCTCAAGAGTTGCCCTTTGATTTGATTTGATTTGATTTCTTTAAACTACCTTTCTATAACAAATGATACAAAATTAACTTGGTTGTCATTCTTACCACTGGGTGCATGCTGTAGTCCCAGCCTCCCCGCAGGGCTGTAGAGGTATCCTGTCCCCATCACCCATCCCTGGGCGTCTGAGTGTGGGCCGTGGGGAGTCTTGGCCGCGGGGGGCTGTCTGCTGCTGGATCTGGCCAGCAGGGTGTTGAGACAATTGTGCGCGCTGGGGTCGTTTCTTTTGTGGTGGATGTGGCGGTTGTTGATGCTGGTGCCGGCGAATGCGGCCTCATTCACGAACACGGAGCCGTTACCAGCGAGGTCTCTGGGCTGACTTGCCGCCGGGTCCTGAGGGAGGGAGGGAGCAAACGTCACAGTCATGTTCAGGAAGAGAGCTGAAAATATGAAGATCAACAACGCTGTGAGCAGACGCTGAGACGACGCTCATATTCTTGGCCGGATATTTTCTGCTCCTGTGACCTTCCAACAAAGCACATTTGAAATACACTGAGGCATTTACATGAGGGAGCTGTAACTACATTTTACTATTAAGTAAACAAGCCAACCATAAAAAAGGCTCTGTAAATATGCCTTTAGATCAATTTCTCTACATCTTTAATTACAGTGGAAGCAAATGGTTTTTCGTTTAAGAATTACAATTTTCCTGTGAAAACCAATTTCTTTGGCAAAAAGCAGTTCCCATGAAAAATGAATAGAGCACAGTGTCTAATGGAGTGTAATGACAAGCCTATTTAAAAAAATACACTTTGCTCCTCTTTTTTTCCAAATGTACTTTTTAAATGCTTTGAGCATCACAAACGCATCCACAGTATATTGAAGGTAAAACTCTCAAGAGATGCATCTCTCAAACCCTGTGCAAAAAGTAGAAGCACCTGGCACAACAGAGTGTTTAGCCATTTGGGTGAACTGCCCCTTAAATGTACAGTGAAAGGAGTCACTGCCCCCTCGCTCTTTTCTTAATACGCCCTCTCTCCTGTCCCATCTTCACATCAGCTGCAGAGTAGAGGCAGCGCAGCTAATTAGAAGCGACCCGAGCGCGGGTGTGTGCGTGTGTGTGCACGCAAGTCATTCGATCTGCGTCTGACCCTGTGAACTGCTGCCTCTGGCTAAAACATTAGCATGGGAACATTAGGACCTCCGCTGCCTCAGCACGCCTTTTTAGACCACTGCTGTTAATGCAGGCTCCGCGCTGACAAAAATAGACGAATGGAGGTAAATAAGTCCTCAAAAAAAAAAAAAAGTCACGTCTGGCCGGTAAAAGCCCAAGGTGCTGCGTGAATTAATGAGGGAGAGAGGGAATACTGTAACGCGAGTCTGCTCATTTGTCTGTCCTTTCCAGTGCTCTCTTTGTGCGTCTTTTGAACAGTCACACCTGCTGAGCTGAGCCGTGCCCAGCAGAGGCCCACAAGGATGTATGTGCTATATTAGTTTCCCCACCGCTACTGCTTGTGCACATGAAGTACACTGAAACTTAAAGGGCACAGAGAACAGTGCACCCTTTATCAGCCGTGCCTTCCAGCTGCGGGGGGACATTTCATTGTAGTGCTTTTCAAACAAAGCGTCAATAATTTAAGTCGTCTTGGACACGATTGATTGGCTTCTTGGGCTGCATGCCTCTGGTTTTAATTATTTTGTCGGCGCTTTTATTTGCAACGGTTTAATTATCATCAATCATTAAGATGTTTATTGGTGAGTGGAGCTGCTGGAGCACTAAGACAAATTATGCTGAAATTGCTCTCATTATCGCAGGTCGTACATCAAGAGGGGATTGAGGTGCTCTGTGTAAATGTGTGAACCAACGTAACTCAGGCCGATAGCTGTCTGAGGAAAGCTTCTCATTAATGACTTGAGCCGGGAAATACTCCATAAACACTGCATATCTGTCTCGCACATGTGTCAGGGTCAAGAGCGTCACTCAGTAGCATTACTCAGATTAAATATCAGAGGTTGTTATAAAATCCATAGACAGAAGAAACAGTCATCAGCTGCGTGCGCCCCCCACCCCTACCTGCCCATCTAGAGGGATGACCATGTGAGGAATCACAGTGGGCAAACTCCTCTGCCGACTGTGCCTCCAGGTCTGGAGCAGCTTCTCCTGGTTCTCCAGGCGCTCGCGCTCCCTCTCCACGTTCCTCTGGCCCTCCCTGAGCCGCTCCAGGCTCTGCTGGTACTCCTCCAGCTGCTCGTCCAGCTCTTCCCTCTCGCGCCTCAGCCTCTCCGCCTCCAGGTGGCACTGCCGCTCCCGCTCCTGCAGCCGGCTCTCCTGCTCCTCCTGCTGGCTCTCCCTGGCCTGGCACTCTCTCTCCCAGCGCTCTTTCTCCTGACGCAGCCGGTCCTGGAGTCGCTGAGCCGCCGCCACCTCCTCCTTACGCTTCTCCAGGTTGCGTTGCTTCTCCTGCTCCTGCAGGGTGTTTCCCCGGATGCTTGGGAGGTGCAGTCGCTGGGCGTGCGGGGAAGGGCGCCCCGTCTCTTGGAGGAGGAGCCTCTGGACCTCATAGCAGCTGTCCTGAATGGTCACTGCGGCCTGGCACAGAAAGGCATGAAAATGCAAAAGCTCAACCCACACTTTAACCACATGTGCATCCTCACAACAGCCAGAAGACAAGGTGATTTGAATGGCAAAATGTGGAGGAATTGATGATCAGGCTCTACTGGGTGTCCTGACGTTTTATATGGCAAGGAAACAGCGTCTCTTTATATGGAGGAATGGTCCCACCACCACTACTGGCAGAACTGTGGTTTTTCAGGTGCATATGCAAGAAGGCACACGGAACTTTGAATATGAAAATATCACTGTGATCAAAACGTCGCTCTCACACAGATAAGCAGGAGTGTGTGAAAACGTGGTCCTATGCAAATACACACACAAATTTACATTTTATACCAACGAGTAGTGTGTGAAAAGCAAAGCAAAAGACCTTCCTATGTGTCTCAGCAAAAAAAAAGGAGTAGGATTCTTAGCCCTGTAGCTCTCTACCTTTGGCTTCAAACATTTGACTGTTTCTCTGTTTACTGGAGCTGGAGCGTGGAGGCATATTGAAGCCTTCATCTTGACTGAGTCTGACAATAACACAGCATGTATATGTTCTCAGTGAGAACAGAAGAGATCTTTTTGTGTGCTGACTTCCTGCATAGATTATAATATTTCTGAGGGCTGCGAGCGACATAAAGAGTAGGCGGAGGTAATGCACTCACCTGCAGACTGTAGAGTAGCTGGGTCAAGCTTTGGACACTTTGGGCAACCTGTTAGTGCAAAGAATCACACGCAACATTCAGCTTGTTGTGCCTGTCTGAGGATTGCATGCAAATGTCACAATTTCTCTGCAAAATAATGAGTTAGAATCTACTCACAAGGACATTACATTACTAGAATCAACTTTTCCTCTCACGGCAGGCTAATGGTGAGTCATTCATGAAACATGTGCGCCCCCTTGAGGTTGCTCTGTGCCCTACCACGCTGTTTAGGGTTAAATTTATCATTATTGCAGTCCATAAGCGAATTATTTTCTCTTATCAGAGTCATTTACCTCACAGGTCACAGAAAGCTTCAAACAGCAGCACACTGGTGGCATGGTAATTGGAATAAGTCTCCATATCCATTTTTAATAGCGCAATACCTTCTGGAGCTAAATGGACCTCTTCCTTTATTATGAGCTTATCAATGATTCATCACATTAAGACCGAAATGTAATTCTAATAGACTGTACTGAATTATTAAAACAACTGTTGGCAATCTTGAGCCACACATCTGAGAAGAAATGGAAAGAGGCTTTGTTGGGATGATGGCTGTAAGAGGCCATAATGACTATAATACCTTTGCTGCGCTGCCGTACCTCCACCATCACAACTACAGTAATGGGGGAAAAAATACCATCACATTGCTGCATCAATATTTAAAAATGATTTAATTCTCGGTCTTTCTATCATAAGCCCATGTAAGCACTGCAATGAGGTAAATAAATTTTTGTAAACCAGACCATGCTGTACCTTGAAGTCGATGTCATTCGTGTCAGTTTCGTGGAGGAGAGTTGGCGATTGAAACACAGGGGCCTCAGTCCAACTTCCCTCACGGGCTTCTGGGTTTTCAGGCGAGGCCTCAGAGTCTGAGGGGGACTGTGCAGGGGTTGTGGGGCTGACGGGGAACACAGAGTCTGTGTCTGAGTCTTGGCTGTGACTCGACAGAGAGCAGGCCTTGGATGACAGCGTGGCTTTCAGGCTCTCGGCTGGGGAAACAAAAACAACGCAAGTGTGAAAATAAGAGTGCTGCTCAATCAGTTAAAGCCATGAAATATGAGACTGAAATGTGGAATAATTCAACAAAGGAGGTCTTTGGGAAAAAATAAAAGCCAGACCCATTTGATTATTTTCATATTTTCTAAGCTTTGATGTGGACAAGCAATTGGTTGGGGAATAATTACGTTTTGGAACAGAAATTGACTGCTCTTTTGTTACATTACACCAGAGCAAAATCACAGATAAATAGGATGAATATGTCTTTAACATACCCTCCAACTGAATGGACTGAAATTGTCAGTGAAATATTTTGTACAGAGAAATGTACAATTAATTATAGTTGTTTAAGTATAGTTAATTACATAATACAAAAATTGTTGTAGATGGACAGTAAGTGTTTACTAATGTCTTTGTCTACAACAATAACTCTTGTATAAGTGGAGGCTGATCTATATGTGGATAAGGACAGACACAGTTGTAATGATAGAAAATAAGTCTTGTAATTTTGTAGAAGTCATATACATAGTATATATACAAATACAGCAGTACATATATGTTGACAAATCTCCTTAAACTTGCTTACTATTACAACAGTTACCATATTTATATGGTACCTATAAATGCTTAATAAAGTGAAGTGCAACCATTATTTTTAAGCCTCAATTTTTTATATGTCATTATATGTCAAATTTCTGTTCTGCAAAAATAAAACAAAACTGTACTGCTTGTTTTTGTTTGTTTCTGTCTCACCCTCTTGCAGAGCTGCAGTCAGCAGCGCGGCGGCCTGAGGCGGCTCATCTGAGTGCGGCTGGACAAGCAGTCGCGGTTCGACCAGCGAAGCGTCCGTCCTCCCACTCAGAGCGCAGAGCTCCGCGTAGACCTGCAGCTTCTCCTCCAGGCTGGAGCAGATTTTCTGGTCGTGGCTCATCAGACTCTCTGGTACACAAGTTTATAGAGTTCACACGTTAAGTCATGTCGAATGTTAACTTGTGGGTGGAAAATAGTTTGTGAAAAAAAAAGACTGTAAAGAAAAAAAAATCAACTAAATAATATCACGGGTTTCCACTTACCTTGAAACTTATGGATTTTCTGAGTTCGAGCTCCAGCAGCTCGCTTCTCCTCTTCAGATTCACTTGTGTATTCCTCTTCTTCCTCTGGACAGCTGAGCAGCAAAAATAGTAACTGATGGTCAAATTGCTCACATATGATGAAATCTGAATAAGTAGCTCTGAGTATCCTTCTGCTGTTCAGTGTATATACACACACACACACACACACACTCACTCACACACACACATATATATAAAAACACAGACGCACCTCTCTACAGCTTCTCTAATGAGCCTCATCCAGGTGTTTCGCTCCTCTTTGGATGACGTATGGACCTCGTACATTTCTGGCCCGGCGGCTGATGCGCTGATCAAAAACATCCCCCTCTCTTCATTTGCCACTTCTCGCACTATTAACTTCTGCAGCGCAATGACTGGAGGCTTCTGATCCTGAGGTGCGGGGTAATAAAATATTACGTGATGCGATAATGGATATGATAGAATAGGTAATAAGGTGCAACACCACAACGGATTCCTGTTGGGCGTAATTAATGTGTGCATACCACAGTGGCAAATGTATACTTCTGGTCCTTTTCTTGCAGGAAGATGAGTGTATCGATGAGCAGCAGTGCCAGGACATCTATGAATGAGCAGGAAAACACTGTCACTTTGTAAATGCAACTAAAAAAAAAACACAAATAACATATTAACAGAACAACAAAGTCGTTGTCAGCCTGACCTTTCAGCCGACCGGTGGCAGTCTTCCACAGCAGCAGGCCCTCGTGTTTGAGCCTCTGTCCCGGCCCCATCATGTCCTGCTTGCGGTAGGTGAGACCGTTCTTCAGCTTGGCCGCGCTGCGGTTCTCCATGCGGTTCCACACCTCCTGTAGCCTCTGATGCCGCTCATACTCACTGACGCTCAGATCCACGGCTGCTATCACCTCTCGAATCTGAACCAGAGCTTTGGAAATGTCGCTGTGCTCCTCTGTTTCCTCTGGGGAATTAGGAGGGAGAAAAACATGAAGACTGGGAGAAAGATGATTGCTTTACTTGTATATTGTCACTTGTTCACAAGCACTTAGCCTTGTTGACCATATGACCATATGCAGCCAGCAGGTGGCAGAAGTACCTTGAGTATATTGTAGGATTCTTTCCAGCAGCACTGGGTACTTCGTAATCCTTTGGGTCACCAGCAAGATGCACTCTGGGATCTCCCTCCGTCTCACCAAAGAATTATTACCTTGTTGCTTGAAAAAATAACATCAAGGGTTTTTCTTCATGGTTGAAAGCAAATGTATTTGTAAGAAAAAAAATGTTCTGGGGAGGTTAAGTACCTTGATGAAGTTCTGAAATCTCTTGTTATGCTGCTGGAGCTCTTTGAAAAAGCTGACTGCTTCGTTGTGACGGCTGCAGAATTCTCCATAAACCTGCTTCATCTTCTCTCGATTCTCATCTGAAAACTGCAGAAAAATATGAGCCCCACCCTCAGTGATTCACACCCTTTCTGGTATCCATCTGTTAGAGAAAGAAAGAGAAATACAGTGCCAGAGGACCAGCTAACCTGTTGGAGCAAGACGTCTCCCAATCGCTGGATGAGGTAGTTCCTGTGTCCCTGGGGCTGGGCTGAGGTCTGCCGCCGCTCCTTCATGGCAGCAAAGAAGGCGTGGTGGAAGAGAAGCAGCTGGTCCAGACAGGGGAAGACCCGCTCCACCGCCTCCGTATCCAGCTGCACTTCCTCCTTCATGCCTCGCCGGAAAACCTCAGCCATGATGTGCAGCGTCTGCAGGTGGTGGAGCTCAGTCTGCATCAGCTCTGCATCGGAGTTTCAACGTGCAACACATTCACTGCATGGCTCATATCACACCAGAAAGCTTTGTCTGTTACTCAGTTGCTGCGGGTTTTAAACAATTACATGCGACTTGACATGAAATACTGATATTGGCAGAAAATGAGAGCGGTCTTCTTTCACAACTCTGACATCTGCTCACCATAGATGACGTCCTGCCTCTTGACGACCCGTTTGTCCTGCTTCTTACAGAACTTGTGCTCCACTGTCAGGCTCCACGACTCAGCCTCGTAATCCACAGCGTCACCCGACATGTCACTGTGGATACACCCGTCCATGCAGTCTGTGGACAGAAAGAGGTACAAGCGGTGGTGGAGCACGTCAAAACTTCCCATACCCATCTTGAGTTACTTTTTTATATACATATTTCTAACTTTAGCTTCAAGTTTGCGAGAATCTGTAAACATTTGATTTTAAAAAGCTTGCTCATGTAACTATCTATCTATTAAAGTGCTGCTGGATACCAAAACTTGTCACCCTTTGATCAGAATATAGTTAAAATAGTCAACTTATTCAATAATCCAGCAACATAATGGTTAAATTTTTGATACCATAAATTACACACAAATTGTCATATACATTTGTAAATCTAGTTTTTTATCTATGTATACTAAATAACACAATATTCTGTTAAGTTTTCTCCATACGATTATGCTTATTTAACATTTTTAAATAATGCCCATTTGGAACATAAAATTGAGTGATTTCACACAGATCAGATTATGTGTGGCATTTTACAATAACCACTGTCAATGTGGCCTGTTTTCCAACCATTTCCTGTTTTGTTACGCTTCTTAAAGAAACGTGACGCATATGAGCATATTATCTGCATTTCCTCTTTCATGCTTATTATTATTACTGGAATATAATATAAGCTCACATGGTTGCAAAATGACTGTTATAAACTACACTTATCATTATCTCCCCACAGGAGGAAGCAAATCAACGTTGGGTGCAACAGACCTAAGTCCATGTAAAAATAAGAAACTGATATGCTACTTTTAAGGGATTTTTCTGTGGCAATCGCTATAGACTGAACACGCCGAGGCTTATTCATCTCATACCTTCTCCAAAAGAGTCAGTGGAGGTGGAGGACACTGGAGTCGGCAGGAGCTCTTCTGACCGGCTGGTCACCTTCGAGGCATCAGACTCCGTCTCTGAACTCTCACTGAGACGGCTGTCACATAGAGAAGAAAATAGATGATGATTATTCCCCCCCAGTTCTTACCAAGATCACCCACATGGACTTTATTATTGATAACGTCTAAGATGTTTATGACCTGTCACTGTTTGAAAAACTCCCAGACATGGAGCACGACTGCGTCACCGTGTCTTTACGCTCCTTTGGGGACACGACAGGCAAAGACGTAGAAACGTGGATCACACACTGAGGAGGACTGTCTCTCACTGTGAAATCTGTGAGGGAAGAAAACAGAGCTAACAATGAAACAGGAAGCACGGGATGATTTAGAGAGCTTGACAACAAAATTGTTGGCGACCGTCGACCCCTGTGTTGTAAACTCACTCTGTGGGAGAGATGCTGTCCTGTTCTTCACCATGGTAACCGCATATTTATCCTGAAGTTTCTAAGTAGTACAAATGAGAGAGCCTTGTTACAGAATATAAACAGCTGACACAAGGACAGGCGCCAGTAGGGATGAGCCATTTTTTTCTCCAATATTTCAATACAATACTCACTTTCAAACACGGGGGGACAGATTCCTTACAGCCTTTATGGACGATAGCTGTGCAACCTGGGAACAGAAGCAATTTGAAAGTTGATGTACTGTATGTCTTTTAAATACAAAAAAAATATAAGCCTCTTGGAATTATGTTATGACTTACTGGAGCAATGCAGCAGGTCTTTCCCAGATGCTGGTTTGTCACACACCACACACACAGTGGGGCCCAAACAGGAGCCCGTGTTGAACCGATGTCCATTCAGCTGTCTATCCTTGGCCTCTCTGTCTTTCCCCTTCCCCTTGGAAAGCCATGCCAGAGACAGAGACGTCAACAAAGAGGCCATGCAGACAGACACAAAACGTGACTGACGACTGAAGCTAGGTTCTCTGAGAAAAGCAGGCCCTTAATTCATATTTCTGTATACGAAGATCTTTGTCAAGTTCCTGTTGGCAGAGTAAACTCCCCCACGTGCACGAAGATATGCGAGCCTGGAAGGAACCCCCGCCTTTATCCCAACCGCAAGAAAGTCGACTGACAAGGAAATGCAATAAGAAACGCATGCAGGTCGGGGAGGGCTTCCAGCCTCTGTGCTGACTCAATAACAGGGGATTAATCATTAAACGGAAAGGGACTGGACACCATGTTTGGTCTGCTACCCTGACCTTGGATTATTTTCAGAAATGTTTCCTGGTTGTGTCTCCCAGGGAGCAGAAAGTCAGAGTCCAACATTGCACACCTGGCTCTAAACATGGATACTGGTCTTCACAAAAGTACCATAAATACTTTTAAAGGAGTAAATAGTAAAGTTTAATCAGTCCGTACATGCACACGCCACATAGAAAGTTTGCATTTTGTTTCTAATGTTCCAGGTTTAATTGAGATCTTGAGATGATAGGAGTGACAGCAGAGGCGTGGTGTGTTCGTGGTCTGGGTTTACCTTGGTTTTGTTGCGCGTACTGGACATCCTGCTTTTGAGAAAACTGAAGGTACGAATGACTTTGTATTTGTCCGACTCCACCTTTGTTGGGATGTTGTACTTATCCAACTCCTCCTCTTCAATTCTGAAGAAGGATTAAAAATAGTTTCAGCTCAATCTGTTGCCTTGCATTTGCCCTCAATAACACACAACGCTAAAAAAAAAGTCATTGTTGGCTTGCAGACAGACATGCATTAGTTGGTAAAGTTGCGTCATCCTTGCTGATTTTCCTCTTGCTGAGTCTATGGGGCAACAAAAGTAAGTATGATGGGGTTGTGTGGGTTAAGGCAGAAGCTCCATATGACCGTGAAATGTACATGCTCTATATCTGTATGTGCGTACAATACACAAACATGTAACTGGCTTAGTTCAAACAGCAACTTCCTGCCAAGAAATTACAAAAAAAACTTTTGTTAGTCACTAAAGTGTGGGAAATGATTATGTTACTTCTCTGCAACTCTGTGCTGTGAAAGTAAAGGAATGTAAGTACAATTGTTAGAGGCCAAAAACATGCAAAAGGACAATGACAGAGTTATAGTGCGTATTGTTAAAAGACAATAACAAATGAATTACTGAGCGGCAAGGAGACGACAAGAGGAGAGAAGAGGAGAGGAAGAAATGAGGAGGGGAGATTAGGATTGTATAGAAAACGAAGGAAGGAAAGAAATAGTTGCCAAGGTGAAGAAACAAACAGAAAAGGAGTTAAAAGAAAGAAAGAAAGGAGACAAAATAAGGAGAGTAGAGCAGAAGGGGATGAGACCACAAAGAAAACGAGGGGGTCGACAAAAGAAAAACAATGAGGCAAGACGAAAGAAGAGGGGCAGAAAAGAAGAGGAGAGGAGAGGACGGTGGTGTAAGGAGACAAAGATAGAGGAGAAATTAAGTGAAGAGACGAGGAGATGAAATAAGGAGAAGAGGACAAGATGAGAGAAAACCAGAGTGGAACAAGGAAAGGAGAGGAGACAAGGAATGAAGGGGAGGAGAAAAGAAAGTGGTACAGCAGTGGTTTGTTGTCGAGTGCTAAACGTGCTCTGAAGTTTTGGTTGGCGTTAATCGGTTTGAAGCGGGTGGGTAAGCACAGTGCCGCCCTCACACATACTCTTTGAGGAACTCGGACAGGGTGAGATGTTGGAGGGACTCTGCCAGCTCCATGCTGCCCTCGTCATCGGCGGACTGGGCTCGCTTACGGAACCTAATCTCCCTGTAAACAACAGTGCACACACACACACGGTCACACACTGACGTTCTAATGTTGATGAGAAGCTGTAAAAGCCAAGGTCGAGGAAAAAAGTGTTTGTTTTTTTTTATTTTCACACACAACTAAACTGGCACCAAGCAGTCAATTCAGACAATGGGTTATAATACATAAAACTCTTTTATCTGTGAGTTGAAGTGTTATCCTCCACCAGGGGGAGCTACTTTAGTTTGGCAGCTCAATAAGGACATTCATATATGAGGTGATGAAGGAAATATCAGTTGGCATCATTTGGAAGTGAAAATAGGCTGAGTGGAGCAGGAAGAGGAAAGGATGTCCCTTTTTTAATCAGCAGACAGAGGCCATAAAAAGCAACACCATCACTGACTGTTGTCTTTCACTAGATCCTGCAGTCTTTCAAATTATGAACCAAAGTATATATATCCATAACACAGCAGGTCATATCTGAAAATAAGCTGAACGTGGTCAAGATGACATTGTTAGCCATGGATGAAAAAAAGAGCACGGGCATTGTTCATTACAAAAAAAAAAAAAAAGGGAAGTAGCTCAGGGTCACACTGATATCTGTACATCACTGCCTCTGTTGTCATGAGGAGGGAAAAGAAGATTACAAAGGGATCAAAACACCAGTAACACACATAAAACCAGCTCCGCTTCAGAAGAACAAAAGAGCTTCATAAAAGACAGCAGCAAACCTCAGAGTTCCCGCTGTCACCAAGCAAACTGGTCGTCGTGGTTACCCACATATGTTGCTCCTGGCGATGGCGGTTACATATTTGATGAAACGCACTGTCATTTTAATTAAGAGCGAGAGCCCCAATGAGTGAGAGCAGTGTGAAAGGCTGAGTTATTGAGAGTAAGGACGGAGAAACAGGGAAACTCAAGAGACAGAAAAAAAGGCATCTGGAAGGCATTTGGAAAACAATGTAATAAATAAAAAGTGGAGTGCAAATACCTTTTTTCATGAGACTGCTCGGACATACTGGAGGCTCTTTGCTCTGTGAACATAAATCATGAGGACAGGCTCTTAACCTGATGGATAAAGAACCTGGACATGTGTTTCAAATTGACAGAAAAAGCAAATGTTGCACCAGATATCAAAATCAAAAGATGACCTCCTCTGAGATAGAGGAGGAGACGAGTCAGGCAGCATAGCAAATTACATTCAATAAGGCCCGGGAACACCATCAGGAAGCTTCATTCTTAACTTCAGACTGTTTCAAAAGGAATATTATATACTCAAATAGGTTTCATATCTGATTTGATCACCCAAGGAGCTGTTTTGCTGACATAAAAGCATGAAGCATGATTGATGTGCAAAGTAACAGAGATGATCCACATGTATGAAAACAGAACAATACGTACGACAGCTGTATCACAGACACAGACACAGAGTGCTGACCCCTCAGAGACACCTCACACCCCCCCACCAGGCTGCGAATGTGATTTCTTCTCACCCTCTCGCTGCGACTACTGTAAGGCCGGGTCATGATCGGCAAAGCAGGCATCCGTGCAATACGTGTCAAGGTTATTACAGTTTCTTGATCCCAGTTTCTTTTTAACTTTCATTATTGTTGAAATTCCTCTTTCTAGTTCCAGCTCATTTTTTACTCAAAGTAAAGTTTTCCATGGTTTGACATTTCAGCGGGAGCGTTTTCTCACATAAATATTCACAGATGTGACATATAAGATGAATAGAGGATGTTCCTGTTCGGCTAGAAATATAATTTGAGTTTTCAAATAATGTTGGATAAACGCCCCTTGAGTATGGAGAGTAAGTGGAAAGTACTTCTCCTTCCACACGGAGGGTAAAAAACAGAACTTCAGCATCATGTCTCTGTTTTTGTCTCTAAATCAAGTCAGATGTTTTTATTTTTTCCCCCCCCTCTTTCAGGAGTCGAACCAGTCTACAATAATAACCTTGACACACACACGCAAGCACTGACACTGACAGCGGCGTGCTGGCCATGCAGGGCCTCGGCGCAGTGTGACGGCTGCAGGTGTCCAGTACTTACTACCAGGGTGGAGCAGAGACAGAGATTTAGACAGAGAGAGGGCCTGAAGGAGAGATCGGCTGTGGCTGACACTGTGGAGCACGGCATCTACAGGGCACAGTGGACAGACGGCTGCTCACACATCAGCTACAGAGGGCGCAACGCTATCACAGCGTACAGTCAACTCCGGAGTAACTGAGAGCTTTCAAATCACCATTTCAGAAAGGCACGCTGGCTCATTGGGAATATGTGAAATACTTGAAAATGGTGTAATTATAATCCCTTTTTGTTGGCAGACATAGTTTGAGGAATAATTTGATATTTTTGGAGATATTCTTGCTTTCTTTGTCTGAGACGAAGGTCAATACCACTCTCACGTCAGTCCGCTGTGGCTTTTCAGGGGTGTCAATGCCAAAAAAAAGAGCCAAAGATGCCAAATTATTTAGCCACTGCTTCCAGCCAAGACTTATCATTTATAGAATTATCATTTCCACATTTTTTGTTGACTAAGTTAAACACAAGTTAAAAAAAGTAAATAAAACATGTTAATTAGTGGATAGGTGGATTCAGTCACCTCTGTGCAGAGCCAGGCTAGCTGTTTCCCCCCGTTTCCAGTCATTATGCTAAGCTAAGCTAACCACCTTCTCGCTGTAACTTCATATTCAATGGACAGACTGAAGAGTGGTATTGATCTTCTCATCAACTGGCATATTTCCCCAAAATGTACTATTGCATTAAGGAGATACATTTATTTGGAGTTGACTGCACTTTATATTAGTAGTGAAATGGTTAAAAGTTGGTTTAAAATTAACAGAACTTGCACCAACCAATCTTGTGGGGCCGCCCCATCAGAGATGCACCAAACAGGTGTAGTTAGTTGATGTAAAACATTGTTAGTCATGTGTTATATTTGTATGTGAGGGAGCAAACAGGCCCGGCGCTACTGACCAGGGTTGACATCTGATGCATGGTTGTCCCGAGCAAAACGAGCTGGACGCAAAGTGATTTTGGGGGAGGAGTAGGAATACGAACGCAGTCGAAGCCCCTGGTCACCCAATTCCTAGAGGGGGGGAAAAAATAAACAAAAAACAAACAAAAAAGAAAGGATTTCAAACCGTACTTCTTGTGATATTAGGAGAAGTGGACATATTTGATGAATGTGTGAGATGTTGAGATGGTGTTTTACTTTTGTGGCAGGTTCGAATGCCGAGGACGCCGATTGGCTGCGAGTGCAAGTGAGGTCGGGAGAGGGCGTATAGGTTTCCCTTTTTTCTTCACTTTTCTCGACATCTGACGAGAGCGGAGAAAGCGGAGACTTTGGCTCAGCGCTGTCCTCCTCGCTGTCCACTTCCAGAGCCACTAGACTGGGACTGGGGGCGATGAAAAGCGAGTCAAACACAGACATACCTCTGGAACATGTAAAAACAACATTTTAAGGTAATTAATACCTGAGGTCGCAGGTGTCCATCGGCGGACTTTCTCTCTGATTGGTCGGCTCGAAGGAGGCGGGACGGTTCAGCCTGGCGAGGGCCTGGTCAGCGAGCGACAGCGAGGGAGGGTAGAAATCTTCTGAATGTGGTGGAGGGGTGTCGGTGGCTAGCAGGAGATCCTCTACGGCGTCCCACAACCCGCCGTCCGTCCCTGAGCTGCCCTCGGTCACTCCACCCACGCTATACTTCACATCAGCATCTTCTCCCTAAGATGGAGGAAAAAACAAAAACAGAAGCAATAAGTGATAAGATGAGCTGATAACTGTGGGTATAAAGAGAGAGGGTGTTGTGTGACCTGTGTCTCCTGTGTGATGGTTTCATCGCTGCTGCTGAGGAGGAGAGGGTCTGAAGGATGTTGGGCCGACTGGATCTGGACTCCACTGGACTGCATGGGATGCCCATTGACTGTGATAAACATAAAGACCAACCTCAGGACAGCTTCACCTAGTTTATAATAAATCAAACATACTACTTCTCCTCGTCTCTCCACCCTTTTTGAGTTGAAGTTACTCTCCAGCTCTGCTCTGTACAAGAAGCAGACATCGCAGAGGAATTTGATTTTGTCTTGCTGAATGATTTACTGCCACAGGACACGGTGAGAAGCTACTTTTCATCAGCGTCATTCATCCCAAACACCAGCCAGATACTTAAATATCTGCCTGAATACAAAGAACACCAGAGACCAGCACGTTTCTCTGAATGACACCAGACGACAAAAACACGCCAACAACCATTAAAAGAAGAAAACCTACAGTAGATGTGCCAGAAAAGAAAAAACACTGATCAATTATTTAACATCGGCCTGTTTTTAGATTGACTTCATTTTTCTGTTCTGCTTCATTCGAGTAACTTGGGATCATTGTGCCATAATTCATTGATGTTTCATCGCTTAAATGTCAGGCCTTGGACTAAAAAAAAAGAAAATGTGATGAGGCACTGCAAACTCCCTGTTTGACCTTTAAAGGTTTGTTTTGTTAGAAATCTCCACATATCAACTTTACCGGCAGGGGAAAAAAAAGCAGATAATTGACTTGTGTTGAGTCATGCTGTCTTTCATCTACCACGTCTGCTTCACAATATTTATGTGTACCCTGTCTTTGTGATGTTCAGAAATTTAATAAAGAAAGACCATGATCTTAATAACTCTTAATAAAACTGGAGTTTTTCATTGTCAAAATGTTGAGAATCATCTGTATTATCTTTATTTATCTTTATTGTCACTGATGTTAGTATTAAGCTCAAAACATGCCTTTGGTCAGGGTGGCGCTAAGTTTAACTTAAATTTATGTGACATTTTTGTGTACAAAACCTCAATCTCGAACTATATTCTAATTAGAACTAAAACTAAATATTTTCTTCTAAAAAGTAGTAAAGTAGAAGTACAGACTTAAAGTACCACGAAAGTTTACTTCAGCACAGCGCCTGAATAAAGTAAAATAAATGTGTACAGTTGTATGTGCACTGCTAACATGATATTCACAAGAGACATGGACGTTTGTTTTTTTTTTTCCCCACTACAACAATGTGGAAAATTACCTCTCTTGATGAGAAGCCATTTTCATAGCTCTCTGTGCACTTTCCACTCAGACTTTGATGTCTGGACCAGCCTTGCACTAATGTAAGGGGAAATCCTGGGCATCACAGAGGCATTTCCTCTCTGCTGCTCTCACACAGCGAAGACATTACTGCGGCGCTCAAACACACGAGGCGAGACCTACTTATGTTACCATTTATTGTGTTTATCTTGTTTCTTTTCTGCATCTCTCTGTCCTCCCGCTTTCACTTTGTTTGCTCAGATCAGACTCTCGGTGTGTGTGCGAGCTGTATACGATTCATTCAAAGGATGCTGACAGACTGAAGGAGCACCAGTCTCAGCCGGTAGACTAATTGTCACGCTGGCCAGCTCCAACAATAACTGACACTGCTGAGTTATTGTCAGTGAAAGGAGAGAAACCCTCGCGATTATTTCAACAGATCTGGAAAAAACAATAACTCTGCATGACAACTTTGTACCACAGCGGCCTCGGGGCGCTCTCATCGCGGCGAAAAAGCATCCAGCTCAAATGTGAGCTTGATCTCTTGAGCAATAAAGAGGAATCTGCTTATGGGGAAAACACTGGGATCAATGCCCCCGTGTTGTCAGTCATCCCCACTTCAACGGGACGTGCTATTGTACACACTTGCACACGCTTCAGTTTATGGTCCCAAAGTTTACGGGCCCCTTTCAGCGGCTCTCCGGAGTTTACAACAAACTCTTCATTCTTCCACAGCGGCGCACAAGAAATTAACATTCGCAGTAACCGTGGCAACACCTGAAGCGCTCGAGCATCCTCCTCGAAGTTTTTTTACCCGCCGGTGAGTGTTTGCGATGGCTAAGTTTATACAATCCTGTGTGCACGCGTGTGGTTAAAGAGAACCCGAGGTTAATGTATGTGGCTCGCCCAAAATGTCAGCTCTTGTAAACCTGCGACATTTGAGCTTGTTAACATCCCCCCCTTCTGAGCTCAAGCACAGAGCTCCTCTGTCCGATTGGATGAGGGAGGGGGGGGCAGGGCGACAGGCCAGATGTGGGCATCTCCCAGCTCAGACAGTTTGAGTGGGACAAGCCTGACCCCATTCCTGCCTTTGTCCCGGTGAGAGGGCAGATTCCTGGACTCTCGGGCAGAGTCGCTGTCAAAGCCAACCTGCACCACATGAGGACTGACTGCAGGGGGACGATCCACCGACTGAATCACAGAAAACGTCTCCGGCAGAAGTGAAATCTCTTGCCTGTGTCTGTGAAGCAGCGAGTGTATTGATTTCCAATGATGTGATTCAAAACAGAGCTCTGCTCATCGCGGCAGCGCCACAAGACAAAAGGATTCCAGTCAGGGCTCCTCAACCAGCCCAGTATTCGTTGTGCCCACACCCTGCTGCTCAGTGCAGCCACAAATATGTTGTTGAGCCACATGTAGCTCCTTGCTAATGCCCAGGCAAAACAGAAAAATTAAACTCAAAGTTGACGCATGACATACTAAAGAGTTGTGTTGACGGCACCGCAACAGGTCCTCTGGATACGACTCCACTACCCCGCAATGGAAGCCAGATGCCAGGGTATTGTTGCCATAATATTAAAATGGGAACAGTATTTTGGTCTGGATGAGTTGCTGTTGTTGTGTTTGCCGAGCCAAAACGCTGAGCAAATACCTTAAACCCCCCGGGGAGGATAAATAGATTGACATTGATAGATTGAGAGGGAAAGAAAAGAAGGGCAGAATTACCGGATAATGAGGATGGGTAGTCTTCTACATCGTCATCGTCGTCCAAAGACAGAACAAGCTGTTCTTCAAAAACCTTGAAAAAAAAAAACACGCAGAGGAAGCCTGGCTCTTAGGAGAATTCAAGTATTGTTTAGTTTAAAACAACACAGATACACGCACAGTTGCATGCAAGAACTGGCAACAAACTAGGCAAATCTATAAACATCACAGCACACAACACCCTCTGCCTGTGCCACAGACTCACACATGTATACACACATATAAATTAACTGTACATATACTCACATTGTCCACCAGCGCATGCTCTTCCACTCGGAGCTCCTTGCTTTTGCCTGTACAAAACACAAATATTTAACCAGAAGTTGATGCATGACACACTACCACTCTCCTCCTCCTCCCAAGAAGAGTCGGGTCCTCTGCATGTGACTCTACTATCTAGGAATGGAGGACTGGCCAATGAGATGTTGTGCTCGTGCAAAGCAGCAGGTCCAGAGGAAGAGTACATGCTCCCCACCGCGCGGTTGTTATTTCGAGAGGATTAATGGACGGCCGCTGAAGTCGGGACAGGGTTAAGGTCAATACTGAGGTGCGCTTCCTGCTTCCCCTCGTGAGTCGATACCGCCATCTGCCATCTCCATGGTTACCAGGAACAGTGGCCACAAGTGAGACAGAAATGCGTGCGATGTGTATGTGTGTGTGAGTGTGATGCAGAAAGAAAAATAAAAGAGGCACAACTAACGTGAGGACCTCTCTCCGTGTGTGGTTACATGCCAGCCTGAGCATGTCACCCCAGGGAAAAAAAAAAACCACACACACACACACACAATCTGCCCCCTAAAGTTTTCTGTGTGAGGAAGAACAAACACTCGTGGAAAGGAGACTGTGCCTTTTACGGTAGCTGTTGGCAGTGTTTTTTTTAGTCTCTTCTGGCTGTAAGTGATGGATGTGTGACCATACAAATGTTTGCTCAAGTGGACCTGCGGTGGTTCGTTTTTCCGCCACTCCTCAGTAAAGTCTCTGGACTTGCATACCGCCACACGCAGACGGACAGCAAATAAGAGCTGTTTGCGCATGCAGAGACCACTGCGATTTCAATACTCGGGCTGCAACCAATCAAAATTTTTATTATTAAAAAAAATCTGTTTATTATTGTTTTTTGATGAATTGCAAGATTATTTAGTCTGCAAAGTGCTACATCTATTTCACACAGCCCACAGTGACATCTTCAAATAGATTGTTTTGTCTGACAAAATCTATATATATTAAATGCATTAAAGTAACATAGATCACAGAAGATCAGCACTGCAAAACTGTTTTATAAATGCCAGTTAGTTTCCTGGATGGACTATAATTTCAGCACATTTGTGAGTCTTGATATGTCACTGTGTGTGTGTGAGTGTGTGTATGTGTGTGTGCACGTGTGTGAAGTTTGTTTTTCACAGCTCATGTTACCCAGCCGGCGCATCCATGTGACAGCTAACGAGTGGCACATGGGAGAGAAGGCAGGTAGTGCACATGTCCGGACCGAGCACACCCGAGTCTCACAGAGGAGTATCATTACAGCTCATTACAAGTAACATGCTTACAATCAGTGTGAGTACAACTACATTTCATTTTAAATAGTAAATACAACCAAGCCTCATTATCACATGGTTACGATTAGTGAAAGTTGTCAATGGGCAGTATTAACAGGAGTTTAAGAGATAAATTCGATAAGTCACTTTACCTTCATTACTTGGAGGGAATTCATCGTTGCCTCGCTTGTCCACCTCATTATCAGCTTTGAGCTCATTGATCTGGAACAGGAACAGATCTTATGATAGACACTGTAAACATTATACATAGAAATATTGACAGCTAAAAGCAAAATATTATGATATTATATTGATGTTATGTGGTTATACTGCAATATTCACTGACTATTAAAAGAGCAGAGACTGTAAAAGCAAAATCCTCAGAGAAACTAGTCAAATATTTTTTAAAAAAATATATAAGATGATTCAGCTCAAGCTACAATTACTGAATCCGGAGCGATAAGTCCTTTTTCTGTCGCTCCCTCATGCCCTCTGATTTATTGGCTATAATAACTGCAGCATTGTGTTAACTGTTAATCGCTCAGCTCTTATCAAAATGTCTGATTGCGCATTAAAGGGTGTGAGACTCAAGGGCTCGCTGTTTACACAAGCACAAGAACAAAACTTATGCAAATGGCCTTATCTCGACAGCACTGACGCATTACATCATCCGCGGAAACGCATGGGAATACCCATAAGGCACTTCTGTCCTATATTATGTGATTACAATAAGGTTTGTTCTCACCAGTTTGAGGATGTTTTGGTCTCCCAGTCTGTCTCGGAGGACCAGGATGCCGTCCTCAGGGCAGCTGTCCGCTGTCCTCCGCACTGTCAGGGACAGGGAGTCCGTCCCGGGACAAAACCTCAACATGCAGCAGCTGTCGGACCACACGCAGCACACACCTGGAACGGGGCCGACCACCGGACCTGGAGGACTGATGGGGAGAACGAAGGAAGCAAAAACGGCCACAATTAGAAAAAAGGTTACACCGTAGGAAGAAAGGTTAACATAAAGTGAATTTAATGAGAACAGAAAGGAGCCTCCCCTGTGAATCAGTCTGATCAGAAGCCTTCATTAGTCATCATGTGCTCTTATTACTAAATGATTTGTACTCTTTGTCTCCACTGACAAGCTCTCAAGCGCCATCTGTACAGCTTTATCACAGCAGGTAGAAATGTTAAGGAGCTAATAGCATGGGCTTCACTTGCAATTGAAAAAGACTCCAGAGAGGCTTTAAACTCTAAACTAAACCTTAAATACTTCATGAGATTCCATTTAAAAACCACTTAATGTGTTTGTCTGAACAACCTTACATGTCACTTTATGGATGTGTTTTTGCATTACAGAACTGGACAACAAATAAAACTCAGTCTTACGCTGCCAGCAGTCTGAACATGTCGTGCTGTCCGTCCCTCTGAGCCAGCTGGAGGGGGGTGACTCCCTCCTGATTGGGTAAAGTCAGTGCCCTTTGACCTCTCGGCTGGTGAATCAAGAAACGGGAGAGATGGACCAGACCCAAACGCACTGCAAGGTGGAGGAGGGTTTCTTTGGGCTGAAGCTCAGCAGCTAGAGAAAGAAACAAAGGATGAGCAGGGAATGATATGCAGGCAGAGACAAACTGTGTACTGCTGTTTTATCTGAAGTAATCATGCTATATTACATTAGCAATTATGTAAATATTCATATAGTTTGATATCTTCATTGCCCATATTTCAGGTAAAAAATCCAGTATTGGGTGATGCTACACTACACTTTACTTCTGTAAAGTAAACTTTTCCATCAACCTTCCTCCTCCAATTGATCAGTTTGTGGTATTCTACACATGCTCTCTCAACTCTGTGCAGATGTAAAGCTCACCTGCTGCATACGTGTGGAATGTACAACAGAAGCTCACCGTGCAAATGAAGGAATGAAGGGCTCCGGGTTATGTGAGGTCTGCAGTATATCAATAATATTGCTATCTAGAAAAACTGGATGTTTCACTGGGCCAACACCTGCTGTACAACGGTTGCTCCCTTCTGCCTCGTGTGCAGTGGAGTTTAAAGGGGTATAAACAGAAAGCATAAGGGCACATAAACAACTCTGGATGACGTTTGAACGTGCGCTCTCTGGGCTAATAGCGCACAGCAGCACTAACAGCTCGGCGCAGTTCTGTTGATTGCCGCTCAGCACAAACCCTCCGTGCACGCCCTTGTTGTTTTGTAAGCATGGGATGAAAGACTGTTTTAGAGAGGACCAGAGGTGCTTTATCTTCTTCCCTGTAAGTGTGGGTGAGAGCTGAGGGTTGCCATGGCGCTATCTTTCGAACCCAGAAACAATGTGCGGAAGAATTCCACTCCCGTTTTGTCTTTTCCCTCCAATTTGTTGCTGGAGCCCTGGGATGAACTGAAACGCCCCGTCACCTCCACAATGGCGCCGTTAATTGTGACCCAGATTCGGCAGGCCGAGAGGAGTAAATGCTGAACACGCTCTTCATGCAAAGTTCAGCAAACAAGAATGTCATTGTCAAACAGGCCAGTAAATACTGCACTGAGGGACGAGGGGCCGACAGCTACTTTGTATTTGCACCTTTCCCATGTTTTGCATGGACGTTTGCTTTTTCTAGGCCAGCTGTGTACACACCCACTGAGACCGAATGTGACCTCTTAAATGTCTTTAAATCTCACTGAAAATGCATCTAAATTCAATATGAAGTGATTCCTTCAAGCTTATTTCTTAATAATGAGGAGAGACTTCATCATAAAGAAAAAAATCTGTAGCCAGATGCCAGAAACAACTGTGGTGTAAAGGAGAGGGACTGCCGTGCAGAGGAGGATTGTGGGAGTTGATTTAATAGACACAGAGGTCTGCAAGACAACCCTAATCTGACTGAAGAGGAATAATGGCAGTAATTGCTCCTTCTTTGGAGCACACTGGCCTCTGCCCGGCTGGCTGGCTGGTCCTGCGCATCATGTGATGAGTTGGGCTGCACAGTCAGATCTCATGTTGGGTCTGAAGCCTACTGGACACCAGAACACCACTACAAATGATATTAACCTGAAGGGTAACTAACAGTGCTGATAAACTGATATGGGTTGTTCATTAAAGGGACAGTTCGTGCACATTATATGAAAAAAACTTACGCTCAAACTGTGATTATTTTATCTAATGTAGTGCAATTTCATATGGACATTTAGGAGAATCTCTCCTCTTTATCAGTGCTGTCAGGCATATTTGCTATGGATCATAGCTCAACCCTTGGACCTTGGACCTTTGAATCCAAGGGAAAGAATGCCCCCTTTGCTTTAGATCACCCACTGGCCTCAGTAAGATCAGTAATTTCCATTCTTGGGAAGAAATAGGCCATATCAAAACAGCGATTTGATAATGAAAATGTTGCCAAATAGGATACAAACTATGACTAAGCACCATTTCCAGGATGTGAGAAAAAATTGCACACTTTTTTCCAAGAGTGTTCCTCATATCTGCTGAGCAGAGGGAAAGCCCTGACATCTGATTCTGTGGTTTTGTGATTTTTTGTGAAAGTAGTGGAATACAAACTTACACTAAACATCCTTAACTCATCTAATAGACTAGAAATAAATCCACACATCAAGATCAACCTCCTGAATGTGCTTTGTTTTACTTAGACAGGTTTGGATTCAAACGATTCATGTATGCTGAAGATTACCTCTGGCAAATAAAAATCTGCAAGATAACAGCTTACTCTCCTATTTCATTACCTTCTTGAGGCTGGCTGTCAGTGTTTTTCCACTGCTGGGGGTAATCCATGTTGGCCATAGCCTGCGTGATCTTCTCATCCAGCTCCCTGAGGCCAGCCTCATCACCTGGACTTTGCCCAAGCCGCACATGCTCCTCGCCGCAGTCCAACCCCGCAGCAGAGAGCTCCTCATCAGTTGCCCGCGCCCGCGTGGAAAACCTCTTCAGGACCTCTAGGTAGCTCCGGGGGCCGAGCCGGTCCCTGTTTGCACTCAGGTACTCTGCAGCATCCTGGGCAACGTCCCTGAGGTATTCAAGAGATGCTTCACCCTCGCACTGCTCGATTTGGTTCTCAGCATAAAAGTAGGGCGTCACGGAGGCGACTTCCAGAAGGGCATGGCCTACAGGAGATGGAGAAAATCATTAGAGGAGGTGGTGAGACAGGCGAATAGGGAGATCTGAGTGTTATTAGACATTGACTGAGGCGCATACCAGGAACTGTGAAGTAAAGGGTAAGTCCATCATCTCCTCTTCTTGCTGCAGTCACATGTGTAAGTCCAGATCCTTGGACCACAACATAAAAGTCTGCATCTTCAGGAGCGTTGGAGCGTAATCTTACATTGGCCTCTACCTGCCCCTGAGAAGAGAGAAAAGAAAATCCATCCATTTAACTGCCTTTTAACAACACAACTAACATTTATGATTCATAATCATCACTCACTACCAGTGGAAGAAGTACACCATGATGCTCTGGCTCAGGAGTGTGATAGCTCCATTTTAAAGTGAAGAAGTTAGAAAGAGGCCTTGAACATACAGCTTTCACTGGAAAATGTCTCTTCTTGTCACCCTGCGGACATGTTCTGATTCTTTTGAGTCAGCTAAACAAAGTTCACTGAACTCATTGTACTGGAGAGAAGGAGCAGGGGAAAAAAGAAGAAAGAAAGACACCAGACCTTTCCTCACAGTGGGAGTGAGCTGCACCCTACTGAGCATCTACTTCGTGATCCACCTCAATAATGAGATTCATTATTTCTGTTACATCATTGACCTTGTTCTTTTTTTTTCTTTATTGACCTTATCTGATCTCTGCTTTCTCCCGCATCACCCAAAAGATACCCACAACTCCCAAGAGCGTCCACTGAAGACACAGAGGGCAAGAGAAGCAGAGAGATTTGACTGAGCAGAAGCTCGTGTTGTGTGTACACAAAGATTTTCGCTCCCAATGTTCTCTCTGTCACACACCATTATTCACTGCGTCTGATATGTTTCTGCAGCGTCTAACTCACTGATGCAGGGACATGCGAGCATTCGGTTGCCAATACAATTACGCAGGAAGAGTGAAAGTGGTGCCTCTTACTCCCTGACAAAACAAAAGTAAATGTTTTTGTCCTTGATATCATTACAGATTACCAAACATGAAAAAAAAGACTTTCCTCCAGAGACTGACCTTTACAAGATGGTTAGCTCAGAGTGCATCGTTCAAGTACGAGATTGGTCGCATACTTAGAGTTCCATGCTTGTGCAATATCCTAGTCCTCTCTTTTCAGTTTTGGGTTTTTATCTGGTAATTTATTAGGCCCTCCTTAATTTATCCTTATTGTTAGCGCTTTCAAGCATCCATCATCTTAACAAGAATTTTAGGGCTTTCTTCTCCAGCCACTTGAGACTGCATTTTATGGTTCCTCAAAGCACTACTGAGTTTTAATTTTTAGAGCGGGAGCAGATAAATGCAACAGACTGAAGCATACACAGCCGATAATTCCAGTCTGGATTGTGCATGGATTAAATATAATCTGAGTTATTATCTTTAAACAAGACAAAGAATCTCCTTCCACGCTAATGGCTGTTGGGCAGCCATTTATGAGTCTAGCTCTGCTTATTACATTTCATCCACAGCAGGGGAGCGATACATTAAGAGGGTAGCACATTTTCACATTGCCACAAATGCCAACAGCCACCAGAGTCATTAAGATACATAATCTGGGCACCGTGAGTTACATGCATGAAATACATGTGTAGATATTAGATATATAGCTATATCAAACCTATTTTTTTTGCTTTTCCCCTAAAATGGAGCTGGAACAAAAGTTGCCTCTTTTCCAGTCTGTAGCGCTTCAGAGGCAGGAACATAGCTGTTGTGTGAGCAGGCCGTCGATGTGGACTGATAAAAGAGGTCTGACTCAGCCTGCAGTTTCTCAGCTCGTTTTGTGCACTAAGTGGTTAGCTGCCAGACCACTTAGTGCACACTTACCACTGTTAATGTTATCACTGATTGTTTTTCCACCTAACTTAAAGATAAGATGTCGGCCTGTGGTTTGTGCAGCCTTCCATGATTTCTTAAGAGGCTAGCTTGGATATCAATACTCCTTTTACGGTGACATATTTATATTGTTTTATTCATTTTATTCCAATGTGGGAAAACATATCTGCATTTTCAAAGTAACCAAACATCATAACCATTCTCACAAAAATCCCTCCTATTTATTGTCACTTGACTAGTTATATTCTGCTATATCATATTAACACAGAAGAGCTTTATCCATTCTCTGTCTTTGGTGTTTTTAACACTTTTATGGAATTGTCCTCCAGCTATTGCATTTAAATGTCTGTGAAAGAAACAGAAACATATGTGAACACTTATTCTTAATATCTTATGATTTTGTTTTCACCCCTCCGAGGAGGCTGTAGTTCCCGCTTAATTGTCAGCCACCCCAGATAATATTGGTTTACGTGGGTACAATTTGATCAGACAGAATTTCTTTGATGTGAAGTGCATCTCCTGCGCCTTGGGGAAGAGGAAGAGGGAGGGCTGGCCAGCCATAAGACGTCCGACTGATTTTCCTCCAGGGCTTTATCATGACACAACCTGATCCAGCAACAATGAAATATTCAACACCTTGTGGTTTTACCTCATGCCTCCCATATGGGCAGTTCTCAGGTCAGGAACAATATGGTAATTACAGAACATCGATATACAGGCTTATGCAGACAACAGTGCTGTGTATATTACCTAAATATAATAATAACTAGCAGGTATTAATATTTGTTTTCATTACAACACCAAATCCAGGGATATACCAGTGAAATTATTTTATAATCTCCCTGTGTTGTTGTCAGCTCGGTGGGGAAAAACAGCATCGGATCTGCTGCCTGTGGTCTCCAGGAAACCAGCAGTCATCAGCTTTAGAGCTCTTTGCTGTGATCTCCTGAGAGCAACACATAGGTGACGTCAGGGGAGCAAGATCACTGCCGCTGCAACAACAAAAACAGCTCCAATCACAGTCAGTTCCATTAGCGAGACAACAGCCTGACGTCAGCGGGGGCAGAGTATTTTTTGGTTTTTGAATATTGACAGTTTGTTCACTATATAGTAGTCGAGTTACATATCAGACCCAAATGGCATTTTGTCCCATTCAGAAAAGTTCTACTGCACAATAAAATGTGCTGAAATCCTCACATATAATGACCAAAAAGACTTAGTCACTACAAATCATTATGACTTAATGGTTCTGCTTTGATCAAAAACCACCAGAGAGCTGGGAAAAGACATGTGATTGGACCATTCTACCAACGTCCACATGCACAGTCAGTTTTATAAACATTCAGACAAGCTAACACATCAAGCAAAGACTTTTTCAAACTGTAAGAATGTTTCAAAGTAAAAAAACTTGAGAAATATTTCCCCGGTAATACCAACATACTGTATCTGAGCTAAAAGAAACTCAGTGGAGCAGAATCTCATTGGAGTCTTGAGGGTGACAGCTGGAACTGTGCTGTAGGCCTGTTCTCATACTCAGCTGAGACACATACCTCTGATTTAATCTGCTGTGCAAATGAAATACTAATAACTAGTCTACATGTCAGAAAATGCTGTCGGTGAAACTGGAACAGTGCCACAAACATTTCCTTTCAAAGGCTAGGGTTTGTTGTTATATATCAACAGTAATAAATCCATTACCGAAATTCACCATCAGTGAGACTCCTGTTGATATTTTACTTCTGCAATATTTGAAAGAGCCACTGTAACAAGAACACGTCTGTTTGCGCAAATAAAGAGATTTCTGTCTTCTTCTCTTACCACTCACTGGCCTATCGAATGTCAATAAACGACCAGCAGGGTGAGGTTTTCTGTTGGTCTGGCATGGGAAAAGCACGGCAAACACAATCGCCACTGCACTCAAAGAGGGGGGAAAAAAAATCATAAACCATAACACCCGCTAGCTCAAAGAGCACTGAGATAACTGTTACTATCACACCGTACTGCCAATTGAACAAACATGGTACAGCTAATCTATCTCCATTTGTGAACATGAGGTTGTGCTGTGTTGAGATAATGGCTGCTGTAAAGGAACAAGAGGAAGAGTCTACAGCCATGCCAGGGGCTCAGTGGGATTGTATTCAGGCACAGATAAATCCACCTAAGGTTGCTGAGGTATGATAGTATGAAAGTTGAGAAGCATGTTTGTTTTCACTCTATATTCCTCTCTGGCTAACATGAGCACACGGTGTTCTTGCAGAGGAGGGGGGATCGCTTTTACTCGCGCACACGGATGAACAAAATCGCCTTGACTTGTGCGGTCCTGCAAATCAATGAAACTTCCTCAAGCACAGGAACTCCTAAACTTTCTGCCCGCAATTCAATGCAACCATTTATCCATTGATCTGGCCCAACAGTGTCTGCTGTGGGCCTGACACTGTGTTATGTGTGGAAGGTGCGCCATAACACTTTACTATGGGTGTTACAATAACAGCCTTTATATCGCATTGGTGTGCCGAGGCCTGCCCGCACAAAGCCCCGCATTGAAATCTGGATCTCATTCGATGGCGAGAGTTGCTCCTGTCGAGCTGTGACCTTAAGAGGGTGGAGTCGCCACTTCCTCCTAATGGCGAGGTGTGTGTGTGTGTGTAAGTGGTAGGGCCCGTAATGATTCACATGCCTGGGTTTCAGACCGGCGCTCAATCAGCCTCTATGAGAGAGCGGAGGCAAAGGTTTTGGAGCAAGCCCACCCTCCAAACACCCCCCCGCCTCCCTCGTGCACCCCCACCTCCCCCATCTGAAACTGGTGACACAGCAAAACAAGCAGACACTCCGCTTACCAGAAATCTGGCAACGCTTCAGTGACTGGCCCACCCAGGCTTCCACACACAGGAGAATAAGGGCGAGAGACAAACAGAAAGAGTGAGAGGGAGGGAGAGAGAGATGGCAGATATGAAAGACTGAAACAGGCAAAGGGAGACAGATGGAAGAAATGAAAGTAGCAGAGGGAAAACAGAGGTCTACAATGTCAGAAAAATAATCATTCAAGCACACCTGCACACCCTGCACCCTCTAACACGCTTACAGAAGAAAATATTCAATCCATACACTGGACAGTAAAAAGGCAAGAAACAAAAGGGTATAATCTCTCATTCTGGCCAATGTTCACTGTGGAGGCTTTCAGAGGGCCTTGTCCCTTGGTGAGCAGGCTGTGCAGGGCCTGGCCTCCCCGGGGACTGAAACCCTGCTGGCTTGGGTTTCACCTGCGACACTGGGCTTGCCAGTCAACCACTGCACAGAGCAGAGGGAGAGTCTAGAGGAAGGGACGGCAAAGGGATGATGGGAAAGACTAGAGTGCTCTAATTCTGGTGAGGTAAAAAAAAAGAGAAGAAGTTTGGAGTTGGGTTTAAATGTGGGGGGACTGCACGTCAGAGTTCACACAACGTCAGCCAAAACACATCCTGCTGGACCATCTACACATCAGACACATCATCAGAAAGCAGCAGGACACACAGGCACTTACATACAGGGGCACCTCTCTTCTGTTCACCTCCATTTTCTCTCCATCCAACAAATACCTGGGGAGGAAACAGTCATGTTACTACAACATCAGGAAAACAACAACTAAAAGCTTTTTGTACAAAGTTGCCCTTTTGCCTTCTTTAATCACCTGTAAACTAAAAACAACACAGTGTCAGATGTTTTATCAGATAAAAGATTGCATTCATTTAACTGAAACTGCTTATAAAGTGTAAAACATGATGTCATTTTCCGGTGAAAGATGTGCACACACTCCTGTACACGATGCTCTCCTTACAGCCCCGAGGTGGCTGAGACAACCAGCTGCACAGTGTCAGGACACGACACAGCAGCGGAGGAAAAAGTAACTGTATCATCGGCACACACCTGATCCGCTGTGACTTCACTCTCAGCTGTGAATAGTGCATGACTTCAAAGCCGCACAGTGGTGTCAGCTCTGCAGGACGCACTTTGTCCAGACGCTCATTTGCATGAGCCGGTGCCGCACAGACTGACCATGACAGTTTTCACTCTGTGGCTGTGGGAGGAAGGAGGATGTGCACTCTGTAGAGAGTTCCTCTCCTCTTTCATGTCCAAATTAAAAAGGCATATTGTTTATTTCATTCATGAATAATTAATAGTTTTCTGTGTCAATCTCACAGCGCAGAGTGACAGCCTTGAAATGTGTTGTTTCATCTGACCAACGTCCACAAATACATTAAATTTATGATTATCTTAAGTAGAAAAAAGCAGAAACAAAACTCACATTAAGAGCTGTAATTTCTTCAAAAGAGTATTCAAGTAATCAACTAAGAGTTTCTAATATTCCCAACATGATCCATTATTTCACAAACAAGCAAGGATAAAACAGCCAATGACATTTCAAGTTTACACTTAAACATTTTCCTCTGAATCTGCTTTAAACCTAAAACTACTTCACATTATTTTATGAAATAAAGTGTAGACTGACACAGCAGGCTGATACCAAGAAGAGCATCCAGTGTCTCAACATGAGGTCCAGTCACGTTACAGTGAAATACACTGACTGATGTCCTTTGGGCGTCTGTAACAAGAATATCACTATCACGTTTGCGTGCTGTAATATTGTGTCCAAAGCACATCTTATCAATAGAGGAGCACGATGCCACAGGCCTGGGTGTCTATCTCTTTAATCCCACTCATTTCAATGGGGCTGCAGTATTGAAAAGTGGAAGTAGAGAAAGTTTTCCTGCCATAATGTTGAATAAACATTGCCCTAGGTTGGCAGGTTGCAGCCCATTAGGTCAACAAACGTGAATATTCTGGTACGCTCGTGTTTATGCAGGCACAATCTGAACCCAGAGACATAATGGCTCAAGATCCAGCTTGATTTGAGCTTCATCGTGCCATCAGAGGAAATAACCACACAGTGATCAGGTCACCAAAACGCTTCAAATCCAGACGTCCCATCCTTTCCACCGTGACACAGAATCGGTGTCAGTCATTGTCTTCAGCCTGACTTCAGCCTCTGACATGCTCAATGTGAACAAGAAACCTGACCTGGCTGGTGGCCACGCACTCCAGATCCGAGCGTGAGAAAAGAGATTACACACAGCAAGAGAACGCACGCTGTCAAAACGCATTTAAGGGGAAGTCACTTTGACGTCTATATACGTGTGTTGCAAATATTTTCAGACACGAGCGAGTCGATCCTATTGTCCTGAACATTTTTCTTTTCTTATCCAGGTGATGCATGATTGAATAATCGAATTCCTTTCACATGACAAGCTGCAATCAGTTATAGGCTGCATGAAAAAGGTCTCTGCTATCAGCCATTTGGTTACTACACTTAGATGACACAGATCAGTTATATTACAGTGTGCTACACATTTTCATGTCACACATGATGCTGAATTTGGGGGGTGTGTTACTCATCACTTTTGAAACCAGACACTGATGCCACAATAAGCATCTCAGCAGCGTCAGAAAGGTGTGATAACTTTCTTTCAGGCTACTTTTAATGGTCAGAGTGGCTCAGTGTATTTAGAAAAAGCTGTCTCTAAAACAGGGCTTGACACTAAGTCAGAGTGCAAACAATGAACTGCAGCCACCTTTTGATGAGGCTGAATGGGAAACGACCTGGCCGTTAAGCCACTGGACGGACAGGTCCATAAACTCTCACACAAAGAGGTGAAAACTGGCTACACATAATATCAGACAGACTTCAGGAACAATAAATGACCTCCAGCGCTTTCACCGGGAAGTGAAACTCCAGCACACTGAAATGTGAAGGAAATGAACTCACCGCGGTTTTTTTTTCGTTTTACCTGCGAACGCACCACAATTGTGTAAATCAATAACACGGCGTCTCACTGCGCATGTGCAGTTCCCTCGCAGTATTTTTTAATTTATCCTCTATTTTTTAATAATTTGTTTTTTTCGTGTGGAGATGAATGAGATTGTCATTACCTGCTGCCGTCTCTCTCGGCTCTCGGTCCGGATCTGTTGTCCACTCAGATCGCTTGTTTTCTTTACAAAAAAAAACTTTCTCTCTTTCTCTCTCGTCAACACGCTCTTTTCACACCTTCACTCTTCAGCTTCATCCGCCTCCTCGCTCCAGAGTCGGTGTGCAGTTTGTTTGCAGGTGTCGCCTGAGTTGTTTCTCCTCAGTGCTGCCTGCTCTGGTCCAGCCCCCCTCCTCTCTCTCTCTCTCTCTCTCTCTCTCTCTCTCTCACACACACACACACACGCACGCACACACGCATACACACACACACTAAGGCTGCAGGAACAATCCTCTCATGATGCTTCTCACTGTCCTCTGCATATATACAGATATTTTAAGCTTTATGTGGTTTTCCCATCATGCTCTATATTTTCTATCAAACCTTGCTGCCCTGCGTGTGTTTTCTGCAGAGTTCAGCTGTAATTTCACACTCCTACACTGTGGGTCAAATTGACCCTTCTAGAAGAATCCAGAAGAAAAAAAAAGTGTTTTTTTTTGTTTGTTTGCAACATCTTCTGCTGGCCTCAATTGGTATTTTCAACTTGGCTTGATTTTATGTGTCTTAAGTTTGACCCTGAATAGACAATGTGCATCATCTCTACTTGTCATCATCACCCCATGTAAAAAAAAATCCTACTGAAATCATGATCTGAGGGGTGAGTTAAATATTAATACAATTTTTAGTAATGGTGTCAGTAAAGACTTTCAAAGAGTGTTTATTGGTATTTTTTGGTTTTCTGACAGCTTTTAATCGGATCACACTGACCCAGGAACTTTGTTGATATCTGAACAGTCACTTTCACTGTCACACATGCTCTCTGGTAACAAAGTGTGCAGCAGGCCATGTTGGCTCTGCTGGTAAACCAATACAAAAATATTATCATCATGCACTTGATTTGTAAGGCACTTTTCAAGCAGGGAGTACTTTCTGCTGGCATTATCCTCTCCAAACGACATTAAGCAATCAATTGTCAAGAAAAGTGGGGATTGGCATTTTAGTGGTTGAAATTAGCTCCACCTCAGTCACATGATACATTAAAATGCTGTGTACACAGTGATACACTCTGAATAATAATGCAGTACATTAATACAATACATATAATTATAACACACAGAATTCTGTTTAATAAATACTTTTGCTGATAATACTTCTACACCTTTGCCTAAATAGCCTTTTTAACACTGGACTTTTTTGTATTTGCTTGTTGTATTTTCATAACCTATTTTATATCATCATATTGGTCTATCTGAAAATGTAGTCAGTCATTTTAGTTTTAGTTCATCTATAATACATATAATTGATTTTAAGGACCGTGTTTCAGTAAAGTAAATGACCTCCTAATTCTCTGAAACTGGATATATCTTTCATGTCTCAGTTGGAGTGTGACAATAATCGCGCACAGAGAACACAGACAGACGTTCACATAGACGTACGACTGAAACAGGAAGCAAGGGGAAAGACTTTCCCACCCTTCCTGCTCCCCGGACTTATCCCACTGACTGATAGTGAGCAGCAGATTAAATGTGTGAAATGAGGTCACAGCTGACAGTGTACAACAATGCTGCCTTACTTTCACCATGATCAGCGATCTGAGTTCATTTACAGTTTACCCTCGAGACTGCTTAATTGGGGAGATGAGAGGATTATGGGCCATTTGGGAGGTGAGCAAAGCCCATCATGCTGACAGTGCTGCAATTCATGAACTGTTAAACTGTGGTGCCATCTGTTGGCAAAAGTGCATCAGTAAGCACAAAGTGACAGAATCTGCAATGCTGCCATCATGTGGAGGATTTCCAGATCACGCCCCTCATGCATCATCCTCAATATTGCACTTATTTTTCTGATAAAGTTGCAAACTGCGCCACAAACCGACACTCACACTAGGTGAAGTGCAAAAGCACTGTCTGTTGTACTTTCTGTAAATCTCCATGCACATGGCCCAACCGTCCTGTAGGTGGCGAGAGCAGCACACCATGAAATTCTCCACCCACGCCAAAACTGGCATGCTGTCAAAACAAAGCAGCCTAGACCAGAAATGAGTGTGACCTATGACCTCAGCAGGGCAATGCAGCTTCCTCAATGCTTCGCTTTCCCAAGCACCCCCAGTGTCGTCCCAGCAGAGCGCACAGGCCACGACCCCTTGACCCTGAGACTCAGAAAGCAAGCAAACAAGTAAACACTACGCAAAAACAGGCCTCAAGAGAAAACATCTTTGTCTCTTGGTGGTTTGATATCAGCACAAGCGCCAATCAGACTGTTTCAATCAGCCCCCCCCCCCCTTACTTTTTTTTTCTGAAGACATTCCACACACAGTCCAAGAATAACAGCTTATGAGTCGCTGTGTGGTCATTTTTACTTGAACAAACTGAGCCTTGAAAGCTCCTCTTGACCTCTCCGGCGCACTAATCATAAAAATTTTCAGCGCTTAAGTTGAGATTGAGGGGATTTGAATTTTGCAACACATACCCCTCAGTCAAAACAAAGTACTACATTCTTTCTTTGGTCATTACTGAAGGAAGATTTTCTTCTCACAAAGTGCCACATAGCTGTGTTTTTGTTTTTTTCTCTTACTGTCTTTTACAGAAGTGAAGGAATATGAGAAAATTCACTTTCTGAGTTTGACCTGAGGCTGTGATGGGTTACTTCAAGTCTAAAGATCACTTGATTTGCACACAGGTTAAGCAAAACCAGAATAAATATGTGGTGAAATTACTCAAATAAAGAATTGCACAGGAAAGCTAGCACAGACAGAGAGCTTGCATAAAAAATTGATTCAACATTTTATTTATAGTTAATGAATGGGATAAATACTCCAGGGGCTTGAACACTGTTTATCCAGCAAAGCCTAATCACACCATTAGAAAATCACTACTTGGCAGCTTTACAGGGCCTTGACAGTCACATCAAAACAAACAAATGAAGTCAACAAAAGAAAAGAATTTAGATAGATAGATAGATAGATAGATAGATAGATAGATAGATAGATAGATAGATAGATAGATAGATAGATAGATA
>JBAJHX010000035.1:10021526-10035948 GCA_037176925.1 Amniataba percoides | reverse complement strand
TAGATAGATAGATAGATAGATAGATAGATAGATAGATAGATAGATAGATAGATAGAGAGATAGATAGATAGATAGATTAGTCAAAGTAATTATCTTCATGTGAAGCATGGTGAAACACTCGCCTCAGAAATCACAACAATAAAAGACGACTAATTCCATGTTTAAGCTTTTCGACTGAGGGATTTGACAGATTCTGAGGAAATAGTTGCTGTAATCTCTAAATCGGATGAATATGTTTGAGCAAAGATAAAAACCGATTGTGTAATTCCCTGCCATTGATTGATGCCGTAAAGTGATCTGAAAGAATATTAAACATTAACTCTCTGCTTTGTTGAACTTTTCTCATGTGAGCCCCCTCTTGAGGAAAGGTGTCATTATTTGGTCGATGTTTGGAACAGCTGTCCTCCAGTGATTGCAGGTCAGTTATCATTTTTACACAGCCTTTGATTGCAAGACTTTAATGACATTGGGACTCATTTCAGCGTTGCTCTGCCAGATAAGACTAGATGACGGTCTGCAGTGAGGTCATTTACACAGTGACTCAGTGCAACAGTTACTGAACTTTCCAAATGATTACTGACTGGAACTTTATTTTTCTAATTTTATTTCTGTTTCCTGTTCATCTCTGTGTAGTTAATCTCTGTCATCTTAAAGCAATAGCTGCCATTCCACAGTCAACATTCATTTTGGCTGCAGGTAACTTTGTCCTCCAGCACAAAAGTAATTCAGTCTTTTGCATGCCAGGTTGTGATTGTATGAATAGAAAATAGCAAAAGTGTCCCAAAACTGGACTGGATCTTTGAATTCAAAATATAGAAAATTCAGACATTCATTACTTGTTTTTTATGTCAGATGGCCGGATTCTTCCAGTGTTTTCTACATTCCTTGGGCAGAAAAGAGAGGACGTCAACCAAAGCACTTGAAGCAAACATCACAAATTTTATCTGAGGAAGCCACACCACCACAACAGCACTAAACATACTTAGGCAACACAATGTGCAGACTTGGAAAGTGAACAGTAAACAGAAGATGACAGCAGAAGCCTCCTGCATATCCAACCTTAATCCACCGCCAGTCAAGAGGGTGAGCATCTTCTCAAAGCTGCCAGCACAGAGCAAGCTGCCACCATCTGCTCTGCTCCATGTGCAGAAATGAAGGAACAATGGAAATTCAGGCCGAATGAGAAAAGGTTCAATGCAGCATTGAAAACAGTGTTTAATGTATGATAATCACTGGTGCTTTCACATGTAAACAACAGTTTGGTGGAGGAGGAGCTAATTCAAGGATGTGTATTTTTTTAACATGATTTTGTTCCATTTTCTTTCACTCAAAATTTAAATGTAACTGCAACATTTTGCCATTTCCATAGTTTTGTCAGTTCAATTCAACATTCCCAATTCAACAGTGTGCTATATTTTTATTTATTTATTTTTTAATTTGATGAGTTTTATGTGGAATTGAATAAATAATGACTCATCTATAATGTTCTAAATATTCTGAATTTCTGAAATTTTCTGAATTTCTGGAAAACGAGACAAATGTAATTAACTGTAGGTGTTTAAAATACCAATAACATGATGTTTTGAACCACTATACATGGACACTATTGATGCACAACATAAAGTAAATCCTCCCATATGGAGCCCTCTGCAGCATCAAACATGAGAGGCACACAGTAAGTCCCATAAGTATGACAGCTGAGATAATGAGAGATCAAAGCACTCAATTAAAACAACTAGAACTGTGTCAAATGTCAAACTAACAAGTATGTACAATGGGGACTGAGCCAATGACTGGTTAAAGCCAGAAAGGACAGAAAAAAGAATGACAATGACCTGAGGCAAGCATCTATAATGTAGGCTGCACAGTGAGGTTTAACACTGGAGTAACATCACATGGCAGCCTTGAATTAATAAGCATACAATTCTCACATCCTTAGTCACATTTAGACACCACATCGTGGGTAATATTATAAAAGATTTACAGATTGAGCTTGTTTTTTTCTCCTGCACTTTCTTTTGTGTCATATTAATACTATATTTTTACCACTTGAGTTATTCTTAGCCTCTAAGATTCATAAACTTTTGGCCAGGACAGAAGCAACTAGATCATTTATTCATTTAAAATTAACCACAGGTCTTCTTAAACATTTATCCTAAAAATACCATCTCATAGTTGAACAGTGTGGTAAGACTGAAAATATGTAATACAGTTTCTGAAGACTGTGAGTCTGGTGATTGGCTGACATCTTTTTGTGTTTGTGGGGGAATTAAAAATGGATGATGGGTATAGCAATGCAATACTTACCCAAAACTTAGAAAAGAACTGCAACGGTGAATACTATGATGTCTTTCCCAAATATAGAAATGTTGTTATTTTACCTGCAAGTGAAATGAATGACATCTGGCTGTGTGTTTCTTGAAAAATTACTTGAAAAGTTCTGGACTTCAGTCTAATATTTCAATGACTGTAATGCTGTAAATGAACAAATGTAATACTCTTCCTTGTTAGTCTTTCATTTAGTTAAGAGGTTTCTTTGGAAAAGAGCCCAGGGTGCTGATGATTTCCTTATTAAGTCAGTGAAAGTATCAGGAACATGAACTGGCTTTGAAATCCCAACACTTTCCTGATGTGTTTCAGAAATGCATTCATTAAAAATGACTTCACATAAAAATGGTAAAATAAATAAAAAAAGAAAAGGATTTTCAATTTCCTTTGACTCAAAATGCATTGCATTGTGCAGAGAACACAATGTCATTATGTTATGTTCATGGCCTCAGACTGTTATTTCTGCTATCACCACTGCGTCTTGCTCACCTGTTGTTCTGCCTCAGTATTTTGATGACAGACCAGCAGCATTTCTCAAAGCAGAGTTTTTGTTGTTTTGTTGTATTTTGTATAAAGTATTTCACTTAATATTACACATGTTGCCTCTGCTTCACTCAAGGAGATCACTTTATTGGGAGTGGAGCAACTCAAATTCAGCCAGGGCAAACTTGCCTGATTCCCCAGAAAAATACCTCCCGATGGCAGGCTTTAGGAATAACTACGACTAACAGAAATAGCCGATCTTCAGCTGTAGTTCTCATTTGCTTATGTGCTTATGTATGTATTGTCATACAGAAGCATCAGTATTAAATAAGGCTGTTACATATCAGCTAAAAATAGAGTACTTTTATTGAAATAAGTTCAGACAAGTGACACATTAAAGGAAAAAAAGAACATGGTGGATGATCATCTGAGAAAATAAATATACCCAAACGTTACTTGGTCTACATCTGTCATACTTTCCACTTATTTATTCAGATTTTTTCCCTTTAATTTGTCACCCATCTGTACATCTTCCCGGCAGCAGTATAATATAATAATTACGGAACTAAAATAAGATGGGGGGATGTTAATAGTAGATGCACCCTTTGTGGACGCGATTAATTGCGCATGCGCACATGTACCAAAACACTGAGAGAAGAAGAGTGATGGCCGCACGAAGATGTTGAAGTAAAACAATGCCGTATAGAGTAAGAAACGTGCTTATTTTAACAAGAAGAAGTCTCATTTAATGTGTGCCATGCATTAATGTGTTTTTTATCGCCACAGCCAGTAAATGCGACAAACGCAAGGTTACGGTAACAATGGCCAGCATGCTAACTGAGAGCTAACAGAGGGGCTGTTAGCTGCTTGTTTTAACCCGGCTCGTCTCTCCGGCTCCAGGCGTGCCGTGGTTTCAGTCTGACCCCGGTGTAGCGGTTTGAGCGAGCGGCCAGAGGATGGACAGCGTCGCCGTGTCAGGCTCGGATGGGGCGGCGGAGTGTCCCCTGGTCCCGGAGGACATGGAGGGGATCTGCGTGATGCCGGACCTGAGCGCCATCAAGACCGAGCAGTCGGTGGGGGCGAGTCCGGACGACACTGGCTCCCAAAACGTGGCCATGGGCATCAAGTTCATCCTGCCCAATCGCTTCGACATGAACGTGTGCTCCAGGTTTGTCAAGTCGCTCAACGAGGAGGACAGCAAGAACATCCAGGACCAGGTCAACTCTGATCTGGAGGTGGCTTCTGTTTTATTCAAAGGTGAGGATGTGTCGTTTTTTCATATGTTTAGGCTTGTGTCTGATGTGTGAGGCTTAATCACTTACCACTGTTGTCTTTTTGTCGTTCTCCTTCAGCCGAGTGCAACATCCAGACCTCACCTTCCCCAGGTATACAGGTGCGCCATGTTTACACGCCATCCACCACCAAACACTTCTCCCCCATCAAGCAGTCCACCACCCTCACCAACAAGCATCGTGGCAATGAGGTTTCTTCCACACCTCTTTTGGTGCATTGTAAGTAGAACTTTCTTTAAACTCTCATTCATTAAATTGTTTCCTATGTGAATAAAAATTATGAGTCCGTAACGTGCTTTGCTCCTCCTCTCAGCGTTGTCCATCCATCAGCTCGCAGCTCAAGGCGAAATGGTTTTTCTGGCCAGCAGGATTGAGCAAGGTAGGCAGTGCCACTGGGGGTCGTCACGCGGGTATAGTTTGATGGTGACCTCCTCGAATGTTTTCTTCCAGAAACCAAAGATAGAGAGTTTACTGACATATAGCCAAAAGAAAAACAGCAGATCATCATATTTAACAAGCAGGAACCAGCAAGTGTCTTTACTTTTTTTGCATGAAAATAGATTTTCCCTGTTATCATTCCAGATAAAGTGTGCTATAAACAAATAAAGCACTTAATATACAACAAAGGTAATATAAAAATGTAATCTAATATCTTTTTGTAAGGCTAAGTCTTTTGCTCCAGTGTCAGCTTCGGTCCTGCAAAGTGTGTGTAGATAATGGATGGTGATGAAAGTATATGTACAGCGATCGTGTTTATGTATCATTTCAACAGAGACTGTGATCAATCTCCAAGACGAGGAAGGCTTCACCCCCCTCATGTGGGCAGCTGCACATGGACAAATCGCTGTTGTCGAGTTTCTGCTCCAAAATGTATGCAACAACTGACTCGATGTATTTCTTGGATCTCATGGTTTTATTATTACAGAGTGTGCAATCTCTTTTTATTCACTGGTCGTCATTCTGTGTCATTTTTCTTCACAGGGTGCTGACCCTAACCTCCTGGCCAAAGGCAGAGAAAGTGCTTTGTCCTTAGCCTGCAGTAAGGGATACACTGATATTGTGAAGATGCTCATTGACTGTGGTGTGGATGTCAATGAATATGACTGGGTAAGAGCATCAAAATCATATCAAAATGATGAGGTAAAAGGGAGATCATGTTCAGGGTTCAGGTTAATGCTGGTCTTGTTGCGAAATGAGGCGTCAGTCTGTGTGGCCTTTTGTGACGTTCCCCGTGTCTGTTTCAGAACGGAGGAGCTCCTCTGCTGTACGCTGTCCACGGGAACCATGTGCGCTGTGTTGAAATCCTGTTAGGTGAGGACAAATCTTTTACAGAAAGTCCAGATATATCCATCTCAGTGAATATTTCTTTAACAATTATTTTGTGTGTTTAGTCAATGTGTTGTGTTCAACATCAGCCTGTTACAATAACAACATTTTTGTTTGTGTCTTCCAGAGAGTGGTGCTGATCCTACCATCGAGTCAGATTCTGGGTTCAATGCAATGGACATGGCTGTGGCTATGGGACACAGGAATGGTATGTATAAAGCAAACCCAGCCTGAGTCTACATATGGACATCAGTCAGACAGTAAACTAAATATATTTTGGGTTGTGGAGAAAACAAGACATTTGTGGATTTGGGCTTTGGGAAATGGTGATTAACATTTTCACCATTTTCTGACATTTCTTGGACTAAATAACTCATCAATTCATTATGACAATTATGGACAGATGAATTGATGATGGAAATAATCAGTAGTTGCAGCCTTAACTCTCATCTACTCTTGACCACAGACTCATTAATAAATTTTGTAAGACAGCGAAAGTACAAAAATATACTTGAACTGAACAATGAGAGGCACATTCTTCTAAAAGTACAGATCTGGAGTTTGTCCTGCAGTACTTTACTTTGATCTGAGCGGGAAATGAGTCACTTTTCTTGCCAATTTCCCTTTTATCTCCCCTCTGGGAAGAAAAAGTATGACCACCTGGGAAAATAAATTTTTAATTTGATTAGTACTTGCTTTGAAATGACACTCAGCTCTGTTCAGTAAAACACAGTATGTTTCTCTGTTTAGTTCAACAGGTTATGGAGGCACACTTACTGAAGTTGCTGATGGGAATCCGAGAATGAACTTGAAAACAAATACCGAAGAGACGGCGCTGGGCTCCGGACAATCACGTAGCACGCCCAGGCTGTCGGCCAATTGGGAATACTTTCTTCCATTATGTGACATTTATACAACGTTGCATCATATCAACATTATTTTGTTGGCATGATGCACATGAAGGTTTGTGCTGTGTGAATTTTCTATTGTAATGTTCATTCAAACTCGTACTCTGCACTTTTTCACATTGAAATCTGAGATAGTGACAGATTTAAAGAACAGAAATGTAAAGTGAGGTTATTTACTACCCTGCATGCACTGCACCTCAAGTGTAGTTTGCTGCCAGCTGTGCAGCGTAAGATTGATTTTGCTTAAACTAAAGCATGGAGGTTTTGATTTGGAGTATTTTGATTTGTATTTCACATTCACACCATCTTTGGTTGTTCCATTTTTTTCCATCATGGCAAGTGTTTTTATTAAACTAACTTATTAACCATAATTATAGCCGTTTTAAAAGTAAAAGAATATTAATGTAATATGTTGAATTGCCTCATGTCTTCATAGTGAGCACGTATCTGAGGCTCATTTTGCTCCTCTGAAGACGACAGTGGGTGGGTTAAAAATACGTTCTTACAGAGCAGAATACACTCGGTACAGACTGTGTGCTTTTATGATGCTGCCAAGCTGTTTATTGATCCTGAAGATCTTTGTGTTTTATTTATTTGAATAATTCAGACTTTATGTTGTAATGTGATAAAATTCTCATACTGATGTTTAAGTCCGTTTTGTTGCTTTCTATTGTGAAACTAATGTCACTGGTGTGTTGTGACCTCACCTATATTTAAATGTCACACCAGGTTATTGTGGTGCCACTGTACGAAGGTGCTTGTGTTTTATACCAGTCATACTGTAAGTGGTGTATCAAGAATAACCTGTCGTGACCTCAGCGTCAGTCATCGTTCTGTACAGATATTTATCTGATTGCAAGTCAAAAATGGTCAAACCACTGTTTATAGGCACTGAAATGAAGCTGTTATTTAATTAAAAGATCTTTTTAAACTGCATTCAACAGAGTTATTGTCATGGAGGGAATGCACATTTATGTAGTAGCTGTTGAGTACTGAAGATAGTTATGCAGGATCAAAGTCTTATCAAACCTAAAGCTATAGAATTATACAGTTAAGTGATCAGTCCAATACCGGTAAACAATGGTGGAAAATGCAGTGTTTGCGCTTCAGCTGCAATTTTGCATCAAAGAACTTATACAAACTACATATGGAGACCACAAATGTTAAAATATTTTGAAATAACCACAAATCTAGCCACAATACAACTGTGAAAGTATTATTCTTCCAAACATTCTTAAGTGTTCCAATATGTCCTTTTACCCCAAAGTCTCTTCTGAAGATTGAAGCAACAGCAAATCGCTCTGCCGTTTGTCCTGATTAAATTAGTCTCAGTAAGATGAGTGGGAAAACATTTTTCAGTGAAATGCTCCTTTAACTGAATAATGTTAATGTAAACAGTCATGTTAACATAAGCATGCAGGTTGATCTTTGCAATATTTCAGTAGTAAAAATAACACTTCAAAGTACAAAAAAACAACAAAATTCTGTCTATTTATTGACAGTAGCAAAGGTTTATTCCAGATATGGTGTTTTGAGAGGCCACAAAGAATTAAGGTTCAGTAACATGGAGTAAACAGATGTACAGCAGGAGCCATGAACACCACATTTTACACAATCTCTCACTCCAACTGGACATACAGACCACAGAGCACAACAAGCATTTGGACAGTCTGGTGGAAAAGAAGAGGTGGAATGCGTATTAAAATACCTCACGCTTAAAAATACTGCCACCCATGCTTTTTAATACTTGAAAGTACTATTCTAGAAAATTACTCAAAAAGAATTCACTTTAGAGTATGTAAGTACTTTGTTCTGGTGTTGCACATTTTACAGAATTATCGCAGCCAGAAGTTGACAGATTATCCATCTTCTCGGGTTCTTAAACTATCGACTTTCCACCTCTCAAAATTGACTAAAACATCATCTGTGCCTCCACGTGGTCCTGTCAAATTCAACACTCCAGAGAATCCATTTTCTTCTAGTTAGCCTCATCCTTGGATGCTTCGTCGAAATTCTCCACCAGATCTGAAAAAAGAAAAGATTCAATGGTAAATTGATTCACTTGACTTGGTGACGTGCCAGAGTACAATTCAGGAAAAACACATTTATCTGAAACATGATGATGGATGTAACGTGATCCTTTGCTCATCTCTGACCCAGTCCTATACAGACTGCAACGTTCTCAACATACGAGGCCCTTGCAACTACTGAGAGCAGCTGTAAAAATGATGGTGTGAAACATCCAAAAAGTTGGCTTTAATTACCCCTGTGAAACGTGAGAAATCTGCTTTTCCGAGTTCTGGCTCAAAAGGGGTCCAGGGTTAAAATGGAAACAATTCAAAAAGGTCTGAGTAAACATGTTCCTTCGTCAGGAGAACAAAAAGGAAACTTAATTCCAATAACAACATCATGGCAATGGCTGTTAACCCTGCGCCGTCAGCCTTCAACTGCCTGATGTATGTAGTCACTTGTTATGTGAGTGAGAAGTGGGGCTACGGGCAGAGAAGTCCTGGGAAAGGCGGAGATTATTGTAATGGTAACCTCATGCTTTTGGCCCATTTTCCTTGCAAAGAAAAGCAAACTAAATCTTCAGATCTTATAAACAATGGATGTGAGATTCAAACACACAGCCCCAAATTGCACCATCATCTAACGCCATCGATGAGTCTTCCTTCATGTGACCCCTTTTACGATCCGGAAGACAAACAAATACGCAATTCTTATTTCACAGAGAGAAAGATAATGGATGAGTGTGAAGGAGTATTTCCAACAAAAGAATGCAAAAGGAGTTTGCTGTAAAGGAGTAAAGTTTTTCTTACACACATCAAAGTAATCTTTAGTTTTGAACAGTGGAATACTACAGATGGACAGCTGAGTGCGATGCAAAATGAGATATTTATGCACTCACCTGGAACATCATCATCCTCTTCCTCTACTGTTGCGATTGGTGCTTTTCCATCTGCAGCTGCAAGGACGGAAAAAGATCTGTGAGAAGCTTGAAGAGCACTTTAATTGTTTAAGCGGTCATTTAAGCATCTAAACAGAAATTTCAGCTGTGACTCTATCGTGTGATCAGACGCTGTAGCTTTTGTATTTTAAGGTACTGACCCTGTTTGGGCAGAGCCTCTGCGAGTCTCCTGAGACTCGTCAGGCTGTCGGCTCCCAGCTGGTTCAGGATGCCCGGCAGCATCTCGGTTAGCTGCTTGGTCTCTGCGTGGCCAGTGATGGTGAAAGTGTTGGCAGCGAGGGAGGCCTGCACTTTGGGGTTGTTGAAGTGGATGACTGTTCCTTGATTTGTAAACATGTTGACCTGTAAGAGACCGCAGTTTCACACTATTTACAAAAGAGGAAAACAAGCAGGACTGGAAAAGACTGACCTGAAATTGGGGTGGGAGAAAACAGAGATGAAAGTTGATGCTGACCTCTTCAATGCCAGAGATGTTGTTGACGCCGAGTTTCTTTAAGGAGAACTGGAGCTTCTTGTCATCTGCGGTTGCTGTTCTGTGTACAACCTTCTTCTTTCTGCGAGCACTACCCTATGGGCACATAAACAGAAACATATTTCTATTTTAAATTCCTGTTCACAATGATCCTTTAATGCTTTTTCTGTATCCGGCATTATTTGGAAACAACATATGGGACTGTTTTAACCCAACGCTATTGGCTGTTTTTAGCCTATTTACCTTTGTTCACTTCCTGCTGCTGTTACGTAACACAAGTTAAAGATAAAGTTGTCTGTGGTCATAGAAAATACCTTCAAAAAACATGTTTAGAGCTCTGTAGGTGCAGTGCCACACACATTAAAGCCTTATCAACATATTATCAAGCATCTAAATTCTCGTTCATCCATGCAGTTTATCAGTAGAGCATTTCTTTTCTATGTATTTTTAACTTAACGTGGGATACGGTGTAATAACTGGTTTCACTTCCTTTGCCTTGGTAGTTTATGTGGCCCCAGTTTCACCTGGGGTTAAACTCTGAAAGCTAAGCATGTCTTAAAGCAATAAGAAGCAGCAGAGTGTGGAAAGAAAAGCACTCAGAGCCTTTCATGTGACACAGCATCATGCATTTACTTAGTCAATTACCTTTCCGCCAATGCGTACTTGTGCCTGTAGTTTAGCAAGTTTTTCTTGATTCATAATTGTTTCTTTCATCTGAAAAAAATAAAGTATGTGTTAGTGTCACTATTACAGCAGATACCAACAATATAAATGTTTTAACACAATTTGGATATTAAGCAAGCAACTAAGACCATAATGCAATGCTGTATATCTCACAAACATTACAACAATTTGACATGGAATTATATAAAAAATAGTCAGAATAAAACACATTAGGAGTGCAACAACAACATGCTGAAGTGGTGAGGACTGCTAAGCTGGACCAAAACAAAATGAAAATTTCAATTGTCTGATGTGAAGTGATAAAATAACAACACCCATTTTTAAGAGGTCCTTAAAGTTTAATCAAATCATGTCATAATGTTTTTTCCCACACAGTCACAGCCACGCTGATGTGTTGCAGCAACAATAACAAAGGGAGCAGCAAGCACTGCAAACACAGTCTAAAAATTCTGGAGAATCTAACCCAGAAGACAAACACTGTGGCTGACACATAATGTTTGAAGGATAATGGGAACTATATGGTGAAAGACAAAAGTGACTGATTTCAGGCTTTTTCTTGGGCACTTATCATAAGTAAGCCACCATATATCTGATACCACCTTTACAACAGGGACTTAAAGACAACTGGTGTCACTGAGATATGAACAAAGTTGAGTCCTACTGTACTTTTTATTCTGCTCTGTTCGGCCTCTGTAGAAAATTACAACCTCAGCAGCCACTCTGGTTATGCAGTAAATAATTGGCCATAGTTATAACCATGTCAATTATTGCCAGATCTCAAAACGTGCTACACCAACTTCACTTTTTTTCTGCACACGCGTCCACACTTTCCTTTACAAGTCTACAGGGAAGTCAAATTAAACTAAAAATCATTAAAATGGTGGTGTTGTGGTGTCTTATGATCTGGAAAACACCACACACTACTGATAAGCAAATTAGTGGAAAGTTAAGTAAATTCTACACACATGAAAACACACACACAAGCAGAAGATTTGGTAAGGTAAGCAATCGTTTTAAAAAGAGAGCCATGAAGGAGCTGTCAGGTGCCACAGTCTAAAAGCTGCTAGTTAAAAGTTAATTAGCATCCGAGAGCTAATGCTTCACCTTATATGTTGTCTGTGCTGTGGACAACAGGCGAAGACAGACAAGTAACAAAAACAGAAAAATAGGCTAAATAAATGTGCCAAGAAACCTCAGGTTAGTTTCGGCTAATGTTTGCGGGCTAATTGAGCGGAGCCGTGCGCCGAATCAAGGTGTGGTTTAGCTTTTGTGCAAGAACTTGTCGGCTAACTTCGGCTAGCTCTCAAGCTAACACCGGGAGCTTTCGTAGCGGGCGGCACGTCACAGCGGCGTCAACCCGCGGCGGACTGCGGTCACCGGAGACAGAAAAGGCTCTTGTTTACCTCTCGCCTTCAGGTCGGGGGGAAACGGTGCGGGGAAGAAGGTATTTAAAGCTCCTCACTGACCTGTAAACTAACAGCAGACACATGCGAGGAGCAAGATGGAAGCGAGAGAGCGAGGGGAGAGAGGAAGTGACGTAAGAGCGGCAGCAAGGCTCTGGGTCATTGCTGCCCTCAGTTCAGTTTCGCAGGCGACACATCACTAATGCAGGCTTTATGAATGAAATGACAAGTTGCAGATTGGAGTTTGGGAAGTTTGGTTTTTGGCTGCCCCTGATATTTGAAATCCATATTTTACCATTATTTAAAAAACTGTTTTAGGCTTTGTTACATGTCCCATAGAGCCTTTATTTCACACCACAATTGCAATAATAGTGAGTGTTATTGATCATTCTGGATGTTTTCAATGCGGAAAAGTGTTTATCCAGTCTGATTAGACTAATATTACCTGGAAACAAGCAGCCAGTAACCAGGAAAACCCATATGTGTACTGTAAATGTCTACATTTCTATTGTTTACTTGGTACTATTATTGTTTTCATTATTCATCTATTTAATGAATATGTGCTGTAAATACAATAAATATTTTCTACATATGTACTGTGACATACATTTAGTGAGTTGTAAAAACCAGAGTCATATTGCTTCTGCATATTCATATACCTGGCCAATAAAGCTGATTTACAGTCTGATTTTGATTGTGATGTCCTCTTCATCCAACTGCTTCACTGCTGAAGCCCTCAGTTGATGCCCCCTTATTCAGTTAAATGCTTTGGTCAGATTCTCCCTTGCCAGAGTGGAAGGTACTCAAGGAGTACGATGTGCAGATAGTTTCAAATAGTCTGTACAGTGAACGGGTTTCTTGATAAATTAAGTCTTGACTCATTCATGTATTTTCATTGCGCACCCACAGTGCAGCCCCCTCACTCTGGCATCTCTCCTTCAGTTGCATTTGCGTGTGTGTGTATTTCCTATGTGAATGTAAAATGTAAAACAGACAGACACATATGAGGGGTGAAGATGAAGTCTGGGAAACAATATCTTGTTTGCAATCTGCAGAATTCCCTTCAAGGAAAAATACTTCAAAATGAGGATGGCCACAAAGCCTGTAAGGAATACACTTAGTAAACATAACCAGTGTCCTGTCATATTGGAGCAGTATACACCTTCACCCTGCACACTTAGAAATAAGACTCTCCATCCAGAGGTCTTCTGGTCCTTTCTCAAATGCCTTTTTTGGCCTATATTTGTAGGTGTGCCTCAGACAAATGGTAATCAGAAGTCAAACCAGTAAGAAATCTGTCCACTACCTTGAAGAGTAGGTGAGAAAAAAGTGGTCAGGCTGAAGCTGATAATGCTCCCCTGGACAGATCAATAAGTTTGCTACAAAGTCACATGTTGAGTGGCTGTAAGACATGGAGACATTAGGCCCTGTGGAGAGAGCACAATGAATTTTATTATAGACCAGTACCCCACTGAGTGTGCTGATGAGGATTCATTTTCATTTTACAGTTCAGTGTTTTTGCATAATGACAAATCCTCTCAACCAGCTGTTTTATAATAAATACCAGTTACATTGGTTGGATTACCTCTTATATGAGATAAAAGAAAACATGCTTTGAACTGGACGGCTGAGTTGTTTTATCAACATTTATGTTTTCCTTTATGGCAGAAGGAGAACATATGAAATGCTTTTTTCAGCTTTTCAGGAATGTCTGACATATTGATTGCATTTTCATATTCAGGTTCAGAAATGCAAAAACAGTATCCTTTAAATATGATAAATATGGTATGATTTATTTATACCATTAAATGGTCTTTTCTCCATAAACCACATAAACAGATAAAGGCAAACTGTGCCCATCATATCTAAATGTGTGTCCCACACTGTAAGTGAACCTTTCCCTCTTATTATTCAGTCTTAAAAAAAAAGGGGAAAAAAAAGGAAAAAAGAAAAAAGTCCATGAAAAAGTAATGGGAGTAACTGTGTGCTGTACTTGTTGGGTCAAACGGGAGAAAATAATATCATTGTGCGTGCTCTCTTTGAAAATTCAGCTCAGATCAGCTTTAATCCGGCAGATCGGAGAAGTTTCAGTGCACTCCAAGAGTTATTTTCAGATTATGTGCTGTCGTTTGTGTGTGAGTGTGTGTGTGAGCATTTTATCTCAACCAGCTTTATCTGTTTGTCTTTCAGGTTTCCAGGAGGCAGAAAAAGGCGAGACCCATAGGCCCTTTACTTAACACACAAGCTGTCTTGTGACTGCAGTGCATTTAGGTCTACTGGGGCTGCTGTATCTGAGAAACAAATGGAGCTTTCTTTCTAATGATGCTGATTATCATAACAGAGTAAGTCTAGAAAGAAAGTATTTGCTCTTTTATTCCCACAGGCTGTCACTCCCATTTGTGTTGTTGCCTGTAAATACGCTATCACAACATCAGCATCACAAAATGAAAAAGTAATTTGGGCTGATTAATTCATTCTGATAACATATCTATCTATCTATCTATCTATCTATCTATCTATCTATCTATCTATCTATCTATCTATCTATCTATCTATCT
>JBAJHX010000035.1:9940011-10021426 GCA_037176925.1 Amniataba percoides | reverse complement strand
ATCTATCTATCTATCTATCTATCTATCTATCTATCTATCTATCTATCTATCTATCTATCTATCTATCTATCTACACACGTATATGCATCCTAGAAACATGGTCTGCAACACAAAACAAACAAAAAACTAAGAAATAAATAATAAATCAAATACCATAGCACTGCTTTTTAAAAGCCAAATATGCTAAATTGTAATGATAATGTTGTGATGAGTTTTTTCCCTTTTATACTTTTGTACTCTACAATTTAGTTGAAATATTTATTAAAAAAAAAACTTGCATATGCAGCAGATATTTGCACATAAACCCACATCTCATTACACCTTACAAAATATATCCAGACAGTAAATGATAACAAAATAAATAAACAAAACAAATGACCACGCTTCCTTCAGAGAACACAATAAACCTTTAAGAAGCAGATATTAAACATATGCAAAGCATTAACATTTTTTAATAAATGTAATGTGTGATAATAATGTCACAACATTTATTAGTTTATTCATTGTGTGATGCACCACCATGATATCACATGGCCTCTCCCCCTCCCTGACTGATCGTGGACCTGAGGCTGTTTCAGGGACCTTCCGAGCACTTTAAGGGACTTTTCTTCGAGTTTCTTCTGAAAATGTGTTGCTGTCTGGGGCTCTCGGTAATTTCCCTCAATTTTCGTAAAATGAAGGGCGTGAATTAAAACAGATGAAACAGGCCCTTATTCCACTTTCTATCAATCTTTTCAGAGTCTGGTTCATTAAATTTTACATTAAAGGTTTGAAGAAACTTCTCGCTCTTTTAAGCTTCGAGATGATTTTTTTAAAGTTTGTACCTTATACAAACTCACTGGCTCCACTTTTTTAACGCAACTTTCTAAATACCTCTGTTTATATGGGATGCAATAGATTATATTACAGATTACATTTGCATCTAAATTCTAATGAATCGGATATTCTTCACGCACACCGACGCAAGGCTCATTTGTTTCTGCTCTCCTGTCCACAGCACGCACAGAGTCTCTGTCGGCTCCCTGCTTCTCCTTTTCTGCATGTGATCCACATTAATCACATGCCCGGCAGACCCCTTCTCAGACGGACCCGTTTGGGTGACACTCGGTGTGTGTGTGTGTGTGTGTGTGTGTGTTTTTGTCAGAGCAGCAGGCATGCAGGCAGACAGGCATTGCGTTTAAACAGCTAAGTGCTTTCTTGGTACCCCGTGGCACGGAAACACCCTCGGATCGCTGAGGTGGAATTTAGAAACACTTTAGAGGTGGTTTACCACACATGCGAGAGCTGCTGTCGTAAGTGTGGGCTCAGAGAGGGGAGGAAAAAAAAGTCGCCTGCTCTTCATTCATTTAATGCCCCCCCCCCCCCCCTCTCTCTCTCTCTTTAGTGTCAGTCTCAGAAGTTTGGAGAGTTCTTGTGCGTAAATTTCATCTCAGATCACTTTGGCTCTGTAAGCTTCACTTTATCAGACTGAAACACTTTTGATTTTAACTGTGGATTTCAAGTGTCTCCATAAATTTGTACTAACTCTGTGATAAAGGTGTGATTTATGAGAAAAAGAGAAGCAACGCAGGCTTGCATGTAACCATGAGTGCGTCCAAAGTTTTATTGAATAAACCCACGATGGAGCGTTTCAGGCTCAAACACAGAACATCTTATAACATCGCACAGTCCAATCCAACTGGTTATTGATTATTGACGAAATGCCAGTGAGGGAAATGGTTTATGAATCCTGATTCGATTTAAAACACCCCCCCCCCTCCTCCTCTGCGTTTATGAGCAACACTGATTCATTCACTTTCTCTTCAATAACTCATCGAGCACATTTCGTTCACGTAAAGCTGCAGCGAGTGTCTGTCTTTCACTTTTTCATCGCATTATATTACGCCTCTAAAAAAAACAATGAATGTAAAGTTTATTATACAGTGCAGACTAACATCATTTCTGCATTTTCAAACTGGCAGAAGTGATAAATTATCAATCAAGTACAACTTTAATGTAGTTCTAATTAAGAGAAATGACCATTAGTGTAAGAATGAATTGCAAAAAAAATATTGTTTGTTTTTTTCCTTCAGTACCTTTTTAATAATTTTGCATTTCACGTGCTGTTAATGTAGACCTACAGAAATGAATAATTATTGATGTGATTATTTCTAGTTTCATTCCGGAATGATCAGTCACATAAACTCTATATTTTACACTCATCTTTATCTAAAATTTTCATTTTAAAGGAAGTTTTAAAGGAGTTTTTTTTTTATTTAATTTGTAAGGATCTCAAGCATTTGTGGGATTGTGGGACAAGTTTATCGCTAGATGGCGCTGGTCAAATGGGAACCTCTGAAAAGTTCCTGAGAGGCCACAAAGCACCTGAATAATAATGAATATAATGAATCTTACAAGCCACAGCATGTAAGGATCCTTACTACAAGTCTGAGTGTGTTTGTCGGCCCACTGCGTTTATGGAAAGTGGCTGATGGTTCCTGGTTTTATAGCAAAAAAAAAAGAAAAAAAAAAGAAAGATGAAGTAAACTGCACTCAAGTTTGCGAAAGTTGTTTTTCCTTGAATAATTTAATCAAATTTAGCAGATTGGTTATATCTCACTGAATGTGTACTGCCTTGTTTGAATTATTTTTGCTAAAATAAATCAATAAAAATGATAAAAATTAGGAGCAGCTGCTGACAAAAAACAGTTACAAACTAATTTCCATCCCTGCACACCGGATCAGTCACTTGTGAATGCTGAGCAGCAGCTAACAATAAAAGAACACACACACAATAAAACATCATGTATATTCACACTTCATGACCTCACCCTCAGTCATGTTGGCTCACTAATCTAATAATGGCTGCGAGGCACGAACCGCCGATAGTAACGTGAACTCACCGAGCACCAGTGCGTGAGTTTATTTAAGACCTTTTCTTTTTTTTCTAAAAAAAAAAAACAAACAAAAAAAAACAAAACCCACACACAACCTGCACAGTCTGGTTATAACATGCCTACACACTCTGTGCAATTCACCCACAGCTAAACAATAACACTCTTATTGATAATAAAATAGTTCCTTTTATCTACACACGGAAAAAATAAAAAAAAAATAAAAACACACACTAATATTCGTCCCATCCTCCCAACTTCCATGAAATAAGTATCACACACACACGCAGCACGGTGCTCCAGACGCACGGCAGAGGCCTTATATCTGGGGCTTGCATGCTCTGCGTGACCCGTGACTGATTCGAGTTAACAGCTGACTCTTTTCCATTACAAATGGCTCGCGGATAATCTAGATAACTACCGGATCACGCAAACCGAGCTGCCTGGATGTGCTGCGGCCCTGCTCCACAAGGCAGCCACGTTAAATAGCAAAGGTCATCATTTTATTTTAGATGTATATATAGATATATTTTTTATCATTTTAGATTTTTTTATTATAGGGATTTTTTTATTTCAAGTATTTTGATGCAGCTGTTGTATGCACATATTTCAAAAATAAATAAATAAATGCGCGCCCTCTGTGTAGGTATCACACCAGTCATAAGCTTAAATAAATAAAAGGGTTGTCAAAATATCCGCTTCGATCTCAGCAATGGCCATACCAGCAATTAGACTCTCCTAAAGATCTTTTTTATCTCCCAGCATCTATTTTTTGCGCAAAAAACACTGGGGTGGAATAAAAGCTTCAGATTAGTGCGGACTACAGGCCACCATGAATGACCACTAAAAAGGATGTAGGCCGCACCAAACTTTTTTTTTCCAAAAACCACTCACAGTTAATTTTCAAAGACCTTTTTTTTGTTATTTAATTTTTTCTCTCTCTTTTCATTCGCCTCGGTGACGTCTCCCCCCCCCCATGTGACCGGGGCGGTGGTATAAATAAAGAGAGAAGATCCGCCCCTTCTGTGATTCAGGTCTGGAGCTTTTCGCAGGTTCCTCCGCGGCGCGTTTTCCTCCGCCTGACATCTGACGGGGAGCGCTCCTGGTTGTTACGAGAACAGAAGAAAAAAAACACATAAGAGAGACCCGAAAACACATGGAAATATAGCGAGGGGACATTGAGGGGGGGGCACATCTCTCACCGACGGCGACACGTGCTCCTCTGCTCTCCCCCTCCTCACAGGAGTTTTTGAAGAGGGAGGGCAGCTTGTGCATCTTCATCCTCTTCCTCGTCTGGAGCGCACCCTTCGTGTGAGCCATGACTCTGAGCTCGGAGATGTCGGATGCCTCCATCCTGTCGGAAGAGACCGACATCGACGTGGTGGGCGAAGGGGAGGACGGGGACGGACAGACGCGCTCCTACGTGGACGAGGTGGCGCAGATGCGCGACGGCATCCTGCTGGCCGGCTCTCCTCCTCCTGCCTGCCTGGACGGCTCCGCCACGCCGAGGGACGCCTACAAGCCGGCGGGCAAGAACACCCTGGTGAAGCCCCCTTACTCCTACATCGCCTTAATCACCATGGCCATCCTGCAGAGCCCCAAGAAGCGCCTCACCCTCAGCGAGATCTGCGACTTCATCAGCAACCGCTTCCCGTACTACCGGGAGAAGTTCCCGGCCTGGCAGAACTCCATCAGACACAACTTGTCCCTGAACGACTGCTTCGTCAAGATCCCCAGGGAGCCCGGCAACCCCGGGAAGGGCAACTACTGGACCCTGGACCCGGAGTCGGCCGATATGTTTGACAACGGGAGCTTCCTGCGGCGGAGGAAGCGCTTCAAGCGGCAGCAGGCGCAGGAGCTGCTGCGGGAGCACAGCGGCTTCATCCCGGCCGCCGCCGCCGCCTACGGGTACGGACCGTACGGCTGCGGAGGCTACGGCATCCAGCTGCAGTCCTACCACACACACTCGGCACTTTTCGCTTTCCAGCAGCAGCAGCAGCACTCCAGGCACTCGCACGCCGGGACCCTCATCCCCGCTCCGTCCCTGATGCCCGCCGCCTCCGCGGACTTAGCCCGGACTAGGTTTTACCCGCAGCTCGGCTCCAGTCTGGGCGGCTCGGCCGGCGCGCAGCCCGCGGCCCCGGCGCAGCAGCAGAAGTCCGGCTCCCCGGTGCAGCGGTCCCCCTTCTCCATAGAGAGTATCATCGGCGGGTCTCTGAGCCCCTCCAGGACTCCCCCGGTCGTTGTCCCGGTCTTAGCCTCCTCTGTGGGGCCTCCGCAGCCCGCAGCTGTTTTACACCCGGTTGAAAACTTTCCCAACAGAGTTGTCAGCGGCTCTAGCGGCTGTTAAATGTCTTAACAAGAACACTTTTCAAGAAACTTTTAAAAAAAAAGTTTAAAAAAAAGAAACAGCAACAAAAACAAAAAACGCCCCTCTTTGAAGGTAGGATTATTTTTGTATGTTTATTTGCTAGCACGCAGCTGAATGATGGACATGAACATCACTATTTGTGCCTATATTCATGCTGTTTAAAAAAAGAAGATATATTTATGTTCATTTCTTTCGGTGTGAATCAGACTTTTGACCACGAACTCTTCTTGTATTTTCCAATGAAGTAATTCAGTCACTGTTTAGGGCGTCTCAGGATAAAGGCCAGGTTATAAATGATCACATGTTTAAAATAGGATAATAATGTATTTGTGTCAAACACATCCATGTTCTGTTTTTTTATTATTATTAGTTTGGCAAATCAAAACTTTTTTTTGACTGTTTTGATTTGAACTTTGTATTAAAAAAAGCAAACACAGAGAGCGAAGTCCTACATTTATAATAACAATATGCAGTGTGTGTTTATTTCAGTAATAAAAAAAAACATTGTACATTTTTTGGGCAAGTATTGTGTAATTGAAGTGTGATATTTTTACACAGTTTGTTTTTCAACAAGAATAAATTTCGTTTTGCAAAAAAGAAAAGAAGGAAATCTGTTCTGGCATACATTTATTAAATAACACTGACCCTCCTGGGCCCCCAAAGGGTTTACACTAGGCGAAATAACGTAGCCAAAAACCTGAAGCTGGGAGTGTTTATGAATTTATGAGGTATTTGTGCCTATTAATCAGCTCATGCAGAAACAACAGTCCAAACAGGCTGCGGGACAAACAGGAGTATGGCTCTGATTTGGGGGTGAAATGTGTGTGTGCGCATAAAAGCAGTCAAATGGACGCATTTTGTTTAGAGGTGATCAAACAGTTTGCTGTTCTCTCTCTCTCCCTCCCTCTCTCTCTCTCCTCTCATGTCCGTGTGCACACTTTGGATCATGCGCACACGAGGCCTTGTGTGTCCATCCTGACCTCTCTCACACTCATCCTCGTAATTACGGTGAGCGGACGGGAAGGTGTCAGCCGGGGTGAGGCCGCGGCTCGCTGATTACACCGGTGCCGGTGTCGACTTTTGAGAAAACACCCCCCCTCTCTCTCTCGTTTCCAGCGCGATGTTTCATTATCTGCTCTTATTTGACACAGTTTCCTCCCCCCCCATCCCGCTTCCACTCCCTCCCCCCGCGGAGAAAACGAGACGTTTTGGCTCCGGTGCTGCTCAGGACCAGCAGGGTTCGCGGACGTGGGTGCGGGCTGGTGGAGGTTAAAAACCACTTTCATCCACTCATCACTGTTTACTCACCTTTGTTTTGCCCCGCGCAGGGAGGAGCTTGCCTTTTTTGGGAAAAAAAAGCCAGAGAAGCTAAATAGTGTTGTGCTTTTGCGCTTTTACGCACGCAGATAATTGGAGCCACAGAGAAGAACGTATTTTTTTTTTTTTTACAGTCACAAATATTCATTTCCGAGGCAGGTGGTGGAGCTCGTGGCTGTCACACCTGTGCCACCTCCCTTTCTATTTATTCCTCTCTGTGGCTCTGTGTGGAGCATATAGGCCGCCGTACAGCCGCGCTGCTTCCGTGACTGGATGTGTGTTGCCCGTCGACTGCGCGTGTCTGCCCCCCACCCCCCTCTCTTGACTCAAAGCAACGTGTGTATGTGTGTATATATATGTGTGTGTGTGTGTGTGTGTGTAGTGGGTAGCTAAATTGGTGCAGCGCTTAGAGCCAGTTCACTAGGCCACGGGAGGACAGCTATTGCGTGATGATGTAACACGCAATGAGAGACAGACAGGCACATACACACACAAACACACACGCATTGGAGAGGTGGAGAGAGAGAGAGAGAGCAGCAGGGAAGCAGGTCAGTTGTACTGTATGTGCTTGTTTACAAATAGAGGGAAACGCATCAAGACGCATCATAATAACGTGTAGTCGCGCGTGATTTTTTTCCACTATCAGACTTCTTCATGGATGTTGTCCCGTTGTGTCTGTCAGCAGTGGGTGTGTTGTTATTGTGTTGTGTTGTTATTTATCTGCAGGCCTATATACCGCACGTGTGTGTGTGTGTGTGAGATGCACGCTGGTGCATCAGTAACAACCCATTAGACGTGGAGCGTGCGTAATGGTGCTTTATCGCATCTGAAATGTGCCTTATTATCTCTTTGTGATATTGTGTCTGCGGCCTAGTGATGTTCTTTAGGGATTTCTCGGAGTTAATTTAGCAGTTTTTGTGTTTTACACATCCTCTCTGCGTAATTGCTGTGGTAATCGGTTATATTTCTGATGCTATGTGCTGCTGTTTTTTTCTAATGTTAGCGTATATGTGCACGCATCCAGACGCATCCTGGAAACACCGCCGAGCACGCAAGCGCCACGTTTCATGAATAATGCAGGCCTCTGTGTTTTAAATAATCAAAACTGCGCTTTACACCTCTCAGGTCTTAGTCTACGTTACGATTTTATGGGTTAAAGTATCTATCTATCTATCTATCTATCTATCTATCTATCTATCTATCTATCTATCTATCTATCTATCATAGCTCTATCTATCTAGAGCTATGTGCTCTAGTTTGTTTGATTAAACTGTTGTAGGTCAAAAAAGACATTTCCCGGTGCTGTTGCATTTGACCCACATGATGAACATGAAGAGTAACTAAAAAAAACATAAATATTTTCATGTCTCTGGCTAAGGTGTTGTTTTCCATTTTTTATGTTTCACCAAAATGGTTCTCAGATTTAAAATTTTTCTTCAGAGAAAAAAAACCCTGCCCCTATAGCATATTATTTTTTTATTATTATCATCATTATTATTATAGTAGCAGTAATAGTAGTATAGTAGCACTAAATGTACAGAAGTAGAATTATGTAGTATTAAGACTGAATCAACAACGAGCCTTATAACCTTCATAAAGTCAGTAGGAGTGTTTAAAGTGGAGCTGCAGTGTTGTTAAGGCATTAATATTCTTGAATTCACCAAGAAGACAAAAGTGTCATTTCTAAACCTCACACGAGGGCGTCTCTAACGATCGAGTAGCTCTGAAATCGCTTCACTGGCTGTTGTCGTGGGTAGTGTTAACAACAGCAGAACATTGGGTACGTAGCCCTGCAGTTTTAAGAAAAAAGGGGGCTTTTCATGAAATGTCATGGATCATGTGGGCATCAGCCTCCTTGAGCATGACTGAAGCTCGGTTAGCAGTTTATCCTGCTGGGTCACAGGTCATGAGGAGAGGGGATAAAGCACAACACTCAGCCCATAAAAGACAGTGGGCTTTTGGTAAATGTGTTAGGCATTCAGGGCTGTGAGAGTAATCTATATTTCAAAGGAAGTCATAAAGACTTTGGCTACTTTAATTTTAAACCCAGGGCCAGTAAACAGGGCTATTCGGGCCACCTTTGGGCGCCCATGGCCCTTCTGAGTAAGTAAGTTTCACACTGAACCCATCGGCTTTTGTCATCACTTCACAAAGCAGCAGAGGTTATTTGTAAAGACCTAAAACTTGTCCAATCGGTATAACTACTTCCACAGTTATACTGAATGGACTTGGATTCGAACAGTAAAAAACACATCTGTGGAAAATCAGATGTATAAATGTGTCCAGGTTTAAATGTGTTCAACATTGAAAAGGAAAGACAAAAAAATGAACAAATGTTCAAAAACATTTTTTTTTAACCCCTCCATAGTCTTTTTTGTGCTTTAAGTTATAATAATATCTACCAGTCTGTTGTTTTGATGAGCCATTATTTTGAATCAGAATAGCATGAACACTTCAACTTATTCATGATCTTACGCTGTAAAATATAGGATTCTGTAATAATTATTTTCTGTTCTAATGATAAATGTATATTAAGGTAATAAAATTACTAACACCGTAATATAAAAATGTCAACAACTGCACTTTTTAAACTCTTCACTAATAAAAAAAATAAATGCAAGTTGACTTGATGATGGTTGAGGCTTATTTAATTTAGTCTAACTAAAAACAGTCTGTGCAACAGTGTAATAGTAAACATATTCTGTTTTTGGCCTCATAATGTCTATAAAATGTTAAATTATTTACAACCGCAGGTGCACTGCATGGAGTGTAACCGGACATCCTGAGGGAGGTGGACCAAACTATTTATGAGCTTTTTATTATTGTTATATTTAACAATGAATTTTAATAATAACAATCACCATTAACGCAATAATATTCTTTATTTATAGAACAAAGATACAAACTGATTGAGTACAGGGGAACATTTCTGTGGCATAAAAGTGTAAATTTTGTTTTTTAATTTTTAAACTTTCAAAAATTAAACCCCACTGAAAACAGCAAACAATAAATCAGAGAATGAATAACTTAAAGGAAAAATAAATGAAAAAATATTCTAAATACATGCAAATTAGGAATAATGTGTTTTTGGTTTGGTTTGGACACACATTTCAAATAAATGTAGTATTTTGAAATGAAATATTATTTACATTTTTAAAATCTAAAGACAAAAAATGAATTTTTTTAAAAAAAATGTAGTTTTAGGTTATTCATATACAACTGTTAATGTATTTATTTTACTTATTCAGTTCACCTTGATCAACAGCCCTGAAAATGTGCCAGTGTTGACCAAAAGAATTAATTTTGACAGTTTTCTCTCAGATAAGTTTATTTAAATCAGAATAATAAAGGTGGTTCAAAAAAGAGGGGAAATATGAGAAAAAAAGAGAGCAATTGGAAAAGGGGTGAGTGCAAGGAATGAAATTTAAAGAAAAAAAAGAATAAAAAGAGTGAATACCTCCCAGGGAGGTGCAGAATCTCTCCATCTGCTATTCAGTGTATGGAACAGTCGCTACACTTATCCCCTCTCTCTAAAAGGAGCTCCGCTTTCCACCCCATTAAAAAGTTTGGGAACTAATGCCACCCCTGAATACTACCCTAATTAGAGGCTGCTCAGAACTGCAAGGACCTGCTACACAAGAGTGGCTTTGGGATAGATTCTGCTTTTCCTCTTTTGTAATGCCATCGTTTTGCTCTCTCTTTTTCTGACCCATTACATCTTTCTTCCTTTCTTTCTTTCCTTCTTTGTGTCTTCTCATCAGAGCTTGCTAACGAAAAGGAGAACAAAGCTTTTAGCGTGTTTTCAGCACGTTTGATCCACCCCTGCAGAGACCAGGAGATGGTGAGGGTTTTTTTTTTTTTGGTGCCTGAGCGTGTAGCCGTGATGAGACTTACAGTTACAGTAACAGCTGTAGAGATGCGTGAAGCGCCGTTTTGACAGAGGAATTAAAGACTCTGGATCCAGGCCACCTCGCTCCAGACGTGCCAGGGAGAAACTCTGAGCTTTCACCACTTCATGAGGCGCAAGCTTACGCGTCCTTGCACATAATTTATTTAGCTGAAGACTTTGAGGGGTGTTTTTATTTGTTCTACATCTTGCCTGTCTCACCCCGGTGTGAACCCGCAGATCCCGGATCTGCTGCAGAATTATGTTGCTGCCTCTCGCTGCATTTTTCACTTTTTTAGCCCTGCACGTGTTTGCTTTGGCATGCTATCCGCTCATACAAACAACTGGGGCCCGTAGCTTATCCATCACGCTTGTGCAGAATGTGATGATAAAATAACAGGCGGCTTGAAACAAACCATTTGTTACAGCAGAATTTATTATTCTGTCCACTTGAAACAAAGTACAGAGGTTACCTAGACATCGCCTACTTAGGTTACAACAATAAATAGAACAAAAACTTGGCTGCACGAAGCCACGGCACCTCAGCCAGTTGGAAAGTCCCAAATCCTGGTTGCTCCGAGGACTCCAGCAGCTGTGTGATGTCACCGCAACATCCACTGACCGTTTGCGTCCCGCACATCATTAAGCATCATCGCATTACCATTCGGAGCGGCCTGCCAAGGAAGCCATGCTTGCGACTACCAGTTTCGGGCTTGATTAGTTACATGCAACAACGCCTTTCAGTCATAAACACTTCATCGAGCCCCAGCAGCCCGTTCATCATCGTGACACCCACAGGTAATCCACACCAGCGGCTGCAGCCGACACAAGGCAGAGCCCAAACATTTCATCCGGGCCCCGCTTCTAAACACAGACCGCCAGAGATCTATACGGCAAACACACAGCGTTGCACTCAAGCAGTAAAGACTAGGATACACTCTAAACCAGTAAACCAGTGAGGTGAAAAGCTCTCTGCCTGTGTGTGCCCTTTTTCAGTGTGTGTAGATGGGTGAGCTTGGCTGGGAGGGGGTGTTAGTTCTAACTCTGGCTTCGTCAAACAGCTCCCAAGTTTGACATTTCAGTCTGCATCCTCTGCATTATGTCATGGATTTCTCAATGACGACGGCCTTGTCAGTCAAAAGGCGAACAAAAACAACAACAAAAAAAACCCATCAACACTGGAAGCCACCCATGTAGGCCCATTCAGTCCTCACTTTTCTTTCCCTAAATATCCTTCCCCTTCTCCTCCCGTCCCCGAACATTCCCCTCTGTTTGTATATTTCTTTCCCTTCATCCTCCTCTTTCTCCGAGCGCTCCGCCTCATTGACTCGACCACAAAGTGTCTATGGCAGATGACTCGGAGCTCTAAAAGGAGCATTGAGCTGAGCATTTTAAGCCGTCGTGATCGAGCCGCCCCACCTCTCCTCCCGCGTCTGCACGGGCCCCTGGAAGCTCGCCCAAATCCGCCTCGATATTTGATGTACGTGCTCCTCTCTCACACGACAACAGATCGACCCACAATTAGATCCAGAGGTTCTTTAAGATGCAACCCCCCCCACCCCCACCCCCACCCCACCAAACTCTTGGATATAGCTCATGCCAAAATGTGAGCCACATAAAAGGCAAAACCATGACCCTCTGCAACATATTAAGGATCTGAGCTTTGATTTCATGGTTATGTATGACATTGTCGAGGTGAGGAAAATCCCTTAGAGAGACACGTTCTTAAATTGTCAACTGCCCTCTGAGTCATGACTGGGTAATGCCTGGAAAAGGAACAATTACAGTGGGGTTTAGGTGGGGTGAGGGGGGGCAATGAGAGGAAATACAGTTTAAGTGAGTATTTGAGTGTTCATTTCCCAACATCTACTGTACACGCTCATGTACAGCTCACGGTGGCCCGTGTCTCATTTTAAAGTGACTGACTGAAGCTTTTTCACCAAACTCTTCTCCATTCCCTTCCTTTTTCCTCCAAGGATAAAATAATTTCGACAAAAAAACTTCCCGAGTTCAACAACTAACGCAGACTCTCTGAAAAGGAGAAACTGTGAAATAAATAAAAAAGTATATCCTTGCTGAAAGCCTCCTTTTGTATGGAGTGCCAACTATAGAAAACATCTAACTGGCAAGATCTCACCAAAGTGGGAAAAAAGCTGTGCTGTTCTATTTGATACTTCCTCCCAAGGCAGTAGGCACTTCCTGTTCCCCGTCACAACATTTTCAGGGGCCTCTATCAAAGTATAACTTCGCCGCAGGGGGTGTCCAGCGGCCCCTGTGCTTCAGGGTGGCCAAGTCCCCCCAAATTCTGAGCGGATCTCTGTGGGACAAGTGAAGTGGCTCCACTGGCAGGTAACTGGATACACATTCGGGGCTCAGCAGGGTGCAGCAGACCTGCTGAAATGCCCGCCTGACTCCAGTGTTAGCACAGGCTACGTTTACTGGCTGAATTTCAATGCAATTCCTCTTCTAACATAAGCCAAGTGTACCCGATCAGGACCAGAAAGCTGCTACTCAATTCACACAACAGTTCACAGAGTAGTTGAGAGGTCTATCTTGTGTTTACTGAAGTTCCATAATCTGAACTCGCCTCATGTATCCCAGATAAATCTACAATCACTCTGGTTGGGGCAGTGGTGGCGGCGGTGGTGGAGGGGGTTCACATGTTTTATCTCCAATGCTTAGAGTGCCTCACTTACGCTTCCATTTTGCCCTCTTGTACACTGCAAAGCAGGAAAAGTGGCTTTTACACACCCACATACCCTCAGTGCACACACACTCTTAAATGTGAACACCAAGACTAATTACCACCATCCAATAGTGGTAATTCAGTGCAATCATTATGCAAGCGGAGTTCTCCAAACAGCAAAATATCTGTTTTAGCAGGAATCAGTGCTGTTAGTGTGACTCTATGATACTAATGGTGTGACCGCTGGTTAAAAGAGCAGCCGACTACCTTTAGTCTTATTTCGTTTCCTATTTACAGTTTTGGCATTACAGCACATAATCCATTCTGTGAACAATTACGACAATGAGTTTTGAAGGATAATTCTGGCATCCTTTTGATCAAATATCAGTTGTTTTTTTAAACTGTACTGTATATTAAATCTAATTACAATTTGAAATAAATTTCATATATATTTACATGAAAAAATGGGTGTATTTTGTGTTTTCACATGTCAAGTATTCTGTGTCACATATCTGTGCTATTTTACAAACAATAAATAACCCAGTGTTACATGTGAAATTGTTTATCACACCATTTCTCTCACAGAACTGCAGTCTTTGCAGCGTAGAGGAGGTGGTGAACCCCATTTACGGATATATGATTAAATTAATTATTAGAATGAAAACAAAAATGTGAAATAAACAGAAGATGCTCTGGTAGCTTATAATTTCTTACGGAAACTACAGAGTAGAACAGAGACTATTTAGATTTTTATGTGTGTTATGTGTGTGTAGCACCCTTAACCCTACTAGGATAAAACATACCACATTGACTAGGTTCAGAGAGTTGGACCCCTTGATATTTGAATAACCCACAAAGTTATTGTGAACTTGAACACAGACAATTTATTGCCTCACATTAATTTTCAACAATAGGAAAATATGATATAAAAATTAGAGCTCTTTCAAAATAAAGAAAGTTAAATTTAAATAAAAGTGTCCCTTCTTCTGTGTTAGAGGACTGAGTTCAGTTCCTTATTGTGTGTCCAATGTTCATGTGACTACCCGGGTAGATTTTGTAGTGTATGATTCTTATCTGTGTCAGAGAGTGAAGTGAGTTGGCAATCTGCAGTCCTCCGGAGTAGAACCCACGTCTGGCCACACCGTGCTCCTCTTCCGTCTGCAGTCAGCTGTTCTTCCTGGTTCGCCACTGAACCTCTCAGGATTCAGACTAATTCCTAATCCGGCAAAGAAACCAATCAACACACGTAGTGCAGAAAACACCATCATTACTATCATATCTCTACTCATCACACAATCTTAACTTCCTCTCTTCTCTTCTTTTCCTTTTCCCTTTAAATACCTTTCATTCATAGTGGTACATATACCCAGATACAGGATATACAACATAATGTTTCGATTATTGTAAATAACCTTGGAAATTTTAGCATAACACAATTATTCATCATGAACTTATGTTTTAACAAAGACACATCTTCATGAGATGCTATTTATTGTTTTACAGCTTTCAATATTTATCTTTTTAATTGTAGCATATGCTTCCTTCTTACATACTATTTTAATTGACATGTTTATTCAAATAACTACAATAAAATAACTCACATAGTCAGCATCGCAATCACCAGAACAATATTATAACCTGATATCATATCAACAGAATTACATATCTTGTGTCACCTCTGTATCCCTCATTAACTTCAGTGGTGGCATGCTAACTAGCTAACCACTCAGTCAGCACCCATGTTGAATAGTGCTATAGTGAATAGTGCACACCTGCCCGCGGCTAACGTTAGCATCATGCTAACTTAGCTAGCGATCTCTCTGAGGTCAATTTAAACACAACACAATGATACTAGTACCACAATGGGTTAAAACATTAGATAACATTTCCTTAACTCCGACTGGTTTTCAGGAAGGCATATCAATAAACAGTTTTTCCACAACAAGCTAATATCAACAAGCTAACAACAAGGTCTAGCCTCTTAACATTATATAGTAGCCACTCTTACCGGAGTTCACACAGAGAATTCGCACAGCGAAGTGGCTCCTCTCATCCAACATAACAACACTCATTCCAGGTTTGTCAGCTAACTCGGTGAAAAGTGGTCTCTCTGGTCGGTATCTCAGATCAGCGCGCAAATGCACCCAGTGATTGTGACTATGAGTACAAATGACAACCGAGCTAGTGTACCACCTTGCGGCGGAACTTGATAAGACTTAAATCACATAAATGGGTTTAGTAACCATATGGGTTACTTGTGTCTTTTTGCATAATTTAGTCTCTTTAAATAAAATCTGTTCAGGTATCTTTTCTTACTGAAGACACTAGGTGCCTGGTGTGCATATGTAAAATGAAAGATATCTCAAAGAAGTGCGGAAGTCAGCGTGTTTGGTCAGGTGGTTCCCATAGGCCCATGTCAATGCTGCTCTTTACTGTGTTGACCTTGTTTCCTTTAGCTTTAACAACCAAACAAAGAAAAGCCAAATTAATGATACGGCTATAGTATATTTGACATCTTAAACATTATGACATCATCTCATCTTCCTCTAACAATACCGTGGGTGGCTTTTATGCTGAACATGTGCAGTGTCTCACTAATTGTAGCCTGCTGTATGTAAAGCCTAAGATAACAGTATCTAAATTTGTTTAAAGTCTGTATTTGTTTCTTTAGCTGTGGAAGTTTCTCAAACGATGCCCTGGATGGTCTTCAGTGGCTGTTTATTCTTTACTGATTCATGTACAGAGCTGCGGCCCGTGCAGCCAACTCAAACACGATGGAATAATACATTTGGAAACTTTTAACAAAACCGGATTACAGAGTGAGTTCTTGTTTTAAAAGCAAAGATATTAGGTGCCAGATAAACACGGTGGAAAATTTAGACAATAAAGGAGACAGCTTATAGGAAGGCACATTAAAAAAAAAAAGTCTGGAGGTCTGCTGAAGGAGCTCACCATGTGCTCATTAATGGAGAGGTGCTGCTCTGATCTAAGCTGAAGGGAATCTTGTGTGTTTCTGCAACCCACGAGCCCAGAATGAGCCATTCAGCTGCTAAAACTCACGGAGCAAACCCAACAAACAACCATAACCCAAATTAAAGTCGTCTGAAACGGATGCAGACAGTAGCACCGGCTCTGGCAGCTGCAACTTCTCCGCTTTGCCTGCACGGCTCGTTTTCACAGTAGCTTAATTGATTCGCTGGTCGTGCCGGTTTCCTCTTCCTGATAGGCCCATGCTCTGCGCTCAGGTGGAGCGAGGCGGTGTGGGGGTCCAGCACGGGGTCTCAGACCAGCACGAGCACATATGCTACACAGATCAGCGTCTTTCCATTGCTGCGCCCGTCACCAGAGGCGATAGGGTTACCGTGCAGCGATGAGGGAAGAGGGGTGAAATGCGGCGCTGGCTGGATGGTGCTAGGATGTCACAGAGCGAACACATAAATCTGTACATCTGCACGCTGGTCATCTGTTAGCAGTGGGACCTTTCCTCCCACATGTACCTCATGCTTCTCCAACCCTCCTCCTTCTTGTGCAACAGTTGAATACATTAGGTCAGTTTCTGATCTCTTAATCTCTTTTTTTTTTCATTACCTTTACTTGGGTCATTTTCTTCTTTTTATTGTATCATTATCATATCAGGATTGTTTGAGGGAGCCTGGTAACTATTTCCTGGTAAATATTTCATGGTAATCATCGTAATTGTCGACATATTAAAGAACTTGACTTGACTTGACTTAACTTGACTTATCCATCAATAAGTAAACTAAGCGCCAGTAAACTAATCAAAAATGTAATGGCTGGCATAACTAGACTTCATGCACAGAAGGTTCAATTAGCACACACAGGCAGGAGGCAGTTAGCTTAGCATACCCCCTGTTAGTGTCTCTCATTACATTTGATGCTATGCTGTGCGGCTCTTTGCAATCTTTTAAAAACACAGTATGAGAATCAGAATCAAAATACTTTATTTGTCCAGAGGAAAACACAGAAAACACAAAAGAAATAAAAATACAATAAATGGAATATGTACAGAACAGAATACATACAATAGATAAAATATAGATATAAATGCTGTTCTGTAGCAATCTAAAGGACTCTCCAAATGAAATCTAAACTAACTACGACTAACGTCATCTAAATGATGGTAAAGTAAAGATTTTACCTAGACATTATTTTTTTAGAAGTTTGTCAGATGCTAACTTTTTGGGTTATCAGATGCTCAGCTCTGTGGCTTGGAGGCACAGAAATACAGCTAGCTTGTCTCAGACCTACCTGATGTCATTCTTTACACACTTTTGGAATTCCATCTAGGCTAAAGAGGGAAGTGAGAAAATATAATCTTCCAAAATTAGAGCCAAAATAATCCTGAAATTTTGACTGTCAGGTACATTAACCTTTTGACCATGTTGGTGGCTAAGTACTTCTCTCTTGCGAACTCAAACTACTTTTGAGTTTAGCCTTAGACAAACTGCAGCTTTTTGTTGTTTAGAAGCAAGAAATTAATCATTTTTTCTTTGTTTACTTACATTTATTTTCTCACGTATAAAAGTTCCTTCCACTGTTTGTTACCTGATTTCCAGCTCAGAGAAGCTCAAGCTGACAGTTCAACGGCCTGACAGATTGATACTCTCTCGTTAATACTTAATGACTTCCCCAGTCTAAACAAATAATCAGTCCCTCAGTAGCAGAGCAGGGGGATTCATGAGGCTATCAATTCACTCTTTAGGGGTGGAGACAGGAGGGATGGAGGGAACGAGGTCTGACAGCGGCGGAGGAGTGGAGAAGGGGTTTGCCAAAGAATTTATCCTCCTTGTCTTTGGCTGCTATGAGGGCGGTCAGTGTGGTGACCTCTCCCTGGTAGGAGGGGTCCACCGGTGACCCCTGTATTCCCCCGCATCCCCTTCCAGCCTGGGCTCAATGCGGGCCATTCATGAGTGTGTGTTTATCCAAGTGATGCTCCGCAGGGACGCCCCTCTATCCACTGCCATTTTATGGAGCCTGAGGGGCAGAAGGAGAGAGAAAGGGAGAGCAATGGAAGCGTTTGACTACTTTGCTCACACTTACTCGCAATAACATTTCTATTCGCCCTTTTACTGCTTGTTTGTTTTTCTTCTCCTCGCCCCAAAATGGCGTTACAATGCGCTTGATTCCTGATATTCTTTCTCTCAACAAGACACCTTTTGGCCGGCCTAAATGTGGAAGGATTGATACGCACTGAAGAATAACACAAACTTTCGCTCTCTCACACTGCCTTAGACAAACATACAGTGGAGGCGCACCCACCAAGGCTGAGCGGGAGAGAGCGAAGGAAGTGTTGAAGTATGTCTTACGGCGCTTAAGCAAGTGAACCTTGAAGTTATTTAGCCGCCTTCGAAAGCGAGCATCTGGATCCGACTCCTGCGATCTCCCCCTCGCCAACACCGGCCTCTGGGGACCTGCCGTAGGACAGGGCGCGGAGGAGGAGGAGGACATGCGTACATTCTTTGTTTTCACAGCTGAGGTCATTCAAGTTGTACGTGCAGGAGTAGACGGAGGGCAGGACGAGGCTGGCGACGTCCTGAGACAGATTCACATTCGTAGGGAAGTTGCAAACTCATGACACGTCCCGCAAGCAAACAAGTGTCCCGCGTCGTGTCGTCAGTAATGGACAGCATGTGTGCGATTGCTTGCACACATGCAGCGTGCTTCATCCAACTTCGCTTTTCAAGGGAAAAGTGCAGCGGGTGTGTGTTTGAGGTGCGGCGTGCAGATCGACCACCCACACTTTCAGCACGTTCATCAGGATGAATGTGTCTCGTATCAGCTATGATATACATCAGTACGAGTGATTTCGTGACATGCTTTCTAGTTCATGATGCACTCTGTCTGACCTTCCTTTTTCAGCCTCTGTACGTGTGTGTTGTAGACTTTAAGTTTAAGCCATTTATCTTTACAGACACTGACATCAGACTGTGAGGAAGAGATATAGCAGAAGCGTCTGAGGATATATTCCCTTGTAATGTACAACGCGTTTTCTCTGGTTTAGGCTAGAAGGCATAGCACACCCTAATCTCCAGCCAAGCTGTTCGCAATCAAGTTGCTTTGTGGGAAATGTATGCAGCAGGTTTTAACAAGGAAGAGGATTGCATTGAATAAAAACTGCAATATTTCTGCACCGATTTTAAACCCTTTTTTAGCGAGTGGAGTAGGAGTGTTCAATTAAAATATCTTTTACATGATAAAAGGATTTAGAACATGAACACGTTAAGGCCACTCTGTGAAAAACAACATATGAAAATTATTCACTTTGATGTACCTCAGCAGGTGTTCTCTTGTACTAAGGTGTAAAAGGTCATGTGACAATACTGACTTGACATTCATTCTGTATGTTAAACATCTTCAGGATACTTACTCTTATAGATACTTGGATTTATATCCTGCCAAAACACACATGTGACATTTATGGCATCAACTTGTGCGTTGTTGCCACATGAAGAAAGAAGGCCATAAATGTAGGAACAGACACAAAGAGATTTAGGATGAGAGACGCCTGTCCTGATACACTCCATATATTGTCACATTCACAGCGGCGCGGGCTGTTCTTATATTGATCGTCACTATTTGAAATGTCTGAGGTCGCCTCTCATGTGGTGAAGTTTGATAATGAAGGCGACAATGCTGACCATAAGTTCTGTCCTTGCCCACTAATCTGTTCCTGCTCTCAGCGTGTCAAAAACTGCCTTTTAAAGCCACAACACTGTGGATGTCCAGATGTCAGTAAAAACACATAACATCAGATGAATAAAACAGATCAGTCTGTATTTCAGTGGATGAAGATACAGTTGCTGGTTAGTTGTCTTAATGAATGTATTTTATCAAAGTCACAACACTTGAGAGAACAGTCTGTGAAACAGTGTATATAAAGGTTTTGCTTGGCAAGAAGAGTTCCATTAACTCAAGGAAACAGGATCAATAAGATGCTGTGACATGGACAGCTTTTCTTAACTATTTTGCCCAAATAACTCCAAGCATATCTCAAGAAAGTGAGATGCACCTACCACAGCATCACTATACCAGCTGTGTCTCGCTAATTGAATCCTGCAAGATAGTAGCGAAACATGACTGCTGGTCCACATGTATTTGATTTTTCTTTCTGTACATCTTACTCTCTGATATCTTGGCATCCATAATTACGTTGGCTAAAGCAGAATTTACCACAGAGAAGGACAGGTGAACATAATGCAAACCCTGCAGGTAAAAACTGCAGTGACAGGATGATGATGTTCTCTCTCTTTGCCAATCATAATGATTACATTTCCTCCATGTCCCTCACTGCATTTTGTCGCTTGATGAGACTTCAGTTTGACAGGAACCCTGCTGATCCAACACACACACACACATACACACACACTCACACAGTAAACACAAACTAATTAAAACACATCTACTTCAGCTGTAATAGCTGAAAAACTCTAAATAGCTTGAAGTGCTGTTTTGTCATTCCCAGTCAAGCTCATGCCAGTTATTGTCCGTAGACATGTCCATTACAGTGTGAGTGCCACTGTGTTGGAAGGATGTGTTTTAGTTGTTTTTTTGGGGTTTTTTTTGGGTCCATCTCTCTTGGAGGTTGTTTGTCCTGCGTGCACTGCACCTAATGAACAGAAGACATCTAACAAAAACCAAAACAAACCGGTCACATTACTCAAGCTCATTACACTGGCTCCCACTCCACATTAAAATCTGTTTTTTTAAATTATTTTAATTATCTTAATTTCCATTACTCAGCAAAGCCCCAGAGTACAGTCTGTCTGTGGTCACCTGACTAAGGTCTCCTAACTGTCCCACCAACCTAACTTACATTTAAAGGAGACTTCTGTAGTTGTGGCTCCTGAACTGAAGTTCAAACCCTGTCACTTGTGAAGTTTGACCATTTGGTCTTTTTGACTTTATTGCATCTGATTTATGATTATTATTTATTGTTTATTTGTTCTCTCAAATTTTCCATCTGTATTGTCATTTACTCTTTCTTAAATATTTCTATATAAATAGCTAGACATAAAGATGTTGGATTATAAAACTTTAACATCAGTTGTGGAATGTAAGTAAGTACATTTATTCAGATACTGATGCTTTATTCAAATTCTGCTTCCTCTCAACTATGAAAATATTGGATCTTTTACTTCACGGCATTTTTCTGATGGCTTTAGTTACTGTTTAGATGGATTTGAAAAAATTGGATTAATTTGTTATAAATGAAAGGATGAAGTCTTCTTTTCTGGGTTGGATTCTTGAACAAACTAAACAATATATAAACTACAAATTGCAGTGCTGAAAACAGCTGTTTTTTTAACCTAGGGAAAGTTGACTTTTCAGTAATACGTGGTTCACACATATGATGATCACACTTATGAAATACATGTACCCACAGTACATAAAGTTGTTTAAATGTCCTCAACCCAAATCTCCAACAGTAAAATTCAACATAAACATTAATGCTGCAGAAATATTGATCCAGAAACATCACATATAAAGTAAAACAGGGAGCATTTAGCTACAGAAGGAGTACTTTTACTTTAAAAATATTTCACCAATTATACTTGCATAATTTTTGTCAATTAAGGTTTTGAATGCAAGACCTTTACCTGCAGTAGTACTTTCACAGTATAGTTTTAGCACTTTAAGTATTAAAGGTAAAGCACCAGAATACCTCATTGAATTCCACCAGTGGTTATTATTATAAATGTCCTCTCCTAGTAGTAGTAGTTTTTGTTGTTCTTGTTGTTGTTGTAGGCGTGTTGCCATGCTGTTACTGCTGCATAAAAAAACCCTACTTCCAGATTTACCACACAGCAGTAGACCACCTCTGCGGGAGTCTTTATGTCACACGATGATGTGTCTTCCTTGCAGCGGTGAAAAAAACCCCACAGAGAAGATACAGTCTGAGGTGAGCTTGTCCGTTAAGCAAATATATGTATTTGTTTTCCTACTGTAACATCCAATGTCAGCTCTTAAAATCCAGCAAAGGACTGCGGCATTTGCGCTCCATATGAAGGTGCTGTGGTGGAAATGATGCCCCAGGACGTTTGTTTTAAAAGCCCCATAAGTGAAGCTGTCGGACAAAGACCAACCACAAGCAAAGCAAAGGAGCCTGTACTTTGGGGACGTTTAAAAACCAGACGCAGCGCGATGAGAAAACACAACTAGCCGACACCGTGCGCAGCCATCATAACGAGCCAAGTGTAAAGTTTGGAATTTGGTTGCAGCTTCTTGCACCAATTTGAGAACAGTGATGTTTTTTCTCCTCTTCTTTGGGGTTTTCTACTTGCCGCCATTCCCAACTTCATGCAACACCACAGCCGTTTTTGCAGGATCACATAATTAGAAGGCGAGTGGCCGTGATTGTAAAAACAATGTAAGAGAAATTATATTTTAGGTACCTATCTGAACAAACTTTAACTTATAAGGCACCGTGCATGTATGTCTTTGCTGCACAAACACATTTATGTGTACTTTACAGCCCTGCTATCTTTAGTTCTTTGGGAATATCACAAGAATGCCGAATCTGGCCACTTCCATAAAACTCCTGCTATAGTCCTCCCACGTTGAGGTTTCTGGCTTTAAAGTGCTCTGACTTACTTCAGTAAATATAATTTACTTTATTTTTTATGATTATTTCTATACCAAACCGTGCTCTTCAAAGGGTTAAAACATTTTTTGCTAACCTCCTTTTTTTCTCAGTTGTTGAGTTCATTGCCAGGGAGTCCTGACCTCATGCTGTAATTTTAGTCTAATTCCATTTGGTGGGGGGGAACACAACTAAGCAGGCCCTTGATTCAAGACCAGAAAGGTTAAGAAACTACCACTGGCTAATAGCAGAGGTAGGGATGCTTAAGAAAATACAGATCACTTTTTGACCTTCTTCACTTCCTCTTTCAATTGCGGCTCTCAATCATTTTTCCGCTCTAAAGGGCCGGCTGCACATGTTTTCATTTATGAGAGATCATTTTAAAGTCGATTCTGCCGCTGCTCTGTCGCTGTAGAGTGGATGTCGCACATTTCTTTTTGTCCATCCGCACAATGCATTCCTTTAAGGAATGCTGAGATGAAAACACTCACATGTTCGTGTGGTGAATGTGAAGCAAACGTAACGAAACCCACCTATCAGCACCACTAAAGCATTTCATATCTTAATTTGTCCAAAGTGTCAGAGTGACAATACAGTGTTTTATGGATTTAATGTGCAGGACTATTAGTTTAAAAGAATAGTACAGTAACCTACCACAGACAGCTGGAACACTTAACTTGGCATAAAAACAAAAAAAAACCCTGAAGCTCACTAATCACCATTTTATATTGAGTTTGTTTAATTCATATGAAAAACAAAGTGTAAAAAAGACAATTTGCCATTTTACTTTGGGCTATGTGTCAGACTCTTTCTTGGCTGTATAAGCAGTTGTCAGCCAGCTAATGGGGGGTAAAATGGCAAGTTGTTGTTTTTTCACTTTGTTCACACAGAAAGGAGAGTGGTACCAAACCTCATCTAATTCCCGGCAAGAAAGCAAACAGGCGTATTTCCCAAAATGTCAGACTATTAGTTTAAGAGCAGAAGGATTTGAGCAGCTCGCTGCGCCACATCTTTTCACCAACATGGCAACCAAAAAAAACAAACTGTTGTTCCATTCAGAGAGTAAGTACACCGTAGTGTGCGACAAATTGGTTTGTAATCTGTTTCAGGAAAAACTCCATTGCCAGACAGATCTCATTTTCAGGGTCCAGCTCCAACTTTTTTTTCTTTTCTTAACATGCACATTTCCATTCATTCAGTTTGGCTGTTCACCACGGGCTGCGTGTGCTAATTGGACATTTTGTATTTCTTCTGTACATGAAGTTTAGTTATATCAGCTATAAATTATTTAATTTACTAGTGCATTTCCTCACATAATGAGAACTTCCCCTTGATCTCATAGATATCTGTATCTGTAAATAAGATAATATTTACGTATGAAAACATGGAAATAATTAATTTGCCTGAATCTGAGCAAGAGGAAGGAAATCAGTAAATTTCTCCTAACACCCCTTAAGCTGTTATGAGGTACAAGGTGAAGAAAGGAAGCAAATGAGTGTGTTTCACTAAAATGTGGGACTTTTTGAAACAAAATGAGCAGCTCAGTAACACTGACCTACAAAAATCATGCAATCCAGTGGAAATGAAAAGTGTTCCTCGGAGTGGATAAAGCTAACAAAACACCCGAGCGCTTTTGGGTGTGTTTTTCCCGCTCAGAGGTCACAGGACTGTGAGCCGGCTGCATCACAAAGAGGAGGTCTCAAACCATCTTGGCACCGAGGGCGGCCTTATCAGAGCTGCGAGGTGTACGGGTTGAAGTCTGGGTGTCAGTCTGCTGTAACTGATTCAGTGGTAATGAACCCCGCTGCTCGGGCAGAGTGCCAGTGAGCACAGAGCCACCGGCAAATCACCCACTCTGGACCTCCTTTGCCAAAAAAAAGAAAAATAAAAAGAAAGAAATGGCTCGTTTTCCTCATTTCCATTCACATTCTCTGTCAAATATTTCACGTCCCTGATGTCCGTGTCTTCGGGAAACTGTTGTTGGACATCCTGTGCTCCCCTCCGAGCGTTGTTGTTGCCCGGGTGTGAAACTACTCCAGGGTTGGATTGAGGACTCATGAGTCATCCCACACCCACCCCCACCCCTCCATCCCTTCTCTCTCACTCCAAGACAAGCCAGGTCTTATAACCTCCCTTTAGCCCCAAATCACATCTGTAATCCTATAATGTGTCTCCTTGTCTATTTCCATCTCAAAGACACACACACACACACACACATTTCAGTGCACGACACACACCTCCTCCCTCTTCTTTTTGAGGCAGCGGGTCCTCCTCTCCCATATCCATTCATCCCAATCCTTTGTCACTGCCATTTCTCATGCTGTCCATCCCCTCGTCCAACACATCAGGTGATATTTCAGGGCTTTTTTTTGTTTTTGTCAAGAGGCGAATAAAAGAAGAGTCCCTTCAGGATGATGAGCAAATGTATCTATTTAATGGGGTCTCGTGAAAGAAATACAACAGGGCTCGTGTTTAGCTGCAAAGACGTTGATGTCGAAATGTATCTGTGCAGAAGGAACGTTACAGCCGAGGTGCTGCTTATGCGTGTGCGCGTACAGTATGTTTATTAGTCTGCGCGGCCATACAGTGAGCTCTATACAAGCCATCTCGTGCGTAGAGCAGTCGGGGACAGCAAAGCCACACGCAGCGTTTGTGAGAGATTATTAGAGCGAAAGATATCGAGTCTGTCGCTCTGGGAGGAGGTTCCTCGAAAGATTGAACCAATGAATGGAGATGGAGCCAGTATGTGTATGTGCACCATAGGGTTGAAGTGTGTGTGTGTGTTCATGTAGGGGAGGGGGGAGGGGCACAAGTAATAGTATTACTGGCATTCAGATATATAACAGTAACAACACACGTTTCCATTGTGACAATATTATGGCAGTGATAGATTCACTGACATTATACTAGGTAAACACACAGCTGATGCACTAATAAATCATTTAAGTGCAGCGCGGCGCCTGCTTAGCCTCATTCTCGAAAACCATCAGAGAGCATGGATTGTAGTTTCATCGCTTAACTTTTTAACATTCTTCAAGCGCTCGGTTTCAGTTTTTAAAAACGCGTCATGAGGTTTTCAAACGAGCGGATATAGGCCGACACGCAGCAGAACAGCTTACGAACAAATGACGTCCATGTTAGTTTCATGAGGTTTACATTTAAAAAGTGTTTTGCTCCTTGAGTGCAGAAGTGAAGAGACATGGTTAGTATTTCAAGGGGGCGTGTTTCCTACTCCTCAAACCCTACCCCAAGAAATAAAAAGTAATTGGAACTGAATATTTGAATTTTACTTGTTCAAGCACGTTATGCACATTTTGTGGTCTGTGCTGTCTTTTATTTTAACACGAAGGATTAAATGACATTTTACAGCCCTCTAGATACTCTGAGAAATGTTACTTTAATACGTCTAAATACACTGTACACTCTGAAAATTAGAAGAGATTTTCTTGTTTGTTTTTTGTGGACCATAACATTTCCCTGCATTTTTAGAATAAAATACCCAATGACTTCACTTCTCCTGTAAGCTCAGAAAGTAAAAGTACTCATGCCAAAAGGCCCTTGTTGGTGTCATGATATTATATATTAAACTTTTGCACAGTATGAAAATGTGTAACAGTATTTTACAATGGAATTGGCTTTGATTTGAAGTACTTTGTGCATCGCTGGGTAGTTTAGTCCACTGCCTCCCAGACACACTGCTTAATTTCAAGTCAAAACAGTGGAGAACCACTTGTTTATTCTGCAACAATACCCTGTATTTTGTAAGAGTGTCAGAGGTTTTATAAGTAAAAACTAAATGTGTTAAGTTTACCAGTAACTACAGCTGTAAAATAAATGTGGTGGAGTAATAAGTACAATATATGCCTTAATTATTTGGTAGAGTTTAAGTAAAACGCGGCAGTAGGTTGAAGTAAAAGCACCTCCAGATGTACTTAAGTAAATTTACTTAGTTACAAAGTGTTTTCATACCTGTTTTCACTGTCGGTCGAGAAGAGCCACTCTCAGACTTTTTCATAAAAAAAGTGGCTCAGCAGTCAGTTGTTACTCCAGCTGGGAGACTGAAAAAGCAACACTGGCAAGACTGAGGGAAAAGCACATCAATAACACAGCTAAACATACAAAAAACAGCCTTTGTCTCACACACGCACAAACACACAGAGACACACACAGAGGCTGAGTGTAACACTGCCTGCTCCACATCTGTTCATGCAAAACCTGCAAACCGTTTGTTTCTCTCGTTATGCACATAACAAGGGCAGGAAATGCAACTACGAGACACCTAAATTAAAAAAATAGGGAAAAACTCAACAGAGCAGAGCAAGATAAACTTGCAGGAAGGGGGTGAAGGTGGAGGGGCGGGGTTATGTGAGGGAAGGTAAATGACATTGGAGAGCCCTGCCTGATTCCAAGTGCCCCCGCTTTGGAAGTTTGCGTGAGGCAGCTTAACGGAACGTCGGGTTGTTTTTCCGCTCCACTGCTTTCTGGACTGAGCTATAAACTAAAGACGACATGCTCTCATTAGTCTGCCCTCTGTAGCAAAGCCAGGCCATTTAGTGTACCCAAAATCCCATTGTTTAATTGTGCGGGTCAAGTCAAAGGTCAACCAAAATATTGATGAACTTTTTTAAGCAAGGAGGGGGGGAGCAGTGAGGCTTGAAGCGGCGGGGAGGCATGCGAGGGCAGAGGTGCAAGGGCCACAAACACAGCTGTACCGAGCCAGCCGGGGCCGTGCACTTGGGGAGGGAAAAGAAAAAAAGAAAAACACATAAAAACAGGACGTTTCACAGTCACGTTTTCACATTGGAGCGCAGGTAGATGTGTGACTGGCAGGTCAAAAGGAGCTCAGCAGATGCAGGCAGCTCAGTCCCGTTTGAATTCTGAAGCTGCTGCGGGGGGGAATCACACATGAAAATTACAACGAGCTGCCGCCTCACGCTGCCAAAGGACAATAAAGTCCGTGAGACAAATCAAACACCCAAAGCAAGCGCAGTCAAAACAGCAGCAGGGCTCATAACCTGCATGAGATGGTGTGCAACGGCCGAGTGTTATGGATTACAGTGTTTGTTTAAATCCATGTTAGGTGGATTATGCTCCCTCACTAAAGAGGGCTGGCCGAGGTCAAAGGCCAGTGAGGCAAAGGCTGCTAAGAAGGTCCTCAAAACACAGCTTTCTCTCTGACCTGAGGGAAATCCTGCAGACACCACTCTTTGCACTCGTGATCCAGGTTTGGTGCAAATTAAACTGCCTGTAAAAGGGGCGTGTGGGAATAACAAAAAAAAAAAAAAAAAAGATGAAATAAATTATCATGCTCACAGGTAAGAATTAATGATGCCATGGTTCAGAGACAAATCTGAAAGCACATCTGAATAAAGAAAGATTGTCGTCAGTGTTGTTCTTTACTACCAGCAAGCTTCTGAAACATCCATATTTAAAGAAAAGGGAGCTTTTGAGATTTGTGCCTCTGTCTCATCCCACTGGATGAACTCATTTTTAGCTTTTTTGGTGCAACCTGTTGCATTTAAAAAAAAAAAAACATCTTGTGCTTTTCATGACATTCTGAAGTTATTAACCTCATAATTTCACATATTTTGGGCCCAGGGGAAGAGAACAAATAGGATTTACCTTTTGGGTTCAAAGTTCAAATAATTAAAAAATAAAAATAATTTAAAAAATAAATATCTAATGTCATAAATAATGTCAGAGGTAGATTCATCACAATAATAACAACAATTTATGATTTATTTGCTCCAAAGATGACCACATATTGATGAATTTTCATTGACACTGATTTTATTTTATTTTAAAAAGCAGATTTTCGCAGCATGATTTTCTCCTCCTGTGATACCACTGAAACTGAGAGGGGGGGTTTAAGCGCACTAAACAAAAACAAAGTGGTCACTTTCTGCCCGGGGCGCGTTCCTGGTGACATTTAACAGCAAAGAAAGCTATTTCCTCCGCCATTCAAAGCCAAACGCTCTTAATTGCTCGAGAAGTCTGCTGCAGTTTGGGAAACACTTTGTGATATTCCCCGAGCTTGATCTCTGCGGTTCACTTGAGTCTGTGTTTATTCCTGTGTGGAGAAAATTGGTTTACTCGAGTTGTAATTTTGATATGACACTAAAATATTCCCTTGAACGCGCACCATTTGGAAAGCTTTGTAGTCCTAATGGCCATTCATTATGGTTTTCAAGATAAGTTTATGTTGTCATTAAATCTGACTAAACACAGAAACAAACTTTTCCCAAACGCACCTTATCTTCGCAGTCGAGTAGCCGGCAACGGTGCCATTTGGCTGCAGAGAGCCATCAGAAGCCGATAAAAATCTTGGGAAGGTTTTTTTTTTTTTCCTCCTCTCGGTCTGCAGCAGCTCGCTCCTGTGAGCGGGCACCCCGCGGGCTCCCACCGGGAAAATGGCATTTCCTTTGCGCTTTGTCACGGCCCTTCACCCAAACATCACCATGCACGGCCTGGAAAACTGCGCGCAAAACAACAACAAAAAAAAACATGAAGAAAAAAAATCTCCACTGTGAGTTTCTGCAAAAACGTTCACTTTACAAGTTATTCTAACCTCTCACCAAACCTTTTTTTTTCTTTCAGGAGAAGAGGAAGAAAAAAGAAAAAGAAAGAAATCCACCAAGTGATCGTTTGCTGATGTCATTTTATGTGTTGGAGAAATGGGAAACAAGTGTCTGACAAATGAGTGAAAAGCAGACACGTCGCTGCCTTCTGTCAGCAAACACCTGGTGACACTTGATGGAAACTCTTAAAACGCTGCTTTTTCCAAATCACCCACCGTGTAAATAAAAAAAAATATGTATATTCAAACTTTATTCAGGATTTGGACATTTAACAAGCTGAATGCTGGAAAGGAAATGCACAATTTTATTCTAAATTAAAGTATTTAACAGACTGATGAGTTCTGCAGCAGCACATTTAAATGATTTGATCCTCATTTGAAAAAAATATATTTTAGATCTAAAAATATGAGGTTATAGAAAATTAATCAGCCTGTTGAATGTTTCTCATGTGATTAATTTTATTCATATCTTGCACACTTAAAAAAAAAAGCTTTAACAGCATTGCAGAACATCAGAGACCTAATCTGTGGATCATGAGCGTCACTGTGTAAGTTTTGTCAAGATAATTATTATTTCTGTCTCCAGAGGCAGGGCGGGCACAGACCTGGACCCTGCAGCTCTTTTAGTTCAACTGAGGTAAACCTGCTGACTGGAGGATTTCCAGTTCAAACTCTGTAAAGTGGCCTGATTAGAAGGAGTTTAGCAGTTGTTTAGTGAGCAGAGCCAAGCAAGTTGTGATGCCTTTTCCTGGACTTACTCCTGAATGGAGTTTGTAACATTTTTTTTTTTTTGGGGGGGGGAGTATAAGGAGGAAATTCCCTTTACTTTGTGAAATCACTTTTATATGCGTCTTATAGAGGCCTCCTTAAAGAGCAGATTTTGATTTTGGCATCACATGCCAAGGCAAAAACTGAGAGAAAGGTCAGAACTGTTTTGTGGGTTAGGGACTGTTACAGTCCTTTGCTATTATGTTCACTTAGAAACTTTTTTTCCTCTTTGTTATGTCCTTTAAGTAAAACATCACACAACGCTTCAGCCATCTTCAATAGAAATCAACTCTTCCAACTCCTGCTCATTTAAAATCACAAAAGTGATTCTCCTTGACAAAAACTAGAAAAGGCATCTCATTTTTCTCTATTTTATAAGAATAAAATCCAGTCTTAAATCAGTGCTGGAGTGTAATTGAATACATTTAGTCAAATACTCTGCTTAAGGGCAAATTTTAGGTATTTGTACTTTAATGTAGTATTTCTATTTTAGGTCAATTGCAGTTCATGGAGAAATGTTACACTTTTACACACATTTAGCTGCAGTCACAGAGTCATTTTTTTCATGCAGAACATGATGAGAATAAGATGCACTGTAACAGAGTGACTAACTAGTTAGTTGACCAGCTCTAACAGTGAAATTCTGCACGATACAATAATAGTGTGATAATACACAACATACATCACTCTCAGGGGTTTCATTTTGACACTTTAAATTAATTTTGTTGCTGTGTTTTCAATGCATGAGAAGTTTTATTTATTCATTTTACAGTGCATTACTTTCACTTAAAACATTTTTAAAAATCTGATCCTCATCACTCTTTAGTCAAAATGAGTTTTTCCGGGGAAACACCACCCAGGAACTACATTTCACACCGCCCATGCGCGACTTTCCGGCTCTATATGAATTATTGATCGCTCACAGCTGCTTATGGTTTATAGTTTATTAGGCACAAGCTCCTCAGCAGGTCTTTTCCTGGTGTCCCTTAAGCAGGATTGAGTGTTTGGCCTCTAATTATTCGTAATGCCCTGCAGGGGAAAAAAAAAAAGAAACAATGCTTTCCATGCAAGAGGATTGGCATAAATGTTGCAATTTAATATATTGACGAAACTCGCCACCTAGAGTGAATGAACAGATTTATTCAGTGTTGCGTTCAGGCTCAGGCGCTCAGAGGCAAACCTCGACTGACTCATTGGTCTAAACTGTGTAGCTTGGCTTTGCCATCACAAGTAAAATATTAATGCTGAACAGTCACGTTGATGAAAAATCTGTTTAAAAATGGATGTTTTGTTTTCCCATGAACTGAACTAAATATGTTTCTTTGGGGAGGGAGGTGGGGGGGAGGTGGTGGTGGTGGCAGAAACTGCATGTGGGTCTGAGTCGTGGTGGGAGGTATAGGCTAATTGATGAAAGAGACGAGTGTGTTTTGCCCCAAAGCTAAGGAAGCTGTTCCCCTTTCCTCCACCGCCAAACACACATTCACATTTTCACATCACATCAAAGCCTCTCAAAAGGCTGGAGAGCAAACTCCACACAGAGTTTCATGTCTTTGTAATATTATTATCAGGGCAACTTTAAGAGGCCTTTAAAAAACAAAGAAAAAGTACATATTTTGGTGATAAAAGCTAAAGGAAAGTAAAAATCATAACGAGTGATTTATTTATGTTTGGTATCTTGTCTTATTTGTCAGTCTTGATAAAGTCTTCAGGCCCACTGGCAGCCATTCAGACAATAACTCTCCCATAAAACTCCCTGCTGCTTCCATGTGTGGATGAAGCAGTTTTTTAAATCAAAACTTTATTTAATCAGTCTGACTGAGACCTCTCTTGACCTAACAGATCCAGTAAAGGTGCATGTAATACACTCAATAAAAAGCATGCAGCACTCCAGTAACATTTCCTTCAAGCAAGCACAGATCTTTTGAAAAAAGATGGAAATTCTTAAGCAGTGCATAGAGAGGAAAAGGACGGCAAGTTTATTTATTGATCTATTTGACACTAACAGATGTGGGCATGAGGGGAAAGCAGCAGCAAATGCATGAATTAAAAACACTTAAGGAAATCGCTGGAATGGGTATGTTCTTATCAATTTAGGAGCAAAAAGTCTTTTTCCCTCAAAAATGTGTTTCTTGTTAATTCCCCGCTGACTGATGTATGCAGAGTTCGACACTGTATTGCTGTTTTGTACGTTAATCTGCTGCAGAAGGAAAGTTTCTCAGAGCTCACCTTAAATCTGAGTTGATGTTGTGACATCACAACCAGTCTGGAAACGAATCATGGTTCAGTGAGCAACTTACACAAGTGTAATGTGGGAACATGAAAAACCTGCAGCGCGCACACACACATACACTGAGAAAAGACTTTTCACTGGTAGCAGAAGACTTCTTCGGGGCTTTTGTAGAAAAAACACCTCAGCATACTTTTACTCAAGTAGCTCTCCATACATAAAAACTATTTTCAGGTACTTTACTTGAGTAGTGTGTCTATTTTCTGCGACTTTCTACTTTCTAAAAGTACAAAATTTGCTTCTATATCTCAGAGGTAAATATTTGCTCCACAAAATTAATTTGATATCATTAAATATTCCGTTGATTCTGACTAATAATACATAATATAAACCAACAAATATATTATGATGCATTAGTATCTTTAAGACAACTCTAATCATCCTGAAGGAAAACTCACAAGCGACTCAGCTCCAGTTTTATGGGCCAAAAAAAGAGTTATGCTCATGATTGCATCACTAATAATAATCCAATAATATAATATAATGTAATATATGTGATTTTGAAATGAGCCATTGTGCATAATGACCACTTTTGTGTACTTTAAGTATATTTTGATGCAAACACTTTTGTACTTTTACACAAGATACGTTTTTGACTGCAGGACTTTTACTTGTTGCAGAGTATTTCTGCAGTCAGGTATTGCAACTTTTAGTTAATAAATTATCTGAGTGTTTCCTCCACAGCTGCATCAGATGCAGATTATTATTCAAAGAGAAGCAATTTCTGTGTCTTCAATCTACATCTATAAGAGGTGGTCTGAATTTATGGTGGCAGGTTGAACAGAGTAGTAGGTTTTTATGGAAATATTAATGTCAAAATATTCAGTACAAGTGTTTGAAATAGTTTTTCCCTATATATATATTTTTTTATAATTATTTTATAATTAGTTTGATGTGTGTGAAGATGCATTAAACTCATAGTGTCACGAGTCACAGAAAGCATTTTAACGCAAAGTAGCGAGAGTTAAAGTGTAATAGAAACCGTGACAAAACCAGCAAAGCCCCGTTCAGATAAAGTGAGGAGTGACGAAGCCGTCAGAGGTGACGCGGGGCGCAGCCTGCGTGTCACCCTGCGTGACGTGTTTATTGGCTCAGAGCGGGGACTGCACGCGATGCTTGGGTTTGTTTGCAGCTATTTCTTCTCCTCTTTTTTTCCTTCTCTCTCTCTTTCTTTCTCTCTCTCTCTCTCTGTGTCTCTCCTAATTGTTCGGTCAGGTTCATATCGCCCAGTGTCCGCGGGGAGGCCGTGAATGTGGGCCACAACTCCCCCGAGGGGCCAAAGGGAGGAGAGGCGGACCTGGGAGAGGAGCAGGAAGTTTCAAGCTTTGTTTTTTTTTTCTTTCTAATGATTCAAGAAAGAGACAAATAAGTACAATGCTTTAACAAACAAACACACACACCTCGAGGATGCTTGAGTGAGAGTTTCTAAACGTGTCAAAATAAGACGCGTCTGTCTCATTTCATGCACGGTTTCTGGTTATGCAATGAGATTATTTTGATTTATTTTTTAGGTTTTAATTTGAAGCATGTGCTCTATTTTAAGAGAGAGAGAGAGAAAGAAAAAAATCACCAAATTCCTTTGAATTCCCCGAGATGAAGCAATTATTCTCAGTCGTGATTTAACCAGATAAATATCCACCTCATGCTCACAAATCAATACACAACCCCCCCTAAAAAAAAACAATAACGATTTCTGAAGGGGGGATCTGCACTTTCCGCTGGTGTCATCTCAGTAATGGGGCACCTGTGTGTTCAGAGGATTTAATAACAGATGGGTGTGCGCTTATCTAAAGTAGAATCGCATTTGCAATAATCCACGTGCATTTCTTTTGCCCACCGTTATTAATGGGAGTCTGCTAATCCTCGGCAGCATGCTGTGTTGGGAAGAATAAATAAATTATGATTTAAAAATCATAATTTAAAAACAAAAAGGCTTTTCACACCTTTCACCTCTTACTTTGAAATGTCAGCAGGTGGATCACCGACGAAGTTGCACTTTATATGAGTGATCCTCCCCAGAATAACACTTATTTTAACTTTACAATGCACATATCATATTTTTGCACATGCCATTATTCTGTCTTGAGGTGATCAGATTAAAAAAAAATGTTGCAATCAAATTCTCTGGGAGCACAAAACAAACCAAAAAATAATGGTGAAGAAAAGAAAAAGAAGAAGAAGAAGGGAAAATGGTGCTTTAACCTCCTGAATGGGGGTTGGAAACATGATGTCAGACTTCTTCATCCAAATTAACCTCCATTGATTTGCAAATCGCCGCCGTGCAAACCTCCGCTGACTCCAGCGCGTCGAAGTTCAACAAGCGGCGGCGCTCACCTGCCACCGCTTTGACTGCTGCCAGCTGCCAATTAACACCTATGGCACGTTAATTAGGCCGCAGAGTCTGCCACTTCAGGAGACTTTTCAGACCCTCCACCACAAGTGCCTTTATTTTCACAAGGGGCTCATGCGCAAATCTGCATATGCATCTTGCGCGCGGACTCAGGAGGAAGCCGAGGTGGGATTCAAAGGCAGGCTAGGGGGGTCTTGAGGCCGCAACATGTGAGTCAATGGGGCTGAGAGGGTTTGGAGATCATGTGTGGTTCAAAAAATCGTTCAGCCCAGTTGGATTATTGTGGTGTGTAGATTCATAGTGGTGGGAAGCAATGGGAGGAGGGTCGTAATGGAGTTCAATGAGTCTGAAATGAGACTTAAATACTTATCAAATCCTGACTGTTGTGTCTAGAAACAGTGTACAGATAAGAAATGAATCAAAATTTGATCTAAAAGTACACATTTGACCATCCATACTTAACGAGTAACTTTTTATGGCACACACACATTTGTGCAAATGGATGTAAAATCAACATATAGGCCAAACTCGACGCATAAGGCAACAGAGGAATCAAAGAAATGTGTTTACCCTCTGATATTAGCGGGGGAATTCATACAATATACACATACTGTTCGGATTCGGCTGCTGCCTCAACACACAAGCACACATGGATGAGTAAGACAAACAAACCTCGAAACAAATTAACAAATGGCTGACTCTTCTCACGCACAACCTATCGTGATCCGTCTCCAGAAATCTGGAACCAGTCAGCTCCGAGCGACGTACAGAACCTGCCGGAGCAGCTCCTCGAGTCCAGGGGCAGAGGAATGTTTCAGAAAATTAGACAAATGCACAACATGGCATCATTAGTGCCAAAAGGGATACTGGAGGTGAAGTGGGTGTTTTGGAGGGCGAGGGGGGAGGGGGGTGGTGGGGGAGCAGGGGGAGGTTAGTGGTGTGTGTGTGTGTGTGTGTGTGTGTGTGTGTGTTCATGAAATGTTACTCAGAAAAGAAGAAAACCACCTAAAAGGCTCGAGAAACACAATGACACATCAAAAGGAAAAACCTGAAAACCGTGGCATAATAAGACTCATGAATAAGCTCAGATCCCAAAGGAACAATGTGTGTTTAAGTGTGCGTGTGTATGTGTGTGTGTGTGTGCGTGTGAGAGAGAGAGAGAGAGAGAGAGAAAGAGAGAGAGTGTGTGTATAAATATTTGTGTGTGTGTCAGTTCTGACACTGTTCATCTGTCTCTTTTTTTTTTTACTGAAGGCCTCAGTTCCCTGTACAAAATTAAATGTGTGTGTGTGTGTGTGTGTGTGTTTCAGAGAATTACTCTAAAATCATTGACACAGCAGGAGAACGTCCATTCGCCACATTAATGATTTCACCGCTTCACACAATCATTCTGGCTCTTGTCTCCGGTCGCAGTTCAAAGATGAGAAACGTTTCGTCTCTTTGATGCACAAAAAAACTTAGTGAGAACTCTGCTAATCACACGCAGGGGGTGCGGGGGAAAATGTGCTCAGCTTTCTAAAGTGGCAAAATGTTTGCCGTGCGCTGTAAAGTGCTGACTTTAACATAAATCAGACTCAGTGGAACAACTGCCCAATTCAGGTTTTCATGTTAAAGATTTTACAGTGTTTAAACAAGCAGTCGGGCCTCTGGCCAATAACTGGTAGCAATAAAAACACATTTCAGCTTTACAAAAACCAAACACCTTAGCTGGTCATTTAGTGTACATGAGACATTTTCAGGTCATTTCTTAGACAGTTATCATTCTTTAAAAGCAATTCTTTAACCTTGACTTAAGGGCCATAAATATGAAATATATTCAGTTTTTTTCCAGGTCTCTATGTCAAATTTATAACCAACTTTGCTTTGTTGGGATTTGTTTGGGTCACCACTGAAATGGACCAACCAACCATGGAATATATTTGTTGCCCAAAATGCACTGCTCTGACATTTTGTAAAGACATTCATGGTCCCCGGAGGATGGATCCTCATGACTATAATCCTTAATCCCTTCAGAGTGAATTGTTATAACTTTGGTGATCCCTCAACATTCAACCAGCATCATGCCTGAAATCAACCTCTTTGCTCCATAAATATGTGGCAGTGATGTGAACCATACATTTATAAAGACATTTTCGTGTCACACAGAACATTGAAATTTATGTTTAGATGATGCACAACATCCTCTGTTTATTTGCACTTCTATCAGTGATTACGAATTAGAGGGACTGCATGACACCACCGTCAAGTTCTTTAAACTGTTTTAGGTAAAGTCCTGTTAAAAAATGAAAAATGCCCACTGCAGGATAATATTGGTCTAAGTGTCTGTAGTCTGAATAAACACTTTTGATTAAACTTTGGTGCACCAGATGCTGTGGAGAAGCAAACGCAGAGCACAAACGCGGAGGAGAAAGAGTCATCTGGGCTCTGCATGCTCACACAGCGCTGTGACTCATTAGCTGTGTGCTTCATTGTTTTTTGGGGGGTAACACATTTCTGCGTTTTTTCCTCTGTTTTATGGTTTGTCAACAAATAACTTCAGAGTGGCCCCTGCTTTTGAGCTGACCCTTTCCTCTGCGCAGCATGACATCATTTCCCTATCGTAAGGCGATTTCTGCTTTGAATCCAAAGTAAAGCGATACTGCGCCAGAAGTTGAGGGATTCAACTTTACTCCCTCCTGTAAACAGAGAGAGGCCAACCTGCTATTAGCAGAAACTGTGGACAAAAAAGTGTCTGGGCGACCAAATCTTGAATGTGTTTATTGCATGTGTGAGTGGTGTGGTTTTGCAGAGATGCATTAGGTTATGAAATCCAGCCAAAGAGGGCAGGGTCAGCAAGAGGTATTGATCATGATTTATTGTTTTTAGACTAAGACACTTAAAGCTTCATCAGTCATGTGCACCAACATAATTCCTCCAGTGCTGTGTCAGTATTTGTACAAAAAAAGCACAATAGTCGGGATGGTCGTAACTATTAGATTAGATTAGATTAATATCATGTCATGTCAAATGTTCCGTTGTCATGTGTTGAGTTTTTCTATGAAGGTTTTTCTTTTACAGCTTTTTTGATCTGTCAGCATATGTCGAGTGAAGTCAGTGCAGAAACATTTAATTTGCATGCGTGAAGGAAAATCCATCTTGAACTCATCACAGTTTCGTGTGATTTATTTCACAGTAGGGACGAGCAGAGGAGAACAGGAGGAGCGATGCGCGATAGATGATCAGAGGGAGACCAAAGCGAGGAAGATTAAGTTGTGCTGAGTTAACTTTATTACCACTGGAACAGACGTTTTTAGGAACTTGTCCTTGTGAGCTCATGGAGCAACGGGATGGACAAAACATTTCAACAAGGGGAGTTCAGTTGGAAGTGTGTAACAATATTCACTGAGCAATTAGACTCCATCCATGTGCACCTCCATTAAGCTTAGGCCTACATGATGATAGGAGTATAGACAGGGGGCTTTCCTCAAAAAGGGGAGATGCTGGGTGAGAATTTAATAAGTTGGGTGCATTAGCCAACTCCATAAGAGCATACTAGAGCAGAGTTTAGTTGAATACAACAAAATCTAAATTAGATTTTTAGTAGTTCTATGCCTCATCCCACCTAAAAAAGCAGTATCATTGCAAAAAACACCTAAAATTGAAATGAACTGAATTGAACTGGATCAAAACAGAGTAAACTGTTACGAAATCAATCAAATGTAGCTTTCACCTTATTTTGGCACATCTGTGTGGTTAATGCCTCTATTGATAATATCAACCAATAAAACCAATAATATTGCTAATGTTTTTGACAGCACATGTGGCTTTCATGGCATGACAAGTGAGAAATCATAGTCATATCATAATCATAGTCAAGTCCAAAGGCAATCAAACAGGGTTAAATGAGCAAAGTTCATATCAAAGTTTGTCCGTTAAAAGATTGATTTGGTAAAATGAGAGTTGCTGCCCTGTAACTCTCAGGCAGGTTTTTCAAAGCCCAAAGGCCCTGACAGTAAAGGTCAAGCCACCTCTGGATCTTTTATTTATATGGACGTCAGGGAGACCAGAAGGCCTCTTTTGCCTGAGGCTGCAATGATGCAGTCCAGTTCTTCAAATCTGAGCTGGACCTGGAAAGCAGGTCTGACTGAACCTTTGAAATCAATCATAACACTTTAACTAACAATTTGAGCAATTACCAGAGCAGTGAAATTGTAATAGGATTTTAGTAATTCTATATTCACCTTTAAATGTGCTGCTAAGTGACATATAGTCATTTTCATAATTTCATCACTCTGAAAATGTACACCCGCTGGATTTGACCCCCTTTGGACCTGAACTTATAAATACCTTTTAAATAAATATTTTTTGTTATTGTTACTTAACATGATTAAAGGAGAAACACTGTTGAAAATTGGTTTATGTTACGGTCTGAGATCTGACAGCACGCATGGTGTGGTAGTTTCCATGTCTACACACGCTCACACACACTTCTCAAAAGCACAGGACTGGGGACTTAAGTGGCAAACACTCAGCAGGCCTGCCCAATTTTCAAGGCGATTTCCTAACTTGAGAAAGAGCGGGCTGTGAATAATTGCGGTGCTCTTCATGCTTGTGATAATAATGTTATTCTAAAGGGGTGAAAGTGGTACAAATAGTGGAAAAAACACTTAACAGGAAAAAAAGAGGGAAGGTAGGACACATAAGAAACCACATGCTCTTACTTCCCACCAAATTACTCATCTATCATGGGGTTTCATTTACTCTGACAATTAATGCAGCAAGGGTGTTGGTAACACCCGTTCTCTTTAACACACATGGCCACATGGTGATTAACCTTAGAGACTTAAAGACTTTATTTTTTATTTTTTGAGATGTTCTGAGGGGTCACTGTGAGCACAAGAGGGGTAAAAAGTTATTTTTACTTTTACTGTCACACCCAGGCGATGAAATGCTGCACAAATCAACAGCTTATCTCAAGCTTAGAAGTCATTTTTGATAACTGCTACTTAAACTTACCTACATGCTTACTGTCATTTTAAAATGCAAAATTGTTTTTAACCATCCACTGATCCAGAACAAGAATGGATTAAACGGTCTGGCTCACTTCCTACAACTAAGTTATTTCCAAAGTCAAGGAGCACCTTATTAGCAGCCACAACATGAGCTTTACTGGAGATATGGAAGTTCACACTCAAATAACACCAATATGTAACTCTTACATAAAATCATTATATTTGACATCCTTACTCCTCATCCTCAATGCTTTCTTTTGTAAAAGTAAAAATAAAAACAGCTAAACAAAAATGTAACATTTATGCTTATTTTTATAAGCTGAGCATGCAAACAAGGATTATGCAGCAGAGTCAGCATTTTCAGCCAACTCACAGTTTGTGTTAATTAGGCAGCTATCACACTAGCTACGATTGAATGTGCTAGTCATTTAAGACAACAGCATTCACAGTTGTCTGCTTTTTGTCTAGCTCTGTGTGAAATCAGACCCACTGTTTAAAGTAACTGTACAAATTTCAAGTGGTAAGTCTCTTATCGTTGTTGTTATTTGTTTATGGAGAGCAGAAAGCTTGACAGGTCTAGCAACAGGATGGAGAAAGATGGAGTCTGCAGGTCTGCTGATAGATTTTGTCTTGGAGCAGATGCACAAGACAGACAATATGGAAATGATAAAATACCACTTGATAAGTCTCAATCTCCTGCAGTCTTTTTGTCAATTGATGCCACTTGGACTCTTGGATGGAGTATATTAGGATAATTAGTTGATGCCCTCACAGTGGATTAGTCCATTCTGGATGCATCTGTTTGCAGGAAAATGCAAAATTGGAAACATAAAATTAGGAAATCGTGATAAGCATGTACATCTGCTGTTGGTTCATGTTTCCCACTGAATCAAACGAATCCATGACTGTGTTTCACTTTGTGTTTGTGTGGGCGGGCGGGTGAGTGTACCTTTGTGTGAGACGGAGAGAGAGGAAGCATGTGTGCGAACGCTTTCAGTGTTTTGTCTGTGGTTTGAGTGCCCAGACCATTCTCTCATTCTGTCAGCGTGGAAGTAGTGTGTGTGTGTGTGCGTGTGTCAATGTAATACCTCAGAGAGTGCTCTGCCGTCTGTCTGTGTATGAACTGAATAATGCATCAGGAGATTCCCCTCCTCTCTCCCTCTTATCTCATTTCTTATCCTCGTCTCCTTCACTCATCTTAACCTCCAATCTCTCAATCATTCCTTGTTTTTCTAATATTCACCTAGTTACATGACCTTTGTTCCGTGCCTCATCCTCCACCATCAATCTACATCATCACCCCTCCTCCCCCCCTCTGCTCTTCTCCCCTCCCTCCATCACTCAGCCCCTCCCAAGCCTACTCATGCGTAAGGTAGTGGGGTGAAAATGCTGTGCTCTCAGAGCAGCCTCTGCACGCAATAGTGCTGGGATCGTGTGAGAAGGCCGGCAGACATGATGCAGCCCCACATGGCTGTGGCATGGAGCCACAGAAGAGAGGAACGGTGCAGAGGGGAGGGGTGTAAAAAAATCCCCACAGTCCCTGTTCCCCGCGACCAAGGGGTCTCAGCTCAGCCGGAACCATGGCAACGCTTCACACTGATGAGGGATTTTTTCACTGCCATCGCCACGGTCAATCAGGCGGGTCAAGGTGAAATGGCTGCCACTCACGCAATGCCACTCTTAAAGGGGTGGAGGGGAGGCGGGGAAGGAAAGCGGGGTGACAGAATGCACCGACAAAAACAAACAAAGCCGGGCGACTTTCTGTTCATTTAGGAGGGTTCCTAATGAAATCTATAGCGCTGAAATCCCTGGGCATATTTCTTTTAAACACACTGATTTAAAGTGGTGATTACTGCAGAGACTGGGGGAGGAGGAGGAGTGGGTTCAAATCACACCCATCACTCATTCTCTTTTGATATTGGGCACTCGGTCCTCAAAGGCCAGCCAGCCTGCTCCCCCTTTTCCCCTCGGGTCCCCCGCAGCAGTGCTCTCCACACCTCTGCTGATGCTGGTCTCATTGTAGGGGCAGCTTGCAATAAAGTCCTCGCCCTCTGATGTATGTTCCTCCAAGGCGGCGGGCCGTGTGGGCCCAGCTGCTGAGCAAGCGAAGACCTCTCCATTACAGACGGGTTAACGTCTTGTGTCAAGCTTCGGCCGCCACGGCTGCAGTTGTGATAACAACGTAATGACTTTCTACCTCTGATTACCAAAGAGTTAGAAATATGCAGGATCAAAGTAAATAAAACAGAGTAGCACCTTCAGCTAGAATAATAAACCCCCTCAGAAGTGGTGCATGCTGGGAGGATTACTCATATTTTTTCATCTAATTAGGACAATACATCATTTACATTTCACATGGTGGAATGGGGCCAAATGGAGAGGCCCCAGTTACTCAACATGGGGTAAGTCAAAGCTCACGAGGAGCCAAGGAAAATGAATCAAATACATGAAACATACACAAATTGTTCAATTATTTTAACAAAAACATGACCATTTTTCGTTAATGGATGTAATTGTAGTTGTAGCTTACATCTTGAGTAATATAAGACAATAAAATCAGTCAAGATCTATTGCAGTTTCTTCTTTAAATAGACAACTGAATGGGGAGTGTGTGTCGTTCTTTTTGAATATAAGGTTCTATATTTGAGTGTGTGTGGTGTGTGTGTGTGTGTGTCTTACTTAGAGGGTGCAGGTGTCTGTGTGTGTGTGGTCCCTCAGCGGAGGTGCTAGTGGTATGGAGGGGGGGTGCTTTGAGTGAGGAGGCCTCTTGGAGAACCATCACTCTCAGGGTTAATGTCTGTTTCCCATCTTTTCCAAGTGGCTCTTGAGGAACTGCGGGTTTCCCCCATTTCATTTTCAAAAAGGGGAAAAAGAGGGGGAAAAAAGCCCTCTCTTATGAAATTACAAGCACTTGAAAAGATCTAATGTGGTCTTAATTGTCTCGCTGCATTTGACAATGGGTAGCCATGGGGTTGTAGGGGGGTTTCTCAAGTATGTTTCAAATTACAATAGGGAGCTCTACAGAAAATGGGCTCGGCTGTGTTGTGTGGCTTTGTTGTCTTGAACAGGATAAGGAGGTGCAAAGCTGGGGAGAGGCACTTTTTCTTGAATGACAAGCTTGAATCTCGAGTTTGGCCCGACCTACGCAGTGTCACACTGTGGAAAACATACTGCGACGTGTGGTGAATGAACGAATGAATAAATGAATGTTGCCGTGCAGGCTAGCTCGAAATCATCCGGGGCCCTCCGTTCAACAATACCGTCATTTTTTTAAAGGCCTAAAACGATGATGATGTTATGTTTACCTGACAAGGACCTCTAGTGGCTGTGCGAGCAAAGGTGAAAGTAGAGTAATGTTGATGTTAGCGCCATAGGGAGGATGGATGGGTCAGAAAAGCTTGTGGCTTTGATACTGGATACTGCTGTTTGTTCTTGTTTCCCACTGACAGGCAACACTGGTTTCTTTTAGCAATGACTGCCATCTTTCCATAACCTTAACCAAATGGTTTGTGTGACTAAACCTATGGTGGATGCAGAGAGGAAAAAAGTTGTAAAAATCATTTTTGTGACATCCTGCTCGTTGGACTGTCAGTTCACGAAAAGCTAGTAAAGGTCTGACCTGGTATATTTTGTTATTTAGTTTGCTAGACTGATTTAAATATCTTGTACACGTCCAAAGCTGGCACTAAATCTGAGTAGAATAGGTTTGCTGGAGTCAATAAGCAAGGACCTGGGAGGTTTGCTGTTTAGTTTATAACCACATATCCCCCAGTTTACTAGTTCACAAACACTGTGGCACATAACACCTTAAAAACACATTGCGTCCACTTGATTACAAGCCTTGGTCCCAGGTTTGCATAAAGTATGCCCATAACTTGGTAACGGTCCTGCCAGAAAGTGGTTTTACTTTCTCAGTAAGTGAGTTTTAAGGATATAAATCTATACAAAAGTGATGAAAAAAAGAAACTGATTTTTTCCTTCATGTTGGGAACCATTAATCCAGCTTGTCAATGTTTGAAGTCTTCTATAACAGGTTGTCAGGTTGTTTTGTTGAATTATAAGTAACTGTAATGCTGTTTTTGCTTGTCAGATGAGCTCCATTGGATAATATTAAGAAAAAAAAAGTCAAATTGAACCAATTTATAACAGTTTTGTTTTTTTTACCAGGAGAAAGAACAGCCTCTTCTTTTACCATCTTTCAGATGTTGCTCTCTCGCACCTCAGATGCCAACAAGTGATTTTTCTCTCCGCCAGCTTGTGGAACCCACAGAAACCGAAACCCAGGCGATCCCTGAAACTGACTGAACTGCTCGATTATGTACGGCCACCCCTGCTGCCAGGTTTCTCCTTCTGCCAGCTGCTGTCGCCTAATTAGCCATTTCAAGAATCACCACGCCAGAAAAGATGTGTTTCCATGTATGTGAACTTCCCTCACCAGTCATTCGCTGCAACATGTTTCCCACCCTCCACGACTACAAATCTGCATATGGCGCACATCTGGGCCTTCATTCAGGAACATTCAGGGTACTGAGGTGGTTATCTGATGAGAGGAACACACAAGAGAAATCTGGCAAGCCTTTTTGCTTACTGTGTGACCGACTTGATGTTGACAGAGAGACAGTTTGAGAAATAAATGTGCTTCGGACCCCGCGGAGCTCAATCGAGTTGGTATACACAAGTGCTTTTGTTATTTTCCTGTTTAACCGTGAAAAATGCCTCCATTGCATCTCATAGCACGAGTTGAAACAATGAGAACAGTTTATACCCTTTGATTATTTAAAATGAAATCAAAGAACGGCCTTTGGTCTACAAGGGATTTACAGCTTACAAAAATAAAGAGACAGATGCACACATACACACACAAATGCAAACAAAATCATGTCTAATTGGATTAAAGCAGCTCTTTGGGCTGATTCAATGACCATGGTGGCCTCGTCCTCTGATAAGTACTGATCTAACCAGCGCTGGTTGTCTGTGTACTGACCTCCACAGTCGATGAGTGTCCACTGACACCTGACACCTGACACAGCCAGCTTATTCTCCCCCACTGGAGCCTAATGTCTGCTGATGGCGGAGACCACCATCCCCTCTTTAGTTTGGGTGCAGTGGGCCGCGTACACATGGACCAAGCAAGTCTGTCACCCTCCATCCAACCCACCTCTCATTAGGACGAGACAACCTGTTTCTGCGCAAACGACTCTTGCTGTATTCGATGCGGGTGGTGGCACAGGGGTTTCCCACTCACTGGATGATAGATAATAATTAGGCCCAGGGCTGCGCTAAAATACCCTCAGAGTCTGGTTCAGGTTGGATTTATACAAGCATTTAACATTATGTGGCTTCTAGAACAATTTAGAAAAATTATACCCCACTGTTAGTGGTCTTAAGTTGTGGTTTTTCCCATTACACAGAGCATGTGCACGGCAAGAGCATGTAACAGCATGAAACCTGCATGATATTAATAGTTTGCACGGCAGCAAATCTGGCAGGGAGGTGGCTATCTCAGAGACCCCACCAACAGCGCTGCTGTTTTCCCATGCTTCATACAGCATATGACCTATAGCCTGACCGATTTATCATTAGCAGGTTTTGAGCCTGGATTAGCTACAAAATGTGTGATTAATTCATTGCTCTTGCACTTTTTAGGGGCTCAAAGGGTTTATCTGAGTGAATGGAGCAACTCAGGTGCCAGTAGTTGACACATTGACTGGGCATGAGGGCTTGGAAATAAATCGCTGGCAATCATTTGCCAAATTGTGATACTGAGATCCCGTAACTGGCCGTAAAGGCCACAGGATATGATTCACATAATTTCATACTCATCAGATCATTCAGGGACTCCTTGGTATGAAGGAATATAACGATTATATATTGACCCATGAAGTTAGCCCTTATACACGTACATACAATACATGTTTTACTTTGTCCAATGTTTCCTGCAAAACTTACGACATTCCCAATCATCCAACTTTTAGTTTTCAGATGATTAGTATTATTAGTAGTTAGTATTGTTTTCATGAGCATGTTACATGTTGATGTCAGAATTTAACTAGAAGAGCAGCTAGCATGACTTTCTGAGCAAATGTATTTGTACTTTTATGAATGTTGTAATAATGATATTAAACCATACTGCCCACCTTGACTTGACTAACTACTTCTGACACGAACCTGGTAACCAGGTGGACCTGAGATTTGAGCTGCTGTTTGCGTCAGGCCTTCTGGACTACCTGGGTCTGTCTGGTTTACTATACAGTGTTACATACTACACTCACACTCATCCTGGTTTGTCTGCAACACCAGTAATGAGTAAATTGCACTGAAGTTGGAATTTAGATGTATATTTTACGACGCCTAATGGTTTAATGTCATGACTAGAAATATGAAAAACAAATAGGAAATGAATGTTGTGGAGCACAAAGTTAACCAGCAGTAATGTTTATCAGCTGCCTGGTGTTTGCCTCACAAGTTGGTACAAATAAAAATTCATCAAATGTAATCAAGTGCAACAAGTTGATAGTATAAAACACGATCAAAAGTAATCGATTGCAGCAGCCTCAGGAAGCGCAGCACGCCACATTCGAAAGCGCGGGACAGGACGCTGTCAGCTGGATCAGTGGGAACAAACAGCAAATGAGTCAAAACTTCACAGAGTGGATGTTCAGTCCTACTACATGTCAACAAGCCGGCATCAAACGTTAAGAGCATTTTGTTGCTGGGAAAGGAAAATGAATCATTTTTGCTTTTCTTGCTCGCACATCGCGCACCAGCAGAAGGTTAAATATGATCGATCTCTGTTTTTCCTCATGCTCATCCGACAGTCCCATCCAATTATGGTTAGAAAAAGTGGGGGGATGGTGCTCATTATGATGGGTGGAGGAGCTCTCTCGATTCCTCTCCTTCACTTTTTGACAGATGCTATAATTCAAATTGCGAGCGGAAGATTGGTGCATGTTAAATACCGAGCATAGCCTGCGCTCTCACTCGACTTAGCTGGTGGTCCGTCTGAATTATGGTTAAGGAAATGTTTTGTGCATGTGTGTGTTTTTAGCTTTTAAAAAGGATAGAAAGAACCGCTCTCGACAAAGCTATACTAAAAGCATCCATTATGTCCTGCCTCATGTGCTGTCTATGAACACCACATGTTGCTGGTCAACGGCAAGAAAAATACGACTCTCTAAATCACTTGTGGCAAGTTTACAGTACACTTCCCTCGCTGCGTGTCTGTCCTGCTCTCTCCGTGTCTGCACTTGCACAAACACACACATAAACACACATATAAAACCACACACATACATAGGCAGTGGCCTATGAGGCACCATCATTCAAGAATTCAAGTAGATAAACTGACTGTAGACGGCGGGGGGGATGACACTGTTGTCTTTTTTTTCCCCTGTGCAATTTGAATCATAAAAGTGATTACACAAACACTCACAACTTAAACTGTCTTTACGTCATATATAAAGCTGACATCTGTCAACAGTGAAATGAACAGCACATTTCTATCATCAAGATCTCCACAAACAAGAGTGGAAATTTCCTGAGTGAGAAAATACTATTTGGTGATGTTCTACGCATTTTCTTTATGGTCAGCTAATCCCATGAAAAGTTCCAAATTAACAAAAAATGAATAATGAGTATTGCCTGTGTAGCTGAAGCTGAATACACCCTTTTCCTCTGTGTCACTGAGCTTCATTGTTGTGCAGAAATGATTAAAAAGACATCAATGAGCCACACCATTGCACCGGGGGACATCTTCCTTCTTTGTGATTGTTTATTTTGAGTCAGTCGTATATACATCATCCTGCTACTGAAAAGATGTCCATAACTGAACGTAGTCCTCAACAAATGCACTGCTTACCCCTGTTTAACTTACTCTAGCAACTACAACGCCCATTTGATTTATGAAATTACCAATTCAACAATACATGAAAACTCTATACCAGGTAAAAACACAGTCTTTAAATTTGCACCTTATCGAGCAACAGCAGCCTCTTAACATTACCTTATATTTAATTGAATATAATAAAATAGGATCAGATGAGGATCACCAAATTTGCATTTGAACATCATAATCCAGTTTATGCTGTTGCTGGAGTCTGTTACTTTACAAACTACTATGATCTTTAAACTTTGTTTAAATTTATGAGAACACAGTTACATGTGGCTTCTGTATCTCTCTAGTCACCAAAATTGTCAAAACACAAACTCAAATCCATCTCGTTCTAACTGTAAAAAAACGTATATTTAGTTGCCTCCACAATTCCTCCAGCAAACAACTTTAGCTGGCTTCACTGTTCTTCCCAGAAAAAAAAATCCATCGTCCCCACAGAATAATTCAAGATTTTTGTGTTAAGTGTGTGTGACCTCTAAATAGAAGCCAGCCCTGCTCATTAAAACAAAAAAATAAGAGTTCAGTAAAAACTGATAATAGTTTGGTTCAGTTTTCCAGCTGAACAATGTTTTGAATCAATCATATCAAACAGAATATGTCCTCAGGAATCTGCTTGATCGGTCCCTGTTGAAAGAGTCAAAGTCCACCGCTGCCACAGACCAATAGGCGAAATAAATCTATGTTGCCTAGTGCTGAAAGACACCATCAAGAAAACAGACCCAGAAAAGCCAGACATCTTTGAATCTGAGACAACACGAGGCTGCATTGAGACTTGCACATCTCCCACCAAAGGCAACTTTGTCTGTTGCCAATAACATTGGTCTCTGTTGGTGTGTCTGCCTGATGCCTTGCTAAGATATGTACCCACTGACTGTAGACAAGTCATTCATAATGTACGAAAAAACAACCTCAGAGCACCCAGTGTCTGAGGTTACAGTAACAAACTAAAAGATGATCGAAACCTCAAGTGTCTAAAAGTCTACAGCATATCTGATACGCTGTAAGTCTGCAAGTTGAACTTGACATCAGGAATTTACCCCAACGCCAGTGCCTCATGATCAAATGGTAAAATGATTGGTTTAGTTGACCTGCCTCTAAATCCAGATCAAGATACCACTTCTGTCTGTGAAATGTGGCCTTTTGATGAGACAAAGTGCAAAAACAAGTGAGTAATATGCAGTAATATGTGCTTGAATGTAATCATGCTCGTACTTAAGCTATATAATTTATGCAAGGAAGTCAAACTAAAATTTGAGGTTATTTACTTATTGATCTTTCATTAAATTTTACAGAGACTTTCGATGCATCAATTGATTTTTTTTGTCCATTTTGGGCTCAACAAACAACACATGAACATATCATTGGTAGCAGTTTATTATTCATCAAGCAGCTTAAGCAACTTAAACGTTCATTTGAGGTCATGTAAGTCTGATATTCAATCTCTTTTGTTTTTCTGTCATTACATTTTTTGTTGTTATTCCACTAGAAACAGAGTAAAATACCTTCAGGCCATGTGTGTACATCTGTGACAGTGTTTTCAACAGATGTCTCACCAATACTAGCCCTCTGATGCCTTGCTCATTGGCACATTGCAAAGACTATGAGTAAAACTTGCAGTTTTCAGCAGCTGGAGTGCAGCAGCCAAATGATCTGAGGGCTCAAACAGGCAGCCCCTTTTTTCTAACTTGCTGGCTGCTTTAGAACCTCCTGCATTGTACATCTACAATTTAATGACACGTCTACAAAGTATTTTCTGGAAAAACCTGGAAAATAATTCAAATACAAAGTCTGACATCACCGCAATAATTTAATTTTCACTGAGCCCAGAAACCAGGAACTACAGTTGCATCTAAGATAAGATAAACATCTAGGAGTCTTATGATGAAGTATTGAAAACTTTGTAAAAATATAGACTGTAAAAACAAATTGATCAGATTATGAAAGACAGACTTAAGTAGATTTTCATTATAGTTATGGATGGAGGCTAAATGTGCTCATACCAGGAACAATGCATAATTCCACTGAACGTGAAATGGAAAATAAAACTGTGATGAGGAGCAACTGAGGAAAAGATGGATTGATAAAAGAGACAATGTATCCCAGCTGAGTAATGTAAGTGGCAGATGAATTGAAAACAATATCCCATCCACTCGGCTTGCCAAATTCAGTTACAGATTTCAGCTTTAACCTATTGGGTCCCTGGAGCTGTTTTGAAGGGAGTGAGCAGGAAAGCAAACAGTATTAATCCTCAAAAAGTTCAAAATATCTTCCTGTCATAACAAAGGATCCAGCCCTTGTTCTGCGTAAAGTCTGCAAAATAATATTAAGTGCAGATGTGAAGGAAGATGGAGGCATAAACACTGGGCCCTGTCTTTTCTAAATGTTTAAAAATGAGTCCTAATGCAGAAGGGCTGTGGGTATTTGCCCAGCTGTTGGATAAATAAGCAGAGAGATTCAAAGGCTGGATAACCTCCGCCAATGCCCATCAAACCAAACAGATGAGAGACCGAAGTAATCCGCTCCATTCTCAAATGGGACAACACTGACTCCAATTAGCCTTCAGTCCCAGAACCACAGGGGGAAGTGGGCGGAGATCTGAAAAAGAAGCAAAAAAGAAATACTGTGATCTTCCTTACGTTTTACTGAACGCATTCAGAAGATAAGAGACAGGACAACATTTTTCCCCTCCTTTCTTTGCATTTTCAAACAGAGTCATGTCGGACCCCCATAATGCATGGCGACAGTGTTTTGCCATGTAATGCTCTCTAACTCTGCATGTAATTAAACCACAACAGTTAATCAAAGCGGATTGTCTGTTTTCTTTACAAACACTGATGTCACATCTATAATATTCGGCTTGCTGCATTATGGAGCATCCTGCCCCGCAACAACACACTCTCCTCGGCTGGCTGTTGGTTTGCAGATGAGCGACTGCTCCCTCACCCGGGTTCAGAGCTAAAAAAAAAAAAAAGGCTTTGATGTGCAGAAATAATTGGCAGCAGGGTCCTTCTGGAAATGCATGGGACATCTTTCACGAGATTCGAGAAATGTTTTCACTACTGTTGAGCTCTCTGGCGCTCGTTCTGTGCTAGATTGGAGGGGACGGAGTGCACAGAGCGGTAATTAAAGCGAGGTGGAAGAGGCGCGCTGACATTCATCAGGGCCGAGGAGGGAAAGCTGATGCTGAGCTCCGCGCCAAGCTGACGGTTTAATTCTTCATCTCTTGTTATTTTCTTGGCCTTTCCTCGCTCTGAAGTTTGTTTTGTCATGGTACGGCCAACTTTTCTTTTTTTCTCCTTTAAGCAAAATCTCATACTTCCACATTTAATCCTTGCTATTGATTGTACAAATACAATTTTCAAAGTTATTATGTAATTAAATGTATGTTTTGCTGCTGAAAACTTCAAAGGGCCAGCTGTTTCTGAAGACATTGCTTGCCACTGATGTAATAATTTCCTTGGGATATTTAAAATAAACACATTAGGCCTGAAAGAATTCAAAACTTGTCTTGGACTATAATGCCTGGCCTTTTGATTGGCATGAGGCGTGGAATGCCACTTTTCAGTGAAAACCAACGGTCGCCTTTAACAGCCTGCGTTTCCAAGCTCCCATGCAGTGTAAATTATAGGATAATAGGGTGCAGGCGATTGCAGACTCTGTTTATTCAATCCATTTCTTCACACAAGTTCCCATTGCCTTTTTCCTTCCCTCTGCCGTGTGTGTGGTGGTCCTCTGATCCTGCTGACCCTCGCCATGTGTTTTCACTTTCGGCTCTGATCTCAGCTCTGCGACCAGCAGGGAACCAAATACAAATTGAACAGTAACCATTCACAGGCCACTCTTTTTCATACCACCGCTAAACCCGCTTTGTCTTCCCCGGGAGGAGCTCGGGGGATAGATGTTCCCGGTTTGCTCAAGGGGGCCTTCGGTCTGTTCCCCCTAGCAGCCATCAGGTCTTGTTGCAGACGTCCAACAACAATGCGGTTTGTTGCAGTCCGCAGCACATTTGACATGTTTTAAATCGACATCGGATCATCCCCCACTAAAAGAGTCAACAGGCCACAAAACACAAGCTGAAAATAAAAACCTTCAAATGTGCGCTGACTTTTTCTCAAAGCATCTAGAATGACGAGCCGAGGCGCAGAGAAAACACTACAGAGAGGAACAAATCGCCAGTGTTTGGGTGGTGAGCTTTTTATTATTTCAGTTAAGGTGAAGTTTTCATTAGTCCCATAAGCCCCCCCTTTTGAAAGCGAGCCCTTTTTCTGTGAAACTCGCTGGACAGCAGCCGCTCGCAAGTGGCAGGGTATGTTTGTTCAGCTTTTATTGGGAGATGTGGTTTGAAGAAGTTAAAAAGAACCCTTTTGTTGTTCTTGGGGTTCATATTTTCTCTGGAGTTGCTCCACGCGCAGTGTTTGTTCCCCTGACTGAAAGTAAAATGGGTAAAACCTGAAGGCAATAACTCACCTAAAGTGAAGACAAACTCTCCGAAGACTCCACGGATAATCTCTCAGATAAGATGTAAATCAAGCGGGGTGAAAATCCTGAGCTGCAGGCATTTATTGAAGGTGGCTGCCAGAGTTGGTGTTTAGACAGTTTAACGTCACGCTTTTAATGCCCGGCTATGATTTAGCGAACAATTTAGTGACCTAACATAACGTAATCCACAAAACTGAGCGCAGACTTACACTAAAGCCATGATGTTTGATCAAATGATACGGTGCCGATAGCATCTACAGGCTATTGCTGTAACATCAATCACAGCAGGATGTGCTGATATGCTGCAACCGAGTGCATTCGACATCCTTACATATGTGTTTGTAACGTGATTTTCAATCATCTTTTCTGCACCAGGATTCTCCCTCTGAGCCTCTTTATTAGAGTAAAAACTAGTTCATCACCTGTTTCACATTAAAGTTTCACGCGTGCAGCCCCAGCCCCTTGTATCTTGTAAACTCTGCTTCGTTTACTTAGCCTGGATTTCATTGCGGCCATTTTGCATGGTTTACCTTTGTTTAGTTTATTAACCCAGGGGGTTACTTAACCTAAACATCGCAGCTGAATGCTTCGGCTTTGGGTTTCAACATTTTTAACAGAAGTCTAGTTTTTTTCCCCCCCCCAACACTGTTGAAAGTGACTGAGGGTGAGGATGATGGAGTTTATGGTTGTCAAGTGTGAATGGGATTCCTGGATGACATATTCAAGTTTACTTAACATTCCTTATATTTGAGAGCAAATTTGACACAGAAGATATCAGATTCAAAGCGCAGATTACATTTATAGAACCACCTTTAATGTCTAACGCCTCGATTATTAACATTTTCTTAAGGGAAAGAATTAAAACCCAATTTTTCCTTTTAATTTGGACATTGATCTATATCTCAAGACTGACGAAAGTCTAAAAATATATCCCACCTCTAACTCTCAGGCTGCATCAGTTTCAACCGCACGTCTGAAGCTCTCAGAGGACGTTTCCTAAACAAACAATGCCTCAGTGTGGCATTAAAGTGAAGGAAAGCCCAAAAAAAACCTGTGTGTGCACTAAAAGTTGAGTGAGACTCTCCTCATTTGCTAAACCAAAAATATCCCCAGTTTTAGGACCAGCTCCACGGCTGATGGCTGGCGCTCGGTTCCCATGCTCCAGCATTGTGTCTCTTCCAGCTGCAGCCGGGGGAAAATGGGGGAGGCACGCTCATGGGTGGTCTGCCCCACATGGTCCCACACTCTGCGGTTTGCGCCCTGCATCTGATAGCAGTGGCTCTCAGCTGGGGTGCGCGCAGCTCACATTCTCCGTGCCATTTTACTGCAACAATCCCGAACTCCAGGAGGAGGCTGGAACTGTTTACCGAGCAATATCTTCATCAGAGCGGTGCACTGCGCAGCTGGCTAACTTTCCTCCACCAAAGGATGCTGTAAAAAAAAGTCTTCTATGAGTTTGTGAAGGACTTTCAGCATTCATCAGATAGATAATGGTTCTTAATGATTCCAACTTTTATCTTTTCACCCACTTACGCCTGCATGCTGCCTTTCAAATAATACTTCTAGTAATCGACACTTTTATCTACTTTTATCGTGCTCAGTTGAGTGAGCATTAACTACTTGTGCTGCACCGTAACCATTACTCTGCGCACATTTGGCTTAAAGAGACTCTCACACACCCTTGCTATGGGGGTAAAATCGATCATTTCTCAGCCAGAAGGTTTTGCAATGCTCACACGAATCACGCTGCAATTTCAATCGCCATACAGTCGAGTTAATAAGTGAGGGGGCTGTTAGATCATTTATGTCGAAGTGGATTTATCCTCAGGCCCACAAATACCACATTTTATTGACTTTCATGCGCTGGCAATCCGATCTGAAGTACAGGAGCACAATTAGCTCCATAATAACATTTTATGGAAATAATCGATATGGAGCAGAGCAGGGATTTTTGGTCGGGGCTTCGAGTGTGGTCTTCTATTCGTTACAGACAGTGAGACTGTGTCAGTTCTTAGAAAAGCCAACATGTTGCAATCATCTTTTAACCCTACCACACATGTGAAGATGAATATATTTTATATATTCGCTATAAAGAGTGGAGCTTTTGATGCCAGTAAGTGACTACATAGGTGACACTTCGTCTTCAGTAGTCAACTTTACAAATTGTGTGAATGAAGAATTGTTGCAGGTCATCTGAAACTCTTTCACCCTTTCATACAGGCTACAATAATGTCACACTCTTATCTGTTTTAACGTGCTGCTGCTGTTGCCTCTAAATACACGCTGATGGCCTACACACCAGACACGACTTTGTTAATGAGTGTGATTTGTTGTGAGTTAAATCCAAGTCAGCTGCCCATCAGAGAAGGTGGCCTAAACACCTATATAATATAATCTATCTATGGTGAGGGGGGTATGCTTTGTAAATTAATAATAAAGAAGACAGAATTTTGAAAATCCAGATGCAACTGTAATATGGCCAAGTGTTTTCCCCATTGAATCAGTGTGTGTGTGTGTGTGCCTGTAAAGCGGTTGGGTTATAAATTCTTCCTCTTCAGAAACTGTTTTTCAAATGTTTTATGCACAACATGTTTCTGAGAGACATGCTCAACAATGAGCTCCAGGCAAAAAGTGATATAATTCATTCTACATAGTGACAGTAATGTGCAGGCGGACGTTTCAGAGCCAGGAGATTACATCGCTCACGACTGACGCTGAAAAGTTTCCAGAATAGAGGACTGATACGAAAAAATTAACCCCCCATCACTAATTTATCTGATGGAAACTGAATGAAGTAATGAGTTTGCTACAAGTCAGCATTCACTGTAATACTGTGTTTTAACAGATTGGATCACTGATTGATCTACAATACTCAAAGCAGCTCTTTATATACCAACGCAAAAAATTATATCAAAAAGAATCAATGTGGACAGGAGGTTTAACGAAATGTTTTACATGCTGCACCAGTGTGAGGCGGATTCATTCAGAGAAAAACAATACAAATATCTTAATACATACAAAAGCACCTGCTGCTAGTAATCCAAAAGATCTAATATGGACCATGTAGAATCCAGTCAGCCAGCAGAAACAAGAGACATGTGTTGTCGAGCGACACAACACTGCAACACGTCTCCCTGCGAGGACAGTGAAAGCATCACCACGCGTGTAAAATCAACACGCACATTAATCCTGCTCATCGTGTGGAGAGACTAATTGTTTAGTGTTCATTCCAATAGTTTCATCTGGCCAGACAGAAAAATACAAAATAAATGTTTATTTACTTACAAAGTCTGTCACTGTTTTAAAGGGAAATCTCATTTAATTGGATCCTCAACATAAAGGACACCGTTATTGTTTCATAAACTAAAACACAGTGGATTTAATGAAACATGTCTAAATCCCAAGCAGTCTGAAATAAATCAAGACATTTTTATTAACGGTTATCATGTTTGTAAACAGTTGTTTCCTCTTCCTCCTACAGCTCCATCTCAGTGCAACTTTGAACACATCACTACAAAGAAAACCATAATTAAAGGGACGTGGGGAGAGGGCTTCTTAAATGATTGAATAATAGAGCAACAGAGAAAGACGGCCTCGCACTTGCTGACAGCCTAATAAATATCTTCAGCCATGAAAGATGAAATGTTGGCGTTGTTAGTGGCAGATCTGCATGGAAACAATACTGCGTGGGTTATATTTCACTGCCTCCACTTCAGTCAGTCATCAGTGATGTGAAATACAAAGCAATAAAATGACTCATTTTGTCATTGTAACATTTGTATATGTTTATTAAACTTTGGCTCTCAAATGAGACCTTGAAAAAAATTACACCTTTTCTTGTGAAATAAGCAAAAGCACGAAACCGAACGGGACCTTTTCAAAAGACCGTGAGAAACGGAGGCGTCTGCTTGACAATGTGTTCAAACTTAACTGTCTCTTCTACATCTGAGAATAATCAGCTTTTTTTCCCCCAGAATTGGTATGCAACATTTAGAAATACAACTCTTCATTTCCTCGTGTAGCATGGACACCATGAAAACTCTAAAGGGTATCAGTTTCCTTTGTATTTTTCATGTCTTATCATACTTGAACTCTCAGTAGTGATTTCTGCGACAGGCTGAAAGGTGAATCGTAAGATGTTGCAGCTGATGCCGCTTTTGGAAGGGAAAGTGGCAACTAGCGCCCCTTTCATCCTGAAAGATCTCTGCACTTATCACTTAAATCTGTCCACAGTCTTTAATTCACTGGCAGAGGCACAAAAGTTCTTCTCATGTGGGTTCAGATGTGGGTTTAAAACGTGATCAGAGTCTAGCACAGTGTACGTTAACCTCGTGAACTTTTCAGTAAAGTTTTCCCTTGTGTTTCTTTACATTTATATTTATAAAAGGTGCACTATAACAATATCACATGTGCAGATTCTGTGACGGCCTTTTTTAAAACTTTGCATACAATGCATACCGCACACTGAGTGAAAATTATTAAAGAATTATGTTATGTATTACTATTACGATGTTTGTGAACAGACATCAGGAAATTGTGCCAACTGTGTTAGCTTGCTATCATTTTCTCATAAATACAGCTGATGCTGATAGGAGTGTCAGTTTGGAAAGTAGTTGGTGATAAATCAAAATACTAAGCAAATATTGTTATTTATCTGTGCTAAATGGAGTCAGAGGTCAGAGGACTGACAAAGTTTTTACAATTCATCCAAAGGGAGACAAGAAAGTGGAACCGATTTCATAGAAACTCATTCAATAGCTGATGAAACAATTAATTCAAAAGCACAAACATCAACCTCATGGTGGCACTTAAAGTCAGCTAATTATTAGGATTCATCAGCTTGGAACCATGAATTTCTGGCTGAACAAGATTCAAGATCCAATCCATAAGCGATAAGATATTTCACAGAAATATCTGTTTCTAGAGAAAGAGTTGGACCCAAGTGGTGGACCAACCATCTAAATATGCAACAGTGCCTGCAATGTATATACTTATGTAAGGATGAATCATGAATCATGTGCATGTTTGCAGGTTTATTTGGTATGTGTGCATGTGCTTATGTGTGTGTGAGGTGGTTAGATCAGACGTCACACGCACACACACGCGTGTGTTTATGTGCGTTTCTCAGAGAAAGCTTTGTTTCTCGGCGTGTGTGTGGGGGTGGGCGTGTTTGATTTCAAAGCACAGCAAATGAAACCTAAAACTCGGGAAAAGCTGACAAAACATACCGATCCCAGGTGGTTAATGGGCCGGGAGAAATGACCAGTTGACCAGCATCATAGATGACCCCATTCTCATGTGCCCTCCCTCCGCCAGCAGACCTCAATCTGCTAGATATTACACCTCAAAACTCTGTTTCTGTTTGTCCAACATTATAACAGATGGGTGGTCTTGTGATAACATGGCACGATGTCTTTCACTGAACGACACCTTTCCTCCTCTCCTCCTCCTCCTCACCATCACAGCAAGATGGGAGGCTACCAGTGTGGCAAGTACGACGTCGAGGCAAGCGAATGACAACCTGCTCATTACTGCGCGATGCCACTTTGATGCCACTCGCTGGAGGGATCTTTTTATCTTCTTTCAAACTACCACTGCAACTCTTTAATCACCCCGCCTTCGACCCAGATGTCTCAGGAAGACACAAAAAGAAGAGCGCGTCTTCAGTCCGAAAGAAATCTGCGTTTAGGGAGCCGACGTGAGAAAGTTCCAGGTGTCAAGGGTGAGAGGTTGAAGGTCCCGGTAGTGTGGGTGGTTCTGATGAAGCCCTGTTAGCAGTTAATGAGGGCTGAACAGACACACTGATCACCCCTTGTAATTTGCGGGGGGCTAATCGCTGAATATTCCCTTTGACAAGAGAGATTACACGCAGAGCCCGAGGCTGGACAATGGAGATTTGCCATGTAATGTCTCCACTATAGACTCAGGACACAAAAAAAGGGTGGATCAGACCGTAGGAGAGAGGAATTAGAGGAGGGGACAGCAGGGGGGGTGGATGTGACATCGGCCAAGAGGTACCACCTTTGGGACAATGTGAAGATGGGGTGGGGGTGGTGGGGTGCAAGGGGGAGGAGGGGGTGGGGCGGCAGAGCAGCACAAAGCTCAACATCACATGGGTCAGCTGTGACCTTAGAGAACGACCGTGTGTTTGCGAGGTTTTATGTTTGGCTGAACCGACAATGCTCTGTTTGCTTTTGTTTTGTGCTTTGAAGCCCCCTTTTAATCAATATTTTGCTGTTACCAATGGATCACACGGCTACTTGTGTGTGAAAGAGGCAATGACAAAACCCACAGACAATTATCGCCTAACTCTGCAGCCCTCCGCTCTACAGAGTTTATGCCGTCTTTAACTCGTTGTTTTTGGCTGCTTTGGCCCGCAACTTGACTGTTTCGGTTTATCCTCATCGCTTTTCAGCCGCAGTAGGCAGCTGCTTCCGGCGAAACAACTCAAATAATCCCCTTGCGCGCCACCTGTCCAGCACCAAACAAGCACCTAAGAAAAGTTACACACTAGCTGGGGAACTTAAGGGAGCAGCTAAAGAGCCAGATATTTCCCAGATGTTACTGGAGACCCAAAAAAGGTGAGGTAATATTGGACTTACGCTCATGTTCAGCATGTAAACTTAATAAGGTGTGAGGGAGTTTTTTTTTTTTCCTTACAGCCTTCTGTTGCTGCCCCCAGTGGCCAAAACAAAACAATTATTGCAGGTTTAAGATTAAAATAATGGAGTTTATTAAGATTAAAATTAAGATTTTTTATAAGTACTTTTCCCTTAATGTATTGCTTTTAATTGTTTATCAACCACTTGCTTCGTGAATGTCACTTTGGCTCTGTGGGGAAGACCCAAGAGAAGCACTGAGGTCTTAGCCCATCAAGCACATGGAAAGCTCATAAGTGAGTGAGACTCACTTTAGTGGTTTTCAGTGACACAGATGACTTTTACAGGAGCAAAATAATTCCACACACAAAAAAAGCATGCACTCTTACATGTGTGAATGGACTATATATACTTTCCTCAGTGGTCTGTGTGACTTACATTACATTCAGACTTACAATGTGACCAAATACAGATGAGGTTTGGGTTTGTCACGCTGATCAGCTTCAGATTCGGCTGTTTAATCGCATGTGAGCTTCCATGCTGTCTTTTTTGTATTACTGAGATTTAAAAAAATGTGTAGTGCATCATGGGTGATCATTTTCTTTTAGGTAGGCCATAGGAAATATATCCTGAAACCCGTCCACTCCTCTGTAGCTTGAATAACCGCGAGCTGTAATTACATAATAAGAAAATCTGCTATCAAAGTGTAATCTTGACAAGAAAATGTACATGAATTTATTTTGCCCACACAAATAATTCCATTGAAATTGTTTGATTTCACCCCAAAATTTCACTGTTTTGGGCCTTTAAATAGTATGAACAGCCTGTGGCAGAGGTCAGACGAAGCCAGATGCCGTACACTTATGAATCAGAATAAAAGTGGAATCCAAACCCACAACAGTTCTTTTTTTTATACGTATCCTGCACTGTGTCATCTGCGGTGATCAGTTGTCTCCTCTTTTGTTGTCCTCCTCCCCTTGACATCTTTCGCGTCAGTCATATTTGAGACGTGTGGCTTTTTGTTTTGCCAAAACATCCTCTGGGTTTGGTGTGCATGCCAAAACCAAAGGATGCATGCAGCATGTTGTACAAGTCTGCAAAGACGGACCACCAAAGATGTCAGCTCCAAACTCATATTAATTACCATCTCGGGGACGATCCAATTCGCCTGACATCAACTGCCTGTTACTGCTCCTCTGTTCGTGTTTGTGTGCATTTACTTTCAAGCGCTGTTTCGCATATCTTCACATGCACTAAAAAGAGAGCACCAGTCCCAGAGGCTCAGTGACGGTCATGGGAATCTGAGGCTGCACATCGAACGTAAACTCCCAGTGGCAGTCTGATGAGAGTCCTCAGGCTCAGAACACGTACAATATAATTTCAGAAGTTCTGGGCCGTGTCTTTGGCACTTCGGAGGAAACGTTACTCTGTCTCACGCAACAGTTTCGGGGGACAAAGATGAAACGTGAGGTGCCGGGAGGGAGGAGAGGTTGTGCTGGAGACGTAAAGGTGAAGATCCTGTGCCTTGATTTAACAGCTGAAGTTTTGAAAGCCCAGCGCATATAAAAGCCTGCCATCAACACATATAATCTCTTAGCTGAGCCCATTGAAAGCTGGGTCCCAGGGGTTAATTCTCCCATCACTCCATGTTTGAATCAACTCCTGACTCACATTGAGATGAAAGCCACTGAGTCCCAGGACCGAGCCCGGACTCCGAAGGCCCGCTGATTCTGGACGACTGGAGCGGATTATTGCATGTTCGTCTCGTCAGACCTCCATCGGGACAGGGAAACTGAAAAGAAAAACAATAATTAGAGATAATTGCTTGTGTCCAAACACGAGCGTTAAAGCCCTCCTCCCTCCCATCTCCTTTCGTAGTATGTGAGGTGGAATGAAAGGGACACCCCCCTGTTTTGACAGCTGGGCAGGCGAACATAATTTGTGACAGCTGAACTGAAACGTCTTTAACCGCAGGGACAGACACAGAGAGAGGAGGATTTGGGCCGAGAGAGAAATGGGGAGAGAGAGAGAGAGAAAAGAGAGAGGGAGAGGGGAGATCAGAAGCAGAGGTCCTACCCAAAAGAAAGGGAGAAGATGTCAAAGAAGAAAAAGAGACAGATGAGAATAGGGGAGAAGTGATTGCCATGTAGAGGGGTGGGATTTCAGCAAGAAAAGGATGAGGGAGGTTAAAAGGGGGAAAATTAGTCACACACCATAAACTTTGAAGAGAGGTAGAATTTAAAATAACCCACAAAAAAAAAAAAAAAAAAGACAAGAAAAAAATTACCAGACAAGGGACGGCTTAACATCAAATGCATGCAAGTGGAAATGAGAAGAATATTCAAGCAGCAGAGCTCGGCTGAACATGGTGTCATGCCAGGTTTGACACATTGGGTTAATTTGCTGCTCCCTGGAGGTGACCCTTGAACTTTGGTGACACGGGGTCGCATCGAACTCAAAGTGAGACAGCCAAAATCATGTTAGTCTGAGGAGATGGGTCACGGGTCACCTCGGAGATTCTCCATATATAGGCCAAAACAAGGACCATATGTGGACGGAAACACATTTGAAACAAAAATAAGTCCCGCTTTTCTGTCCTCACTCACTCACTCATGCCGCTCTCTCTCTCTCTTTTTTTTTCCTTCTCAACTCCCCCCTCACCCCACCACCCAAAACATCTCGACCCACCACAGACTTTCGGCCCTAATTCAATAAAGTCATAAATACCACCGTAAAAGCAAATTGACATAATGTTGGCTGCACGCCCTTTAAATTGTCAGTGACAGAAGTTTTCCCAGAGGTGAAATATTAATACAAACACAGGATTTCTTTTCCAAAATACCCAGCTCCCAAATTCTCCCATGTTTACTTTTCTCCTTGCTCCTAATTTCGGCTAGTGTGAAATGTTATACTTACTGTTGTGTTCACTGACAGGGCAGGAATGGAAACCTGGGAGCCGGGAGAGTAACCATTGTGGGGCATCGCTCAGCCAAATAAGTGAGTCTCAGTCTCTGTCTGTGGCTGAGGGTGTGTGTGAGCAAATCACTGATTAATCACCGTTCAAACAGTAAATAAACTGACCATTAATAATATCTCACTGTTTGCTTTGTGCTGCAGTTTCTCTCACCGCTGCATCAAATAATAATGAGATGTGATTTCCCCCCAAAATAAATTCAAATATATTCAGTATCACAAATGCTGTATTAAAATGCTCCCTGTATTTGTGTGACAGGCTGTTGATGGAGCCCAAAGGTGTCACTTCAAAATAGCCCACCATTATCCACTCAGTAATTAGAGTGAGAGAGGCCAAAACACGAGAGAAAGGTTCATGCAGGAACGAGTTTGTGAGGATTAATGCTGTTATTCTAGTAAATTGTCAGCAGGTTAAAAATTCAAAGTCATGTTGATACATTTAATACAGCAGATTTCCATAAATGGGACTGTTGTGAAACCCTTTTCCTACCTCTTTATTTTCGGTTGAAAATGTGGAAAATGAATTTAGAACACGTTCCCCATTTTTTTCAGCTAATTATATGAGTTTCATGACATGACAATGACAAAAACAAAAACAAGAGACAAAAACAGAAACAATACAAAAGTAAAGATAAATAAAAATATCTAAAAGTCATACACTACTAATATACTTTTTAAATACGTATGTGACAGTCAAGTTGTACGTCATCAGCCACATGTGCAGATTATATACTGTATAAGCATATAGAGGTATAGATACAAATAGTTACTATACAGATAATCATGCAGTAAATCTACACTATAATACATATGCATGCAGTGTATGTAACATACAAATTATACAAAGCATATTACTAACAATATAGTAGTGGTATATGGTATTATTATATAGTGATAAGAACAATATAATGTAGTGTGAAGTATGGTAGTGTTAGAAGTGTGTGACTACTATTCACATAGCAATACTAACACTGGTAATATATTCATGTATATGAGGGACAAGGTGCAGGTATACTGGTGCGGTTCAAATGTGCAACATTAAAGTTAGTTTCTGGGTGGTCTGCAGTGAATATTTATGTTGTTTTTGAGAAGTCAGGCCCAAATTGTTGGTTTCTGAGGGAGGGATTGGGGAGGGTTAGATCATTTGTCGAAAAAAAAAAGTAGTTCCATTTTTGAAATAGTTTGTTTGTTATTATATAAATAAATGAAAAACCTCTCAGTTCATGTTGGTTTAACTTGCGATTAGTTGATTCAGTTACTGAAATAGGCACCCCTATACATACATTGTATGCTATGGCAGGGGAACAGATTTGACACCTATCATGTTTCCAGATAAACAGCATTGACTGACACATTACTGCATTTTGCTTTCAAATTCATCTGCACTGTAAATGTTATTAATGCCACCAATTTGGCAGCAGTCCGCATTCTGTTTAGTGACTTACTGTCATTCTTCAGTATAATCTGGATAAATATATATGTGAATAAGTTTATTTAAATAGCATCTTTGAGAACAGAGTATCACAAAGTGCTTCAAAATAAAAAAAAGATAAGATGACAGGCATTGCAACAAGAAGCGTTAATAAAACATACATAGACTTAAATAGAAAAAATACAAAGAAAGATTCCAAAGTTTTGGAGCCATACACCTGAAAGCACAAGCTATTTTAGAAGAAATGTTCCTATTTGCTTTTCTTTCTTTTGCATTGCACACTTTCAAAAAGCACTGTACCAAACCAATAATCAAACAATAATCTTACCTCAAGGTCCACTTACTATCTTTTTCAAGAGCTTAACTCTGTAACAAACAAGCAAATGTTGAAGTACAGTTGAAAAGCTGCCGAAAAAGTTTGTAAATGAACTCTGAGGTAAGACTTTTTTAAAAATATTACCGCTGATCCCAACATCGTCTTAATATAAGATTTCAACAAGACTATGAAAAAGTGAATATAAACTGTTCCCTGGAAGTGCACTGCGTGACATATTTTTTGACACATGTTAACTCTGTCTGCGTTTCACAATGAAGTCTACTCTATAATATCCCACATTTAAGGCCTCGCACTTGTTAAAGTCATACACAGTTCTCATAAGAGCTCAGGCCACTTATCATATGCGAAATGAAATACTGCACTAATCGTCTCAGAAGTCTTTTTCCACATGACATGTCCTCTTGCGGTGTGACAGAGCGCTGACCCTTACAGAGGACACATGCAATTGCACTCAGAACACAGTTAAATCCACTGCGGTTGCCCCCACAACACGTACATGGCTATTTCCAATAACGCAGCGGGCGAAGCTGACCCCACCGCGCTCTCTAGCTCAATGAGCTGAACACCTGCTCTCTGAGGTGAGCCGGAGAGAGGAAGTTTGGCTGTAAAAATTGCGAGGGGAAAGTTATTAGAGAAAGAGAAGTGGGGATGTTGGTGGGGGGGGGCGGGGGCAGAGAGAAGGAGATGACTTTATCACGGCCGCATACAGTCGCTGGCTGACAGTCAATAAAAAGGGGGAAAATGATCTGATTGTAGCTGATAGTTTTGCCACATCAGCTCTGGAGAACAGGGGGAAGTCGACTTGGCCTCTATCCTGAAATGTGCGTGTGTGTGAGAGCATTTGTGCGAGTGTGTGTGTTTTCCGTGCGAGTTGGTTGGTGGGTATTTTCAGACGTAAGCGTGTCTCCAAGTAACTGCACGTACCTGTAAGTTTGTCTCTGCATATGTTGTGTGTTAAAGGGAAGTGGAATTGTGTTTTTCCATCTTTGTGTGTGTGTGTGTGTGTGTGTGTGTGTGTGTGTGTGTGTGTGTGTGAAGCCCAGCTTCACGAGGATGAGTATGTAAATGGGTTATTATGTCGAGGAGGCCTGCAAATCATTTCCTGTGGGCTGACTATTTATCAGATCCCTTCGAGGGTTAGGCGCTCTTCTCGCAACCTTGTCTGCCTCCGTCTGTGTGTGTGTGTGAGAAAAATACAAGAAGAGAGACTAACCGTTGACATCTTAAAGACAAAAAAAAGCTGATAATTTGCATTTTTCACCACTTTCACCGCCAGAAGAGGCACAAAAACAAGTGTGAGGACTTTAATCTCGAAGTGACAAACCAGTCAGATTTCAGAGTGACTCCCAGTGCATGTGAGTTCACCGCATGTGCGTCTCCCCACCTTCCACGCACAGATGCAGACCTGCTCTCTGGGTGGTGACACTGCTGGCGAGCGAACAGAAAGCTGCAAACGACAAAAGCTGGAACAACAGGAAGATAATTCAGATTTGATTGGTTTCACGTGTTCTTCATAAACAACAAAGTTTTCCTGCGCCTGCAGCATGTTTTCCTGCAAACATGGAATCCATTTGTCCCCTCAGTCTTCATGCCCTGTAGTTGCAACAGGCTCTTACGTAGCAGCGCACACACACACACACACAATGAAATGAAAGCAGGCGCACAGAGCGAGCCCACCGCTGCGGCACTGGGCTCTTTTGATATACGGTCAGGAACTTATTTTGAAAACAGCCACTTTCGGCTGCTAAAAATAATCACAGGGGACTCGGAGACGAGAATGTGAATGAGGCTCACCAGATCTGCCTCTCCCCGTCAAAACAACGAGAAAATGTCCTGACAGAGGCTCGTGTCCTTTAATGTCACTGCAGTGAGAAGTTTTCCTCAGATGCAGCCAATGCCACACGCGGACGAACACACACACACACACACACACACACACACACACACACACACACACACACACACACACACACAGAGGACATTTAAAGGGCTGGTCCACTCAATAAGAAGAAAACAGATTTTATGTGTCGTCTCTGGTGTCCACCCATAAAAAAAAAAAAAATGTTTTGTTTGTTTTGAGATATCTGTCTTTGAAATTTCTATACAATGCAAGCAAATGTAACTTTTAATGAAAAAATACATTTTAAAAAATTGAGTGAACAATCCAGAGTTCTTGTCAACAGGTCTACATAAAGACAGGAGTCAGAACAATTAAGGGTCCAGCGATGATCACCTACATACAAAATTTTAAAACATGAATAAATAAATATAAAATCAAGCTACACAAAGCTGTATTTTTCATTCTTTTCATCAATCTTTGCTTCTTTTCTTTTAGAAAACTTTGCACTTTTACCTCTTTAGACTTGTAAAACTCCTTCAGATTAAACAGTCTGAGACAAGATCATCACACACTGACAGAAGCACTCATATTCATGTAACCTGTGACGGGAGCTCACAGCACAGCAAAACACAGTCTAAATAAGAAAGGTTGTGACGGCAAGTCATATTTTAATGTGGACATCACTTTACTGCAGATAGTTCACTTATAAATCAATTCACTCATTAGTTAATTAAAAAAGAAAAAGAGATAATCTCTTAACAATCAGGGGCCTGCTAGGGGACCTGCCAATAAAAACTGATGCTGTGCACCCAATTATCTTCAAACATTACTTTAAATTTGAGCCAAGAAAGTTTCCAGAGAGAGCAAATATGTATGCAGCATCGTGTTGCACCGGTGAAGAGAACAAGGTGTAACTTACATGACACAGTGTGGGATAAGGTGATTTTAGCCCCATAAGGTGGAAACAAAAGGGGGAAAGCGGTACGTCTAGAGGTTAAACGAACACATCTGTGCGTGCTGATTGACAGGTTTAACAACCTCTGAAACAAAACTGACTCTGAACTCAAGATGTCTTCGACACTGTCGTACATGTGTGTTGTAGCTTTGCGTCCGTCAAAACAAAGCTCCTTGTTGAGTGCTGTGCTGTAACAGAATTTCCTTTCTCTCACACACACACACACACACTCACACACACAATGAGCTCAAGTTACAGTCCAAACACCAGGTTCAGCTGTTTGTGAGTCTCAGAGACCAAACCCTCTCAGTCCCATTAGCATGCGCCATATGGGAGCGTGGTGGTGCAACAATGCAAACACAACGGCTGGGCCTGCACGCTGCCAGCATGGGGAGCAAGGTCAGCGCTAATTACTCGCGTCTAATCATGATTCCCGGGGATTATCTGAGCCTTTGGTATGTTTTTTTGATTTCAAAAGGGGAAAAATGCCATCTCAGATGCAGTTTCCAAATCCATCCACAAATGTTTAGCTGGGAGCACACGCGGTTTAAGAAGAGGGCCTCCAACTTGGGGGGCTCCTGCTGCACAATCGGACCACTTTAGTGGGCTCACAATGCTGCGGCTCATCCTGGAAAACACGTGACAAAAAAACACAGGCCCTGAGAGTGAGAGTCGGTCCAGTCCAAGAGACCGAGAAATGAAGGAGGAACACCTGTTGGCCCTCAGAGAGAGCTTCAGTGTCAAAGCGAACCCGTGAACTCTGTCCGGTTTCAGTCCTCAAAGGAGTTTATCCACAGCATCAGGACAAACTGTAGGCCTCCAAATCATTTCATCAAGCCCCCTTTTTTTCATTTTAAGGGTACATAATTGTAAATAATTGTGTGCTGTTGCTGTTTTTCTTTAAAGGATCTCCAGCTGGAAATGATGAAGCGGTTTCCCTCATTATTAACCACAAAATTACTGATAATAACCTATTCATAACCTTAAAAACTCATATCAGGACTCACGCTCTCCTGGGATTTTATGGGCGAATATTCCCCCTCGTTTCTCTCTCTCTCTCTCTCTCTCTCTCTTTCTCTCTCTCTCTTTTATTTCGGAGTTGTTATCGTTCAGCGTGTTCCGTAATACTTTCATAAATCGTCTCCAATGCTCCAAAAATGGTGAAATAATGGGCCTTGTCGGCCACCCGCACTTTACAGTGCTGTAAAAATAATGAAAGTCATATTGCGCTGCGGCTTCAAATCTGCGCAGGCGAGCGGCACAAGTTTGAAGGAGGTCCCGAGATGTTTTCTGGAAATTTATGAATTTTCTATTTTTCGACGTCTTTGTTTTGTTTTGTTTTTTGTTGTTATTATTTATTTATTTGATTTGATTAGATTTGGGAAAAGCAGCTGTTGGAGGCGCGTGCTTGTTTGGAGAGCAGCCGACTCTTCATTAAAAAAACAACAACAACAAAAAATCCTTTTTTTAGTGATCAGTCAGTTTTTAGCAGACTGAGCACTGTCACATGTCACCTCTCCTTGAAATAAAAAAAAGAAATTAAAAAGTCGATGGATTGAGGAGATTTTCCTCAGAGATTCACTAAAGAGCTCTGTCAGCACAATCCAGTCCCAAAAGTCACAGAAATGTGTCTCTGTGGTGAAGGTTTGATTTTTATTCCACACTTTTACCATTTTTGAAAGCTGAATTTTAAGAGGAAGTGTCCTGCAAGGTGTCACTGAAAAAGTTCGAAGTAAAAAAAATAAAGTTAAATAATAATTTCCTCCATTTTTTATTGCTAATTTACTAAAAACTAAACGAGTTTATAATTAAATTGAATAAAATAATTATTCAGTGAACTCATAATCATAGTTTTGGCTGTTTTTTTTTTGTTTGTTTGTTTTTTTAATCAATGTATGGAGCTGCTCCTCGCTGTAAAGCTGCATACAGACGCTTCTCAGCTTCACCAAATGAAATAAACTTTACTCATTTATTTCAATTGCGCGTCAATTTCTACTTTAGGGAGGGAAAAAAATAACAGGAAACGAAGAAATGAGTAAATGAATTACTAAGCGATGTTGTTCAAAGCGAGTTTATTCGTGTGGCTCCTTTCAACAAGTGCCAAAGTGCTGCGTGGACAGGACGGATACAAAAGTTAACAAAGAGAGAAGATAAAAAATAAGCCAAAGTTACAGTGCAGTGCAAAATGATAAATTATACAGCTAAAAAACGGCAGTGATGAACGAGAAAGTTTGATTTAAAAGAAAAAAAAAGTGTTTTATTGATTGATAATGACTAGATGGTCTGCATTTATTATTATTATTATTATTATTATTATTATTATTATTATTATTATTATTATTATTATTATTGTTGTTGTTGTTGTTGTTGTTGTTGTTGTTATTGTTGTTGTTATTGTTATTATTATTATTATATTATTGTTGTTGTTGTTGTTGTTGTTGTTATGCCAACCCAGACTTAGACAAGTTAAATAGGCATTAAACTAAAATTTCATATTGAAAAATCTGCCAATTATTTTACCACAGCTGCCTTGTTAGTCAGAAAATAGTGAAAAAAAGAAATGAAGAAAAGAAAAGCATGTGATAATCAGTCTGAAGAAACTATATTTCCAGTGTGTGGTCATACACGCCAAACCAAACCAGAGTCATTTCTGAGTGCAGGGTGACACCTGCTGGTGAAGATCAGGAAATGTTTACCACACAAAGACAGTTCCACACCCTGACACTAGACAATACATGCAAATATACACTTGTTTTTCAAGACAATAATAGAACAACATTTAAGACCAGCAACATCCTGTATATTCATATTGAACAAAGTGATTTGTATTATGAACAGTGAAAAATACCTGAGCTGCCCAATGTAGTGCATTGTGTGTTTCTGGTTTGTGTGTGTGTGTGTGTGTGTGTGTGTGTGTGTGTGTGTGTGTGTGTGTGTGAGTGAAGGAGGCTCCAGTGAACAGTGAGCGCTATCTGTCATGGGCCAGTGCCTTCCTGGTGGTCTACAGCATCGACAACGTGGAGAGCTTTAAAGGCTGCCAGCAGTACCTGCAGACACTCGCCCTGCACAACAAAACCTTCAGGCCACAAACTCCCATCATCCTGCTGGGGAACAAGCTGGACATGGACAGATACAGGCTAGTATCTGTGTGTGTGTGTGTGTGTGGTCTAAATATAGTAATATATTAAATGTAATAACTAGAAAACCCTCAGAGCGGTTAGCTCTCCTTCTACAAATATCATTCAGTCTATCAGCGTGTGTGCTGGGCTTCAGGATGCAGACTGAAAATGTGTTTCATATCACTGAAGTCAGCAGGCTGAAGTAAGGCTTGGCCCAAATGTCCGTGTGTATGAAAAAAAAAACATCCATCTTAATCAGAAGTGCTAATGTGCAACTTTCATTTCAGTCCTGAGAAAAAAAAACTGTGCTTCTTTTCATGTAAATGTTCTTTTATTCAAATAGGAACAGTGTGTTCTTGTACGGTCTTTTAGAAAGAGATATACTGTGAGTGCACTGTGGGTGCTTTCTATTTCACTTTTCACTTTTAAAAGTACTTTCAAAGGCTAAAAGCAGCAGCATTCTGACCTTGTCCAGGCTGAAGCAAATGTGTCCTTGTGGAGACTTCAGACATTAAGACTCCACAGTCACACACTGTGAGATTGGATGTCAACAGAGTAAAAGTTTTGAGCTAATCTTAGCATTAGGGATGGCTCCATTTTGGATCTGGCTCTGAAATGGTAAAATACTCAGATTGGCCAACAAATCCTTTAACAAGTCTTTCATTTACTGATCATTATTTCAAGATGAACACCTACAGACAGTATCTCACCATTTGCATTCAGTGCCAGTGCATAAAGTAGTGTGTGCTTCGTGTAGAGAAGGGGAACTCAGGGAGTGGAGGTGGTGACCCATCACAGAGCAGTTTTATACAGATGATGTGACTGTGTTCACCATCTGAGTTTAGCATGGCTGCATGTGAAAAAGATACAAATGGTATCAAATTTATCTTATTTCCAATCAATAAAAGTTTTCTACTTTGCTTGAAATGTCACGCTGTGTACTGGGGATCTTGTAATCTTTGATCTAAAAGATTATAGCAAATAGTAGACAGAACTGTTTAAGCACATCATATAAAATTACACAATGGTTTGACACACAGTACTGTTATAAAGAAGGAGCTTCATCTGTCAGATACAGAGGTAATGAGAGAGCAGCAGGACAGTTTTTGTGAGCTCTGTCTTCTTATAAAACGTGTCTTCCTCTCAGGCAGGTGAGCCAGTGTGATGCTGAGGCCCTGGCGTCTCGTTTTGGCTGTTTGTTCTTCGAGGTGTCAGCCCTTCTGGACTTCCTCTCTGTGCAGCACGTCTTCTACGAAGCGGTGAGGAGGGCGAGGCGGGGGGGCACACGCGGTCACCTGGTGCCGGCCGTCTACATCAGCGAGGACAAAGCTCTCCCCTCCTTCATCACACCGTGCTACAAGGAGCTGCCGGCCCCCGCCACCGCCAAGCTGGTCACCGTTAAGACGTCCAGAGCTCAGAGCAAACGCAGGGCTGCCACGCTCACCCTGCTCAAAGGCTTCAAGATCTTCTGACAGCCACTGACTCCCACTCTTGAGATAGAACTGTACTCTGAGCATGGGCAGCCACACAGCTTACATACAGGAGGGAATGTAAAGGACAAAAGAAACATACTGCTTCTCTGAGTGTTTTGATGAGAATAAAGGTGTGAGCTTTTTCTCCCCTCTGTGATCTCTTTCAGTGTGTTCATTAAATGATATCCTGCATGTTACTGCATGAAGAAACTCTGGACTCTTTTCCACCTTGGAGAACAAAGTTGATTCTTTTGTGTGTGTTTCCACAAAGTTCTATTAGTTTTTTGTAAATTCTGGTAACCTGCAGATTGATGTCCTAAACACCTGTTCAAATTATTTACACTTCGTTTGGAGAGAAATCAGATTTTGTTCATCATTTTAGTGGACAGCCTTAGATTCTGCAATACCCATGAGGCTTTGCTGCCATTGCCAAGCGGAAGAAGCGGAAGAAGCGAATTTGAGACGTGCATCAGATCTGTAGTGAATTCAAAACACTTCCAAGCTTCTAAGCTGCAGATTGTAAAAACAACAGTGTTATCGTTTTTCACTGCTGACTGACTTTAGCATGGCATGCTAACAGAATCTTAAGCTCTGTTATTGTATGTTTATTCTTGAAATACACCTTGGCAAAGGTAGATGACTTATCTACTTCAGTTTCATGTACACGGGCTTCCTTTGACTTTGACTTTCCATCAAAGAGGCAGATACCTCAACCCAGGTGAACACCTGTAAAGACCCCATAATGTTTGACAGTTCATTATTGTTGCCAGATCTGAAAAGCTACAAAACCTTAGTCTACTTTAACCAGACAGGCTGCCAGATAGTTTAATTAATGTCTGAATTAATGTTTTTATGACAAACAGTCTAACCCTACATAGTGATTGGTCAGCTGTAGCTGTGTGGTGGTGCAAGCACGCAGAGAACAGGAAACGGAGGCTACTGTGGGGACCAGCAACTACTACTATTCAGAAGACCAAGAGGGTGTTGGGTTTTATTAATAAAATTAAAAGTGTCCTCTACAGATCAAAGGTTGCAGAAGTGAGAAAGGTGTGAAAAGAGAGTCTGTGTGACCCCCAAAACACGATGTTCCCACAGGTCAAGGAAGGAGGAGCCACCATGAAGACCATTTGGGCAGCCTTCTGATACTGTGGAAAGGTGACATGAAATGAATATCAAAGAAGTCTTGGAGCATGGGGGCTGTGGGTTTCTCTTTGTCTCTCTTCTCTCACTCAACAGAAGCTGCAGATGGAGGGCAGATGCTAATTACTGGACCAGACGGAGGACTTCAGGTGAAGCCATGGATGTGGATTGCAGCAAGGACAATAAGAGGAGAACAAAGACCACAGCAGGACCAATGAGAAGAGGACTACAGCAATATTCAAATTTTATTGTGTAAATCTATATAAACCGGACCAAGGGAAAGATAGGAAATCAGACTTCGTGCCCTGATACGTTGGATGTATGCTTGTCAGGGACAGTCTGGTCCAGATCTGTAAACCATCTCTTTTTCTTTCAACTATCTCTGTAATAAATTTTTGGGTAACTTAATTGGAATATTGACTCCTGGAATTCTACATCAAACGAACACGTGAGTTCAGGCATACGAACTCAACAAGGGGAAACTTAATACTTGTAGGTGTTTGTTTTCTCTCTTTGTGACTAGCAGCCACAAATGTTTCTTGTTGTTTAGACTACACAAGATCACGTGAGGAACACCAACTTTCTCTGCTGCATCTCATAGACTCGTTTTTGGTGGTTTGTCATAAGCTTCAGTGGTTTACTACAAGGCAAAGCTATTATGGGGGTAAAGTAAAAAAAAAAAAGACCATGTTCTATATGCTGTCCTGCATGAAAAGATCCTAAATGAACACATAAGCAGTAGTCTGCTACAAAGGTCATTTACCGTATTTTTTTCGGATTATAAGGTGCACTTAAAATCCTTAAATTTTCTCAAAAATCGACAGTGCGCTTTATAATCCTGTGCACCTTATGTATGAATTCTGGTTGTGTTTACTGACCTGGAACCGATTTTATGTGGTACACGGCGCTCAAAAACCTGTCAAAATGTTTTAGTATGACTTTGGTAAGCTACGAAGCTGCGCTGCTTGATGGATTGTTGGAGCATTACAGCCACCGTAGTCAGGAGCCTCGCGGAGTGATACGTACTGTGTGTAATGTGACTTATAGTCCGGTGCGTGTTATATATGAAAAAAAATCGAAAATAGACCATTCATTGACAGTGCGCCTTATAATCTAGTGCGCCCTATAGTGCGGAAAATACGATACATCATTTTTATAGGAATGAATCAAGCTTTTTGATCCATGGCTGATCATTGTAACAGTGATTGTTCTAAGAGTTTTCCACTGTATTTGGAAAGAGGCAACAATAACACAGAAAGCAGAGATGAAGGAGCTACAGCGGCACAGTACTTTGATCCAGTTCTTTATTGATGTATGAATGTTTCATGCAGATAGAGCCAACAGGTGGAGCCATCAGTCAAATTACAGTCATTAAAAACACAAGTCAGTGATATATCTGGTAGAGAATATTATGTCTGCTTCAAGGCCTTTATGAACCCATAAAGTTCATTCACTGTGATTAGAACAGGAGGTCACTTCATATAAATGCTGTAATTTGGCTCAACCTGAATAACTTCCTGTGGTTGTTCTGTGAAGGTTATCGCTGAGCTTTCTCTGTGGCGACTGATGGGCTGTGATCTAGAACTGATAATGAAAGGTCTGAATAATTTTTCCACTGTGTTTTAAAAAACAAGATTCCCATTCTTTATTAGTTAATGTTCATGGTTATATCTCTGTAAGACCTCTGCAGTGAATGTGGACATAAAGTTTTCAGTAGTTGATTGTGGGACTCAGACTGCAGTGAGTGTAGGGAGATGTTTTTCCAGATTCAATGCTTTCTTATCTAGCAGTCCATCAAGTTGTACAGGTTGAGTTGATCATCTCATTCTCTGACTCAAAAACTTGTAAAAACTGAAAATGGAAGTTGCTAGGTCTTCATAAGCAACTCTGGTAGAGGATGGTGACACTGTATCACAAGATTATTCACACCCATAATCTGTAATCCCAACTCTTTACTCCAACGTCTTCAGTGCCTCATCGGCCTCCAGCTCAGCAGCCGACACCTCCTCCTGTTTCTCCTCCTGTTTCTCCTCCAGTTTCTCCTCCTGTTTCTCCTCCTCTACTACAGGCTCAGAGTACAGGCAGGACGTGTTGCCATCTTTCCACGTGACCATGATGTTTCCTGCTTTGAGCTCACCAGCCTCCCCGTTGAATGAGGAAGGTTTGTGTCCCTGTGGCAGCCTGTCAGCTGATGGTGATGGTTTGCTGCTGCCGTCGTCTGTGAGCGGTGAGATGACCAGCAGCTCCTCACCATCACTCCTCTGAGCCAGGGCTGCTGCTGCCTTGTACTTTGCAATCTTTTTTCTGTTCCTGAAGGAAAGCAGACAGGAAACAATGTCACTCAGAGGCCTTTTATGTATCAATATTCTTCTACACTTCTATATCATCTATATCATAAATATCACTGTATAACTTCTGCTCATACTTGTTGGCCATGGCACCCATTCCCAGCAGCAGAAAGCCTACGAGAAGGCAGAGGAATGCTAGTCCCAGCAGAACAAACTTCCATGTGGTCGCTGCGGAGGGAAGAGATGATAATATTAATATAATGAAACAGCGTCTGTTCTGTCTGTCATGTGCACAGGTGTCCTACATATGGCCAGGTTTGAAAGATTCCTTATCTATGATCTGGATTTAAGAGGATGCTGCTGGAGATCACATTTCTGGAGGATCCTGGTGATGTGTTGTGAAATTGTAAACTGTAAACCCCATGCGTCTCTTTTTCTTTCTTTCAGCATGCCAAAACACATTTTGATTGTCTATTAAAGTATTATGATTTACTGTATAGCTTGTATATCCTCTATAGTAGAAATGAAATGGTAGAGCTCTGTCCCTGTTTGGCTGTGTCCAAACCAACCTGTTAAACCACATGCTTCGTCTTATCTTCCATAAAACTGAACAATGGTAGTTGAAAATTCTTCCGGTTATTTCTAAATTTCACAGAAATGTGGCTGAACAAAAAACCTTCCTGGCAGGTGGCTAGCAGGCATTAGATGGTCTTCTTTAGTAGAAACAACTATTTTTGGAGCAGCAGCAGCACTTACGGTCCTCTGTGCGATAGAACCAGCGGAGGTACTCTCTCTGCTCCTCTGTCAGGGCGGCCTGCTCGCCTGTCTGCTTCTTTACATCCTCAAACTCTTCTGAATCTTCAGATGCCCTCCTGGGTCCTGGTGGAAGAACAAGAATGCACGGCAGCAGCTTGTTAGATCATCTGACACATAAAATGCAAACACCAAGCTTATGTTCAATAATGCCTCCAAAACTCTGTTTTAACCAAGTCAGTTCACTGATCATTTGTGTCACACGTATTAATACTACTTTGTCTGTCATGTCTGTGTTTCATATTTTGGAAACAATATTGTCTCAGTTTTCTAGTGAAATTAGTGATTCAGCAACTTTTTTTTCCAGTTGCTTTACTCTCACGTCTCTCATTGTCTGGTTTTGGGCTGCAGCAGGCAGCTGTTTTCAGAGAGGAGCCAGAGCATACTACCTGCTCAGAAACACACAGCAGCTGTGAACATGGTGGAGCATTTAGCAGCTAAAGACACCATATTTCTCTGAGGAGTTAGTGGAGACTAAAAGCTGAGCAAAAAGAGAGAGGATATTGGTTTCCATTCATTAGGTGACACAAACTCACTACTTGTTTCTACTGAACACAAGTGGGCAAACAGTCAGTTTGTGTAAATTTAAGACAAAGGTAGGAGTGCTGCCTGCCTACCTGCGTGTCAATGCACATTTCTCTAACTCAGCTCAGCATAGAAACAGTTAATACAAATGTGGTATATAAAAATCCAATTTAAATTCAGCGCCTGCCAGCACAAATCAGCCAGAGAGTGCAGAAAATAAGCTTACTGTTCTTGTAATCCTCATTGACTTACTGAGTTTTTCCTGACAGATGTCCCCCACATCGAGAGATCTCCACTTTGACTGTTTGCTGTCATGTGTGAGAATCAGATGCCGACCATCTATAGACAGCAGCATTGACGTGTTCCTGCTGACCAGTCTGTCCCTGTCACAGTCCCACAGTAACCCTGCAGCATCCACCTGTGGCTCCTGGCAGGACTGGCTCTGGACAGGCTCTCTCTGCAGGGCCGACAAACACCTGGATGTCGCTATGCACATCAGCATGCCCTGATCGATCCACATCCACTGCTGGAACTCTGAGTCCAGGTTGCATCTCTTCAGCAGGACTTCACCTGCAGCTGCTGAATCCTCCAGACACAGGCTACGCTGGGTGTTGTGGATCATGAATGCTCTCGCCCCTGCAGTTGTCATGAAGGGGACAGGTTCAGATTCACTGATGCAAATATGTCAGTTCTAAATAAGTGAGAAAAAAGCAATAACTTACCTAGAAGGAGGGGAAACAATAAGATCCAGGCACCAAACATCTATAGAGGATGGAGTATTGTTAACAGAAATCACAGCTTTTTTGTTCATTAAAACACAGTGACAAAAGGTCGATTCTACACGCTGACAAAATGGTCACCATATGATGCCAGAAAAAGTTCCTGAAATTGTGTGTGGAGGGCAGTTAAATCCTGGTACATGTACAATGTGCAAATAGGAACAAAATCCCCCCAAATTAAAGTTTTTTATTCTTTAAAGTACAATATGTCTCACGATTTGCTGACTTTTAACATATGAATTTTTTCCTCACTCCTGTTATGATCTAGTATGTGTGGTACTCTGTGGCAGAGGGTTGTCTTTGCTCTGAGAATGAATACAGTGCAGTACAAGGACAAACTCATTTTCCTCAGCATGTGATGAAAGTCCTCCCTTGCTGTAGTCTGCATCGCTTGTACTGGGAGGCATCACTTCAAACTGTAATATACTGCACTACACCATGCCACCAGGCCTCTACGCACCACAGCAAAGAGAACCAAACATGCACATTGCTCACCATGTTGAGAATGTGAAGTAATAAGAAACCACATATGCCGTCTTTGTGTGTATATTCATTTCTCATGTTCTGCCACAAAATGACTAAAAATAGTAATAAAGTTAGTGATAAAGTTAGAAATCTGTACTCACGTCTGTGATGTTCTGTCTCTGCCTGGGATGAGGAGCAAAAGGAAAACCCTGACTTCAGCACACAGAAAGATGAAATACAACCAAAGCTTTCCAAAGTTCATGGGGAGGAGCATGCAGATCATGTCATTTCTCTGCTCCTGTTCTCGAAGGTGATATTTCTGGACCTGACATAATGTCTTTATTTACTGAGGAAAGGATGTGTAGTGGTTTAATTTCTAAGTTAATTAATCAGGCTATTTGTGCATTAGCACCAGCTAAACTCATATCACCAGTAATATGAGTTTAAATTGAAACTCACTTTCACAGAGTAGCTGCAGAGCCTTTACTACAAAGTTCAGACTGTTAAGTTTCAGGTCTTTGACCCCGTTGCCTGGTTACTGTTTAGACAGCCTCGCAGTAACCTTGTCTTTGCTGTTTATGAGAGCCTGTGACTCATCGGTCAACCGCCTGCACACACACTGACAGGGCTGTTGCTTTTAGTCGTTAAAAGATTTTATTTTTATAGTTGAGGTGTGGAGAGGTAAATAACCTCTGTGTCACAGAAGGAAGGACAAGGTCATATTTGTTGTGCATTAAAATGATTCAATATGAGTTACCAGTGAATGTTATAATTATCAAATTAAAGCTGGTGTGCTAGGTGCTCCCAGTAAATGCACACACACATTAAACTGACACTCTCAGTACTTCAAATGTCTTGTTGTTACAAAGCACCCATAATGCCATCAAGCTGGATCATAAAATTCAATGTCAGGGCAATGCCAACATCACTGAACACTGAACAACTGACTTTGACATTTTGTTGCTTTTAAGTTGTGTTAAACAATAAAAATCTATAATATCTATCTCAATAAACATCTCCAGCACCATCTTGGTGTGGGACATTCAGGTACAATGACTGAATCCAAATATGTGCTAAATGACGGTGTTAACATCCACACAATGTATAATTATAACTATGTTATTATTATGTTATATATACATATATGTTTTAGGTTGTGGGATTTTGATTGTGGTGTTGGGTAACCAAAATCCAATGTCTGTCAAAATGTCTCACTTCACCTTCATTCATTACAATGATAGTTCAGATTGTTACCTATATAGTGATACTTATGCCAGTGTAACAGGTGAGCGTAGATCTCTACAGTAATAGAGCAACACATTCCTGATAAAGAGCTCTTTCTTGAAAGAGGCAAGGGATAGAACAGCAAATCTACTGTGTCACAATGCTACTATGGCAGTTTAACACAGAAAGATGATTGCAGGTCATGACCCTGGGTCACAATAATCTGACATCTCTTTAACAAGAAAAAAGCATTCTACTGGTAGTCTGGATAGTCATCAGAGCAGTTGTGTTTTTCCAGCCTTTATAGCATAGCATAGTGTGGAAGAAGATCCTCCACTGGGTAGCCTACCACATAATAACTGTCTTTCATTTATTATGGCCCAGCAAGGACCCACTGAAACTACAGTGGCTATTATTATCCGACACTTTAAATGCATTTTGTAGAGGCTAGGCATGTTTGAAAAGTCACAAAAGTAGGCACACACTGAAAGTGGCAAATATTCCAATAAGATATTGGTATTGGCTTGAGGCATAAATTAAATTTGGTAAGCACATATATAATCTCAAGATTAATAAAAAAATGGTGAATTTCAACATAAACAGGGCTAAAGGGCAAGCTTGTCCTGAGAAGTTAAAAAGAAAAGAAAAAACATAGGGTTAGGGTTAGGGTTAGCGTAACTCTTTCTTTATTACCAAGTCTTTTATTTAATGTTTCTATGATGTTATGAGTTATTCCAGTCACAGATTGTTTTCCTCAAGTGAGAGCAAGTAGGTGAACATACATCTTTATTTATTTATGATTAAATAAGTCACCGTCCCCTGATTAGATAACCTGCCACATATACACCAGGGCAATATTCTGCATTTCAACATATTACATTAATATTATTCTCTATTAAGTACACCAATAAGTAAATATGCTCTTAATTGCAGTAGTTGATCATTGTCTATTTTATTACATTATGATCAGTAAATCAGTATGCAAAATATGTATGTGCATAATAAACCATCACATTTAGCTCCCACATGCAGGTTTGTCCAGTGCCATGTAGAGGAGAAGATTAGAGAAGTGGTCGGTTCAGTCTCTTAACCTATTAATGCTGTGGTATTTCATCATTCATTTCCTTTGTGTGTGCACTTTTTCCTGATCCCATGTTTCAACCACAGATAGTCTTCTTTGGGTCAGTCATGGCCACATGAAATTACAGAGGCCTTTTGTTTTGTGATTATCTTCAAAAATAAAGACATGAACTCTTGGCAGTTGGCTGTAGGCAAGCTTTTATCATTTTAGCAAAGCTTTAGCGAAATTATTGTAGTAAAACAACAACAGGCTTTCCCCTCCTTTACTGTCCCTTCAAATCAGCTGACAATGACTCCATAAACAGATTCTAATGAAGAAAGCTCATTTCTTTAAAATGTTGGTAAGTAAATGGTAAATATTTGCACTGTGGGTACTGGATACTGCATGTACATCTCAGCATAATCAAAATACAATGTAGAAACTACAGTCATTTTCTTCAGTGAATTTTTTATTATGCATATGTATTCTGCTCACACAGACTCTCCCTCTGCCAGAATGTCTGGGTAGGTTTTTCAGTGCCAACCACAAACTATATTTGTAATGCTAATTTCAAAACAAGAGGGAGTAATTAATTGATTGGGTGCATGGAGACCTTTCGGGGGAACTTTTCTTTGCTCACAAGCCTCTCCTGGGATCTAAGTGTTATTCCTAAAGAAAATTGGGCTGTTGTGCTGTTTGTTAACTTGGCACACACACACACTCACAACACACACACGCTCCACAAACTCGTCAATTGAAGCACAACTGTCTAATTTTTCTGTTTGTATCCTTGGCTGACCCTGACAGTAAATTGAACAATTGACTGAAACATAAATCGAGTTTGGTTTCTCACTCCAAGGTCAAAGACTTTGTCCTAACCACTATTGTTTCTGAACACAATGAGCTGACTGCATAATTTGAATATAGGAGCCACCAGTGGGAGATGAAAAATATCATCTCTGAAAATATGTCTTTGGGGCCAAAAGGAAACAGGCTAAAGGTGTAAACAACCTTTTATCATGTGCAATTAACAAGCAGCTGTAATAAATCATAGCTGCTCTGTGTGTCACATATATTAATGACTCTCTCTCTTATTGGAGAAATGTATTTACGATGCACAAGCAGAGAATCAAATCCCGCAGGAAGAAATGTGTTTCAGTGTAACAGATCTGCAGATGAGAAGCTCAGAGCACACCATTATCTGTCTGTTTGTAAGGGGTGTATTCAAATGCAAAGTGTGATGCTGATTCTCTGCAATAACACTTCTTCTATTTCATGTACTCATAAAACATCATTAACAGCGTGGATACCGCTTGGGTTTGAGGTGATTTCACTCTGTAACAAAAAAAAGCTTCTCTGGGTTATGAATGTGCTGTGAAGCATTTTTACCATAATTCTGATGTATGGTCTTTAAATATTTTATTTGTTGAGGTGCAGGTTATAAAATTGATTATGTGTATGTCTCTTGGGAAGCTCCAGGAAAATAAGCAGGAGAAGTTGGAGCAGATTGTGGTGGGCCTGTACTGATGTTTGTTACTCTGGAGAGAGATGTATAGATCCTGAAAGGAGGGTTGGTTAGTGGCAAGGACTTTCTCAGCAGTCCTGACTGTTGGTTGTTGTCTGTTCCTGTCCTGTTTGACAGCAGACAGTTCGGACAGCAGACAGTGATGTGTGTGCACGCAGCAGATTGGATGATCTCAGTGCTAAAAATGTATCCACAGGTTGTGAGGTAGGTTGAACTTCTGGAGTTGGCACAGGCTCCCCTTAAGTCCACCATCATCTTCACAGGTTTGAGGATGTATGCAGACTCCGTCCTGGATGAGGCTGATGAAAGCTGTGTCGTCAGTAAATGTCAGGAGTTTATAGTGACATTTGCAGATGTTGATGATACTGTTGAATACCTAGCCACAAACAGAACTCTCACACGTGTCCCTGGGGAGTTGAGGTGTTGCAGGATCTAGTGCAATCCCACATTGGCTGCATCATCCACTGACCTTTTTCTCCAGCGGGCAAACTGCTGGGGGTCCTGCAGGGGGAACTGTGATGTAAAGTGTGACAGTCAGGCCATAAGAACAAAAACAGTTCAGTTCAGTTCAGTTTTAATGATGAATGAAGATAATATATTAAATTCAAATTAAAATTTTATTTATTTAAAGCCCCAAATCACAAACACTGTTTGCCTCAGAGGGCTTTACAATCTGTACAGTTGTGACACCCTCTGTCCTTAGACCCTCAAACCAGGTCAGGAAAAACTTCAAAAAACCCTTCAAGGGAAAAAGAAGAAACCTGAGGAAGAGCCACAGATGAGGGATCCCTC
>JBAJHX010000035.1:9912112-9939911 GCA_037176925.1 Amniataba percoides | reverse complement strand
ATTATTATTATTATTATTATTATTATTATTATTATTATTATTATTATTATTATTATTGTTATTATTATTATTATTATGTGCTTCCCAGTTAAAGCACCTGACCTGACCTGAGGGTGTATTGATTTCCTCAGTGTTTCTGCCCCCGTGTGGTGCAGCCACACTTGAGTTGATCCTGCAGTGAACCCCTCAGTGAACTATTACATTCAGCTGAGTGGTCCTGCAGGGAAATACAGAGGGGAAAAAAACAGCTTAATCTAAAAGGATTGCTGGTCCAAAGTCTGAATTACCTGTTATGTTTATCAGATCTAGTCACTGCATTTCATTGTGCATTTTAGCAGAGTTTTGCTCATGTGGAGGTGGTCACCCTTCCTTCCATCCTCTGCCTCTTTAAACGCCGCACACTAACACCAGACACGCTGCCAAAATGTGAACAATTACAACTAAATGTCAAATGTTATGACTTTTTTCCTCTTTTGATGTTAATTTTCTCCATGCATAAAAAAGGAGGGGGAAAAAGTCAGTCAAAAAAAAAAGTATCTCTGGAAAATTGTCCCTGTGTTTGTTTCATGCAATAGCAGCTGTCTGCATTTCCTCTGCCAACATTTAATGGGCATGTATGGTGGTTTGTGCAGCTATTGAGAGACAACAAGCACTGGATAAATGTGTGTTTTTTTATGCTGAATATAAATTTAGTATCATTCCAAAACCTTAGAGCCTCTCAGATAGAGCTGAGTTCGTCCATAAATCTCCATTTTAATGAGGTTTCCTTCCAGGGAGCCTCGTCTTAGTGGATTTTATGACTTCATACATAATTATTGTGGTAACTCTACATGATAACAGCTGCGAGAGGAAAGTGAAACCTGAGCTAAGTTGCTCTTGTGTTGGTGGAGCTGAACGCCGGGGACTCTGAAGTTTTTGTTTTTCAGGACGTTTTGTCAGATCACTTTCTTTCATCGGCTATGGAGGGCAGATGTCTTCGTACGCAGGCGGACGTGAACAGGTAGAGCTGCTCTCATCGTCGCCTCCTCTCCCGCCCTCTGTCTTCTGACACCTACAGGGAATTCAAGAGCAAATCTCAGGCAGGCTGGCTTCCAGAGAGGAGCTGGGCAACATCCAAATGTTTACAGGCCCAATTGGTTATGCTTAAAGCACAAGTTGGGAAGCCGATTGGCCTTTTAAAGAAAACACTGAGGTTGAGCAATTCCTCCCTTGATCATTCCTCCATTTGGCATTAACCCCTGGAAACATGCTGAAACAGGTCAGACGTTGTGACAACATAAGTGAGAGCTGGTGAGCAGAGCATGTGTTCCTCTGATCGGGGCAGCAGTTTATAGTCGTTCTAGGTTAACGGTATTATTCCTGCTGTCTGTTTTTATTAAAGTGAATTACTTTCCTGGAAACCTGCTGGGAGTAATCGTCTAAAAACAATAAAAGAAAGTGAAAACTTGTAGCTGTCCACTAATGGAAGGCAGCTTTGTGTTCGGCAAGACGCCGGTCCAAGGATATTTGATTGGATTTCAAATAAATGGGATCCTGCAATTAGTGGAAAGAAACTTTTTTTAATGACAATAAATAATGTTATGTTTCCCTCAGCCCTAAGCTTGGGAACAGGTGGGAAAATATGATGGGCAAAAGATTCCCGCCACAATTAGCTTTTCCTCTGCAGAGCACATATACAATGTGAAGTTCCTTAAATGACATTATGTGCACAGTGCAGGCCACATGTCGATGATGCGGCTGAGCTGAGCTGTCAACGCAGCAAAGACTGATTAAATGAGAAGATGGGGAACTATTTTGGTCTTAATTGCACCCGTTTCATTGGCACAGGGTTTATTTTATTTTATAAATGTTAAAATGATTATCTTTTTTCAACATTTTCCCCTTTTAACTAAAATATCCAGTTTTATTATGTTCCTCTTTCAGAGTGAGTGATCAGCCAAAATGTTGGCGACACGTTGCTCAAAGTACAGTCGTTTCTGTGAATCAATACCAGCGTGCTGACTGTTCTAGAGAGATTAATTGCACAATAATTGACTGAGAGAGCACTGACGGCCAAAAACACTTTTGGGCCAAGTGGAAAGTGATCTTGTGGTTAATAAGAAATGAACTCTGGCACACCGTCTCTGTTTTAATGAGCACAGCGAGAAGCTGTGAGTTTTTAACACTCTCTAATCTGATTTAAGATTAACTATCTGCCTCTGTCAACAAGTTGCATGCTGGGTAAAAGGCAAAACTCAGCCTCTCTGAGATCTACTGCCTGTGGATGACCTGTTTTTTTTTTTTTTTCTTCTTTCTTTCTTTTTTTTTGTAAGTGATGCATGTACCTGTCCTGTAAAACCACATGCTCTTCAAAACAGTATGTTTAAGTAATGGAGGAGCCCTGCAGGAGTTTGTGCACCTAAAAAGTTGGAGCAATGTCTGTAAATGAGGCACTGATTCACAGATCTTTTACGTTAATAATACAATTAGCAGAAAAAGATACTTAAATGCTTATGTTGAAATAAAATATATTCGATTTTTGCATTATAATTATGATGCATATAACTTTACTAAAGTATTGCCATAAAAATGGACTTTTTTAAACTTTTAAATGGATTTACTATTTAAAAGTACTGAAGGTAAAAATGCTCATAATTAGCTCATTTCAGAATAATGCATATTATATGACTGGATAATAACTGTTGATGCATTTATGTGTTTATCACTTTAATGCTGCAACTGGTACAAATTGAGCTAATTTCAACTACTTTATCTATTAGGTCTATTATTTTTCTATTATTAGTTTTCTTGTATTTCTCATTATTATCATTATGTTTTGCATTTTTATTCTGACTCTGATCTCCTCAGTTACTGCTGTGCCTTACCTGCTGTGTCTGTGGTCTGTTTCTGTGCCGTGAGCTGAGTTGTCTTCTCCCTCTGATGCGAACGCTGTGTTATCCACACAGTGCACGGTGTCCAGTGGAGGATGGGCGCCATTCACAGGCCCGCCAGGCCAGCGTTCATGGCGCACTTCCTGGGCCATGAAGTCATACGTAGGTGGAGTGCATCCCCCTGCTGTGGCTCTGTGTAATATCACTGGCACATTTATACCACTTAACGTAAAATAATGCCCCGTCGAGGTTTGCTCCACCACAGGGATTACGATCACTTCTTCATCCCACTGTCTGCAGGGCCGGCACAAGATGATCCCAAACTTGAAGGCACTGGTAAGTATGAAGGTGCCTCCGACGGAGATCAGGATGGGGCCCAGCAGCCGGGTCCACTGAAAGCTGGGATTGTGTAGATAGTGCTTCCAGCCCGTGGTGGTGAAGGTGGCACCCACAAGGGCTAAAAGCATTCCAGAGACCAGCAGGGTGACTCCAGCTTTCTCCCCGTCCAGCAAACTGTCTGGTCGACGAGGGCGTGCTGCTGTCGGGTTTCTAGAGCTGAGTGTGTCTGTTACAGGCCTGTGCACCAACATGTTAGTCCAGAAATCTTGGGGTCTTTGTTGGGCCATGAGTCTCCGGGGCACTCAAAGTGAGCCACGCTGCCTCGTACAGTGAGCGCAAAGTCAAACTGAATGAACACTGTGTAACTACAGACACTCACCAGCCAAGAGGACAAGTTATTAGTTAACTTGCACTTGAGCTGCTCTGGCAGTAAGAAGATGTGTAGCAGCATTAGTCACCATGTTCAAATAGCAATGTCATTTCTTCATGAGTGAATGAACTCATGTGGACAAAGATGTTACCGCTGAAAAATGACTGTGTGTAAAAAGTAGTGCTGGGCAGATGATGTCCAAAAAAGTACACTTAAATACAAGCATGCAGTGGATGGATGCAGTTATATTTGCAATGAACCCTATATGGTTAATATTTTAGCCATGCAGTATGAGACATGTCATCAGTCCCCAGAGAGCATAACGTGAGTTATTAAGACCGTGAGAGGAGATTTTGTGTGTCTACGGTCCGTCTGAGAGGCAAAAAAAAAAAAAAAAAGAAGAAGAAGAAAAGGAGATTCCTGCACGCATTGAATGTGATCCGCTATCCACCTTGTCACATGTCATTTCACACAGACACGTTTCCCATCTGCACTGCTATGCATAACTTATTAGCGACAGCTCAAGCTGCTGTAGTTGAACAATCAGTCTAGCATGTTAAGTGGAAGGGCTTAAAAACACATCACGCTATACGTGTTACAGTCGGAGGGTAAATCAGCTGCACATAAAGTGAAACCCACACGTAGCACGCAGGCGTCCCACTCAAAGAGCCTCAACACTTCATCAACGGTGTCAGTGCGTTCTGCCAAAGCCGACTTGGCAAGTCTTACTCTCTGTTGCTTTAATTCTCCTTTTATGGTTGTTTGACAAAGCAGTAATTCTATTAGGCCTGCCACTCTATTCCTCCAGTACAGGTTCATGTTCTTCAGTGTGCCTCCTTCATAGGCCGCTGCACAACTGTCTGCGCCACAGCTAGACGTGTGTGTGTGTGTGTGTGTGTTACAGTGAAACAGAAAAACACCTATGTTCATGAATTTTTCATTCTGAATGCAAACACAGTGACATGCAAACATGTTTTTCAGTTGAATTTCATAGCAGTCTGCCCTGCTCCCAGCGGACAGCTTGCATTCGCCTGCATAAAAGCACATCCGCGTTGCGTGTAGCAATTCTGCCAATCGGAAAGCAGGATCACGCGCTGCTTATGGCAAAGCAAAACAAAAGGTCTTCAGAGGGAAACGGCCGACTCTCAAACGCACAATGCCAGTGGCTGATCAAACCTAACCTGTGTGTGTCTGCATCCTTGAATCTGTGTGTGTGTGTGTGTGTGTCTTTATGTTTACTATAGCTTCAGCTCATTTCACTTGGCACTAATGAACAAAGGAACAAAGGGACAGATAACTATACAAAGAATCCATATGAGTGCAGTGTTTAAAGAACTTCCCAGAATTGAAGCTGCGCAGATTCTTTCAATTAGCAAACTCCAAATATTTATGGACTGAACATTTCCTCTCTGGATGGAAGGAGAGTCCTGTGTGTGTGTGTGTGTGTGTGTGTGTGTGTGTGTCCTGTTGACTCACACTGGGCTGTATTGATCCCCTGGGCTTATGCTTCATTTCACTTGAGCTCTGCCACCATCCTTTAAAAGCACATCTGCCCAACATCTATACCCTCACACTCTTTTTTAAATCAGAAATAGTCACAGAGCACCTTCAGGTCAAACATCCAGCTGTTTGGCAAACACTGTTTAAAATTAAACAATGATGCCACTTCACAGACGATGCTGCCCTTGAAAGGATAAGACGATTACAGACAGACAAAACAGATCCATAACTCCTCCCACATCCTCTCTCTCCTTCTGTGTGAGCACTGTCCTTGTGTCTCTCCATCAATGTGAATGTTGCTCTCTGTTGCTCTTTTGGAGTTTTCTTCTTATTTTTGCCCCATTAAAGGGTTTCTGGAGGTTCTATGGACCAAGGACTGATACTGATTACAGACTGCAAAGCCCTTTAAAGCTACTGTGATTTGTCATGTTGGGTTACATAAATAAAATTGCATTGGAAAGGCCAAAATGATAATCTTCCTCTGAAAAGGATTTTTCCCATGTATACTGTACATAGTCTGTTGCTGTTAAGAAAATCAATGCAATTGCAATGACAGATTCTGCTGAGCCAATAAAGAAGGGCCAAAGGATCACCACAGGAATTAAGATGTGACCATTTCTCAGTCATCCCCTCCCCCCAAATACACACTCACACACACACACATGCTTACTATGACAAATAGCCTGTGACATGTCTCTGTGAACACGGCACGGAAGGGTCCACTCCCTCTCCCCAGGGCCAATAAGGCAGCGGAGTCTGCCAGTGGACGGGACTCCTGAGTGTCTCCTCACTGGATCTGAATTTTACTTCAAGTGAATCATCCAGCAGCAGCCAGGAGAGACCTCCAGTGAAATCAGAGCAGCAGTATTTCTGTTCCAGTCCCTTTGCGGGCGCACACAGTTACTGCAGTTCATCATCTTCACTGAACCCCAGGCTGAAACTGGCCGATCAGAATGCACAAATTCAATATTTCCAGCCATAAATGAGATGAACATTCAGGTTCTGCTGAGTTACAATCCAAAGAAAGATCCTCCATTTAAATGATAGTATCCCTATGAAGACAGGACTTGGAGTGTGAAAATGTAATTGTCAGCTAATTTCTCTTAAAACTAGACTATGTGGCAATCAAAAAGTAATAGTCAGCCATATTTTTAGAACAGTACATGACTTTGTATTTCAAGATTTCTTTTCACAGATTGGCCCATGAGATTTGTTCAGTGCATATTGCATAGGTGCACGCCGGGATCGTGGCCACAGTCAGTAAAGGTGACCCACCCACGTATACAGATGAACCGCAATGTGTAACATACATTTTCATGTCCATGAAGAATGAAAAAAACACAATGGGAATGAAGCAACAGTGTGAAACTGTGTATTTTCATGGTTTTCCATCAGATTTTTGTTACCCAGCAGCTGCAAAGAATTTATGGATGTGTTTCTCAAACTCAAAGCCTCTGATGACTTTCTTAAAGTCTAAAACAGAAAGCTATGATGAGACAGTCATTAGCTCTTCTGGTTCTGTGCCTGGATTTTTGGTGAGGTGACCAGATGTTTGAGCGGGACGTCCTTTGATTGAAGGAATGTATCTTCCAACATATCTGCAAAATACTCAAATCCTCAACTTTTCAACCGCTGTCCCAGTTTGTGTCTTCTGAGATAAACATATGTCTTAAACAGAGGCACTCTATTGTCACTATCAAATAAAGGCAAAAATCCTCAAACAATCTATTTAACATGCATACATGTTTTAAGAAATGATTAATGGATTGATTAATTGATTGAAAAGCTGGTGATCTGCCAGTGTCAGCCAGATAAAAGCAGTTTGTTTAAGTCCTTTTGTGGTGATAAATTCCCTGTCAGTTGTGTTAACAGTGAATTGTGTTCATATTTCTATTGCCAGGGGGAAACAGTTGACAGACTTCTGCGTGCTGAGTGGAAAATGTGACAGATGCCTTTGGACGTGAGTCTGACATGTTCGGGGTTTGAGTTATTCTAAAGAGGTCTTCTGGGTTTTGGAACGAGCAGCAGAGGCAGAGGAGAAGAATCCATATTAATGCAATAAACTTACACCATCCCTGTTTGTTCAGATGGTTTTCCTCGTGGCGTAGAGGGAGATCAAATGGGCACATCAATTATAAATTGTCCATAAATGTTACTGATGTGGGACTCGCTCTCTGGATTGTAGAATAACTCAACTCTATGGCTCCAGTGGGCCTTTGGACAAACACAAGTGTGATGGTGGACAACAAAGACTAAACGCTCCCTCAGCTCCGACTGCTTCACGGAGCTGATTCTGACGCTCGGACTCTCTCAATCGACACCAGACAGCAGGCGGCTTGACCGTCTCAGAAGCCAGAGTTCCCTCCATTTTTAACAGTTTTTGGAAAACACATTTCTTTGCTTTCCTGCCAAGAGTCAGATTGGAGGACTGATCCCACTCTCATGTCTCGATAGTAAATGTGCGGCTGATAAGCTTATCTTAGCTTGGCACAGAGACCAGACATAGAAACAGACATGAGTGGATCATCTTCTATTTTAAATCCCAAAATTTGACATTTTCTTCTGGGATGGTATGGTTGCATTTTTTACAGGGGATCATGTATGAGACTTAAATTCTTGGCCTGCCTGTCATCACTGTGCCAAGATGCGATCCAAAACATAACCCCCACCAAAACCACAACTTTTTAGTTTCACTTTGTATTTTGTACAAATGGGATGTATTTTGCACTTTGGATATGCTGGATATCGTTACAATTGGACAGAGCCCCTGTTTCCTGCCTTTATGCTAAGCTATGCTAACGAGCAGCTGGCTGTAGATTTAGTATAAAGAAGAGAGTAATATAAATCTTCTCCTCACAGTCTCAATGAGAAAAGACAAACATTTCCCAAAATCCTTACTACTATACTACACAACCCATATAAAACAAGCAAATGTTTTGTACTCATTAAACAAACTATATATAATATGTTCGTTTGTCGGTTGTAGAGGTGCTGGTATGCAAATATCATAAACTCAACCCAGGTTATGACCCAGTCAGGCTAAGTGTTTCATCATTTCCAGTCTTTACTGTAAGCTTCATATTTCATCCAACTCTTGGCCAGGAAGCAAATAAGCATATTTCCTGAAATGTCAAAGCACTCCTTTAAGCTCAGAAGCCTATTTCTCTTTATTAGTCTGCTACCTGCACAGCCTACACTCTCAAATTCACTGATCCTCTCAAGCCGTATAAAATGTCTGGCCACACACACACACACACACACACACACAGACGTCTACATATGGACCAACACGGTTTTTGGATACGACTCCGGCTCACATATCTCACTTCTGGCCTCTGAGAGAATAACATCATACACGAGAGACCCTAAGATCTCTTCCTCTTCGTCTGAGCGAGGCGGACGGGGGGAAAGCAGAGTCAACGCGGATGGCTCGCACATGTGGCTGCGAAAGAAGGCGGCTCAGACTTTGCGTTTCAAACGGCGAGGAGGAGGTCTTCAGGCAGGGGGACGCAAGGCATGACCGAGTGTGTAAATATGCACAAGGTGTTGATGTAGTGCTGAGCGTATACGCACGGTCATGCGTACATCCTCCTCGGCAAAGCACCACATGAGGCTCTCGCAGTGCAGACGTTACATTAGTAACACATGTGCGGTAGTGTCTTCGAGCTTTTGTTGTCTCGCTCCATCATCCTGCTTGTTGTGGAGAGTTTATTACAAAGCTTTTGACATGGATCATGAAAAAACTGACAATAGATTTAGCTGTTTTCATCTTGTAGTATTGCGACGGCCAACTTGTTAGTCCACTAAATTTCATCAGTAAAATCTGTGTGTGCGTGTAGGGGGGGATTTAAAGGGCTTTAATGTGCTTGTGCCCCCTAAGAGGCTAATTTTGTTCTCCATCCTTGAGTGCTGCATCTGTCAATTCGGGTCACCTCAGGGTGATTTTCAGATGTCCCAGCCTTCTGACTTCTTCTTCTGACGCTTTAAGATGCGCTGCAGTGAACTCTACACAAGTACCTATGAAGCTCATAGTCATACAGAGACTGTCAAAAAATTGAGAAATTCTGCAGCTTCCTGGGTAAGAGAACTGACCCGTCAATTTTGTCATCATGACTTATTGATCTAAGTTCTTGTGCTGCTCATGATGACCTGACAATGCAGAGGGGCTGCTCACATGGACATCGTGACTTCTGCAGGAGTGCTCCACCTGCGTAATATTTGATGGCTCTCCTATGTTCAGTTTCTTTTCTTTTTTTTTATTATGGGCTTTGGATCGAAGATAGAGTACACAGTAATAATTCCTCCCTCTTTACCTTTACCTATAGACCACAGCCAGAGCCCTGTTGGGTGTTTTGAACCTCATGTTGACGTCGCACAGTGCAAATGTTACCATGCTGACCTTTGCCTGCTCATCACGTTCACAATCTTAGTTTAACATGCTAACATTTGCTCATGCGCAGTAGAGATGAGGTACAACAGAGGCTGGTGGAAATGTAACTACTCTTGCAGGGATGTTGTCATAAACCACAGTATTGGGCAAAACTGAAAAATGTTAGATGAAGTGCGAAGAGACCACCAAAGTCATTATTGGAACCACGATTTTCTCAAATTTGATGGTCAAGTATCCAGTTATATATTGAGATTAGTAGAGGTAAGGTCATGAGGGATTTCAGCAATTTATCATTTAAAAGGGTAAGATGCTCTACTCCAGATTGAAAATTACACGAATGATGTTCTTATTTACTCTTGATATGATAAGGGGAAAAGAAAAATCAGACAAAACACATTTAGTCATTTTAATATATTTGTATATATTCATATATTACACATTTAATACAGGCACATTGAGAAATCATAAAGTAGAGACAAAAAGTGGCTGAGATATTGGTAAAAATGTACAATTTATGAGAATCATTTACACAATTTTGCTCTCTTTAAACTCTGTTTAATACAACATATAAAGAAAGAAAGAATGTGAAGGTGACCAAAAAAAAAAAACAAAACAGGAGCCTTGTTAGTTTATTTTGAAGGTTTTGTGGGGAAAGCAAGAACCAGCTTGCTAATACAGAATACATCTACGGACTCTGTACTTTTCCAATGCATTTGGCTCATGCGACCAAAAACACTGATACAATTAAGAGAAAACACTGTACAAATGACTGGTGCTACAATTTTAGGATTTCATGTAAACTCATTCATTTAGACTACCGTCAAACATTTGGCTGATTAAAAATTTCCCGTCATTCAGTCTTAAACCAGCTAAAGAATCATACAAAACAGTAACAAACATTAAAAACTGGTCATTACATGTAATCACTTGGCCAGATATGATGAATGAAATCAGAGAATTGATCAGATGAATCAAGTATGGATATAAGTTTAAATCGCCTGCAAGCCACTCGGTTAAAAACTACACTGAGCAATGCTGTAGAGCACAGTGGACAGTATTTAAAAAAAAAAAAAGAAAAAAAGCCTAACGTGAAAAGTTACTTCCTAAAATCTTATCTGAGAGGTCAGTTGGCCATTTGATGCACAGTGTATGAAAATCCTGCCTTAAACGTTTTCAATCACAGCTTCCAGGCAACTAATCACAACTCCAGACACACACCAGCACATTAACCAATTTAAGGACCATAACATGGCTGAGGTCAATGAAAAATGTCCTACACGACAACGTAAAAATACACTCCATCAAGAAGTACGACAGCCTCCACAGCAGCAGCCTCCATCGGTTAAAGACAAGAATGAAGCACCGAGACTCAAACATGGCAATTTTCCAACCATCCAACCATTTTCTATACCCACTTGTGCTGTTTGTAGTTGCCAGAGGCTGAAGCTTGTCCCAGCAAGAACTGGGTGAGAGGCAGGACAGGTCGGTAATCTATCACAGAGCAATGGCAGTACTGTGTCACAATATCTAATCACAGTCAGCAACACTGGATTACTCAGTGTCGAGTAGTTGCAATAAGGCATGTCCATCATTAATTTGGCCTCGTTGTGCTACTTGCTCACTCACGTCGCCTCCTGCGCGGCGACGCATGAGAGGCGAAGGTCGACTGACGAGCATCAGATAGAAAAAGACAAGATATAAAAAGAGTTCAATGGTCAAACTCAATCGCAGAAGGCAAATATGACTCGTTCATGTGTGGAAGACAGTTGGGTTTGTAAAAACATTTTTCCCTTCAACATCCAGATAAAGGAGTAAAAAAAGAAACAACTGGCACATTGTTGGTGCTATTTTCTAACTGTGCTTTAGTATATATATATATATTAAAAAAAAGATTAGAGAAAAGTTAGATTCAGGCACATTTCTCCGTTTATAGGGCACAAAAGTGTGATTTAAAAAAACACTGCTATTTTTTTCTTAAAAAAAAAAGGCTGTAAGTCATATTTGGGAGAATGTCCCTTGATTTTTAGAGTATTTGTAACATTTGAAAAAATGTTTTACAGTAAAAACTTCTGAGCATTCTTTTACAAAAACAAATAAAAATTAAGGGCCTAAAAATGTAAAAAATACAAGCCATGACTGAAAGGGGAATTTTACAAAAAGACCATCCTCGCCCCACTGGGGCTGACTGTTAAAAAACACCTTACGACAGAGAAATGTAGCTTAAATCTGGAACCCAAAAATTGGTAAAAAAGAAAAAAAATAATTAAAATTGACGCACTTTTGTTGCCTATTGATCCACAGTATAAGAGGAGGCACTGAGGTCAAATTTTTCTTTTTCTTTTTTTTTGCATTTGTTTAAAAGCACTTTTATTTTAAAGGTCAAGCTTGTGCCACAAGTGTGTGAGTACTGTTTACGACAGATTCTACCTTCATTGCTTCATTGCACATGATCAAAAAAGACAAATCATGAGGAGGAAAAGAGGAAAAAAAGTAAACAAAACTGATTTGAAAGTTGAGTCAGAGCCGGTCGAGCAGGATGTTCAGTGTTAATATTTACAGTTCGCAGGGAGAAACCTTTTTCTCTCTTCCACGCAGAAATGATTCTGTTTTATATTCTTTAAAGGCTCTTGAGAAATTAATATAAGAGAAAAAGAGCATCTGAAAGATTGTTAGTGCACTTTTTTTTCTTTTTTATGATTTCAAATACAATATAGATTTATATCTAATCCATAAATTGTTTCTGACTATACAAAAGTGAATTGATCAGAAAGCATTATTAGACTTCATATCTACACATTTCCTGAAAGCTCGTCTTAGTTTTCTTTTATTCATTTTCTTTTTAACAGTGTTCAATACTCAGTGCTGTTTTATTGTAGTGAGATTCTCGCCTCCCAGGCAAAAGCACGGCTGTGCTCGGATGGATCCAGAGGTTCAGGAAGCCTAACAGAGTGGCCAACTTTTGTGTGAAGCGAGGTTTTTTTTTGTTTGTTTTTTTGTTTTTTGTTTTTTTACTTTTTCGAGAGCCAGAGTGGTGGGTCACCTTAGCAATCTGCCATATAGCGTCCTAAAAAAACCAAAAGCACAATACAAGCAGTTTGAGTTGTCGAAGCTTTAAATTTACCAGTAACATGCACGTACGGGTGATCATGTGTACTACATACCTGTGGCAAATCTCTTCTTGTTGAGAGAAAGTCGGTATCCAGCCCCCTGCAGCTCCATGTCCACTCCTGACAGAGTGCTCCCCTCACTCATGAACTGTACTGCCAGAGTGGAGGGGTTCGATGGGCCACTGGACAGCTCAAACTTGGCCCTCAGGGACCCGGCGCCTGAGGTAAAAACAAACAAATACACTCACTTTCCAGCAATTGATGCAGCCTTCTTTCCTCACACAGGATTTACTACAAACAAAGGAAAAAAAACTGATAATTTACCTTCATTTTCAGACTTTTCTGAGATGTCATTCAGCTTCCACAGGCACTTACTTTGCTCTGAATTCCTAAAGAGACAGAAATGACACCTCAAACTCCTTCTGGGAAAAGGGATGTTTTCAGGGTCTCACGTTGATGTAACAAGCGTCACGTCTTACCACACGGAGCTGGGCAGAGACTGCATGTTGGTGACTCCTCCGTCAACAGGCACTAAGATCTGTACGTTGGTGAGCGGACCGGGCGTGGCCATGGACTCTGGGTTGTATCTGTAGTCTACCCGCAAGTCTGATGTGCTCGGCGTACACTTCCAGTACACGGCCAGGTTGAGAGGAGTGGAATGGATCCCATCAGAGAGCACCTGAACGCAGCAGCACAGGGTAATTGTCCAACTTCAAATACGAGCTCAAAGTGTGAGCAATGAGAGTGACAGCCCTGATATTTTCCGCTGCAATGAGGGTACTTAAAGTATGCGATTATTTCCCATATTTCCCATTGTAAAGTACATTTGTTGTCTCCCTTATCCTCTCTTTTTTGCTCTCAGATTTGTGTGGAAGGAAACACACTTAGCGAAGTATGTTTAAGGAAGCGTTGCTTTACTACAATTATTTTTTCTGGATTTGGTTCTGGGCTTAAGTTGGCTGACTGACCTGGTATTTTAGGATGTCCACATTGTAGTAGGACGCTGAAGGATTCTGATCTGCGGCTTTTCTGAGGTAGGACGTCAGTGCTTGCATGTTGAACCAGAAGTCCTTTGAATTTGAGTCACTTTGGGAAGGATCACTGGGTAAAAGACAAACAGAAAGATTCATACACAAACACACAAGCATTCACACACAGGGAATAATCAGGGTCTCAATTATTCATTGCTCCTCTTGGCTTTGTGTGTAAAGCTCCAATAGCTTGGAAAAAATGACCCTGTTGTATGCAACCAGCTACTAAATCATGAATTCCATTTGATTCAATTAGTCCAGCCATGTGGTGTTGGAATAAATGAAAGTAACGGAACAAGAAGCATAACAAAAGAAAAACAGAATAAAAAGGGTTTTTTTGTGAAAGGATATGAATTGGTCCAATTCAAAATTACTTAAAAAAGCCAAAGTTCTAAAATAGACCAGAAATGTGTATCACATTGAAACCTGTGGTGCCATGTGAGCTAAGATGCTCATTAAGCACCTCTGACTGGGACTAAAGAGGTGAGAGATAAAATGATGCGTGTTAAATGAAGCAGCTGTTGAATGAAGTTTGCTGTTCTTTGCTGTTTCAGGGCGTGAAGTATTTGAGAAGAGACATGGGCTGTTGAGAACCTGGCTGTTAACGTCTGGTGGAAAATACTTCCCTGACAGCTTAATGATAGGTTTATGTCAGATTACTAATTGAATTTCCTCTCGCTGACGCAGACTACATTTCCTTGATTTTCACTTGTACCACTGAGTGCAAATGTCTCTTCTGCTTAACCGGTACTCTGACAACTCAACTCGTCAGCTCAAAAAACTCTGCATTTTAGTTGCATTTAGTGACGGACCTCTCCAGGCGCCACTCTCACCTGTATAGTAGCTGTTGGTTGGGTAGGATCTGCTCCAACCTGCTGGTGTTTTTCAGTTTGAAGGTGAGCACAGCTGGCGAGGGGTTGGTGGTGAACACCTTGATGATGCCCATGGGGAACGACAAGGTCATGTCCCCTGTAATCTTCACAATGCACCTGTGGAAGGAGGCCATATGAATACGCCTTATGTCACATAACTGAGACTGGCTGTGACTAACGATCATTACAGTTATTCCATAATTATTTAGTATATGCGAAAAATAATCATCACAATTTCCCAGCACTTTAAATGCTTGTTTTATCTGACCAACACCAGAAATCCAAATATATTCTATTTTATTCAATGAGCAATGATAAAAAAACAGAGAAGCATAAAACATAGTTGGTATACAATATTTGCTTGAAAAATAATTTAAATAATTAGATAATTACCAAAATAATTGTTTATTTACTTTTGCTCACCAAACCACTGTAACTATGTAAAAAGCTACCTGGGACACATCTGGTCTAAATACATTTCACACTTTAGCCCGCTCAGCAGATATTGAAGATGTTGGCTTTAGGTCCCAGGTGTCTCCATCTCTGCCTCTCTTAATATCTGTAAGCTTCTGTAGTGTTAAATGTAGTTCTGGGGCGAGAGGCATCTTCTTTAAGTTGCGGTCGGCCCTGGGCTGCGGCGGCAACAGCCCGCGGCGGGTCTCCACCTCGCGCCGCGTCTCCGCTGCATTGCTTGTGAAATGTTCCATTTGCTAATCCCTGCAAAAATAAGCCTTTCTGCACAGCAGCAATTTAGAGGCAGTTAACCAATAAAAGGCTGTATGTTTTCTCTGCCTGAGACTATAATCTGCCCCATGTAGGTTATCCACTCTGAAAGAATGGTGTCAGACTAATGCAAAACATTCCTCACGTGCAGAGTGAGAGGGAGATGCACTCTGCCAAATGCACAACTAAAGGTATACTGGCTGCAGAGCAAACTGGGCTGAGGACAATTCGGTACAACACCTTGTATAACGCTGTACAAATCATAAGGTCATATGTGTTGCGGTTAAAGTTCAAATATGGACAAAAATGTGTATGCGTGCAGGTCCATGTCGGGGCCTTTGAGCTGCAAGAGGTCATGTGAGACTCACTTAGTGGGATCAGCTCCTTTGAAGTAAGCATTAACCGATTCTGTGAAGGCCACGGCAATGGGCAAAGCATCTTGGGATGCCAGGGTCACAGGGCTGGGACCGCGAGACGTCCCTGAGAATGAGAAAGGGGAGAGAGTTTGACGTCTGTTGACTCAGCTGCAGATCAGACTTGTACAACAGCGGCGTCCAACGCTCACGTCAGGATTAGGAGGGTTTCATCATGCAAAGATGCATTGCATAATTTCGAATATTTGTATTATCACATTTCATGAAGTCAGTCAGTCATACATAGAAAATCAGTACGTTCTGTTATTTTTCAAATAAACAGAAATAAAGTACGTTTTTAGAGTAGATCGTGCTGCAGCTGCTTTAGTTTAAATCAAGTACTATTAGACAGAGAAAATGACCTCAGACGGCACATTAAAACTAAAGTCAACAAAAGATGTAACGGTCAAATCATTCATTACTTCATTATTAGAACAATCGAATCTTTATAACGTTAGGAGTTCATACAAATGTGAGACACAGGACAGAAATGCAATCACTGCAAAAGCAACATATCCAGTTATCCATCCAGCCCGTCCAGCAGACTGGTGTTAGTTTTAGTTAAATGCAGAGGAGGGTCCTCTCGTATGAACTTCAACCGTACCTGCTGGTGTTTCACACCGCTTCTCAAAGGTAGGCAGCTTCGCTATGAACACATCATCCTCTTTACGCCAAATTAAAAGGCATAGAGAGGGAAAGAGGAGATAAACACACGCAGAGAGCACAAATGTGAGGAGAGATGATGCTGACAGCAACACAGTTGTAAGCCATTTCCTGAATGTGCGACGGTGGCAGGTGAGCCCTACGCTGACACAGATGAACGAAGAGCTAACAGGCCCTAATGATGACATTCTTAGCATCAGTGAAATGTTTGCAGAGCGGAGGTGATGACTGTGAGCGTCACTCGAAAACGCAGTCTCACTGGGGAAAACAAGAGTTTGGAGAGGCAGACTCACTTTGGCTTAGTGGAAAGAAAGAAGAGAGGGAGAGCAGCTCTGGCTCTGGGGAGGAGAGGGGGGGAAGAAAGGTGTGCTCGGCTCCTGTGAGGAGAGGAGTCAAGGAAGGGAGGGAGGGAGGAAGGAGAGAGGAGTGAGAAAGGAGGCAAACAGCACATTGTGGTGCAAAAGTGGAGACAAAAAAGTGGCAGGTTGGTGAAGAGCTGAAGAAAAAAGAGAATAAATACTCAAAGAAAAAGGGAGATTCCATGTAGACGGAGGAGGCTGAGGAAACCTACCGACAGTGGGGGTGTTACCCGCGCTGAGTGAGGCATTTGAGGACAGGGAGGAGGAGCTCTCTGCCCGGGCGAGTGGTGCTGTGGGAGGGGGGCTGGCGTTGGACATCTTGGGTGGGCTGAACGGCCGTACCTGAGTGACAGGTAAGGATGTAATTGAATGTAACTGTCTGAATGTAATTTTCACATAAATTATAGAGATGGCTTATCTACTCACAATCTCATTGATTCCTGTGAGCTTTCCTGTGGGGAGTTTGGGCCTGGAGGAGGGTCGTGGTGGAGGCACCAGGGCACCAGCAGTCAGCGGGGTTGTTGGTCGGTTTGGTACTGGCACTGTGCAGAAAAACACACGTAGGCTTTACTGGTTAGCGGTTTGCTGGGGATTGTGTACAGACAAACATTTATACACACACGTCGCAACAGCGCTTCATTCCAGTAGATGCCAAAACATCATGCATCAAGACCTTAAGTGCAAAAACCACGATAGGAAAACACGAAAATCATCAAACAGGAAACAATTAAAACACATTCAAAAATCAATTTCGCAAAAGAGAAACTCAAAGACAAACATGGTGCAAACCAGGCAGTGAGTTAGACAAGCATGTATCTGTAAAATAAAATAATGAAAGGAACAACAAAAGAGCACATCAAAACATGTATCTGTCAACATCATAAATGAAACAAATGAAAAATATGAGAGCAAACAGTTAAGATAAAACATAATATAGAAATACAACTCCAAACCTCAGGCATGACACACGTCTCTAGCGTCAGTAATAATGTTACCATTGAAGACTTTGCTTGATGGAACCGCTGCAAACGCTTTATCTGTGATCCCAGAGAAGACATCAGGGAAACAGGGGTTGCCGTCCTCCCTGCCGCTGGCCGCTTTGTAGGCGTCAGCAGAGTCATCAGAGAGAAAGCGACTTGACCTTCCAGAGCCGGACTGGACCCTCTGGAGCTCCTTCACAGACGACCCTGAGCCCTGACGGCGTGGTGGAGCAAAATTATCACTGAAGGCGATCCACTGGCTCTGGGACCAGGACACAGAGGAGAAGGCGTCGACGCTCTTTGGGGGGCTGGCGGCAGCCGGGCTTTTGATGGGGTCAACCGGCTCAGTCGGCAGGGTGATTGGGGCGCTGTGGGCCCTCGCTGGCACGGGCTTGAGTGCTTGGAAAGGGTTTTCTGGTGAGTCCCAGGGAGAGGATGTGGACGAGGAGAAAGAGGAGACATCTTTGGACTGTTGGCTCTCTGCCAGGGGAGGAGAGCGCTCCCGTTGTGGCACCGTGTCAGCTGAAGGGGGCGATGTGATTGACAGAGGCGATAAACATGACAATGCAAAGCAAAGCACTGAAGGTAAACCAGTCCAAGGTAAAACTCATTTTTAGTAACATAAGCGAATTATAGTTGTGACGTCTAAAAGGTTATTATTAGGAAAAACTTCATTAGAAAATTTATCATATAGAATAAAAAAGTGCTTTAGTGCTACTACCTCAAAATATTTTTCTGTCATAATTTGTTGAATTTGCCTGCTCGCTGTGTATCAGAATGCATAATGGTTGCATGAAGGATGGCTACCCTGACTAATAAAGGCAAAGCTGTGGTCCAAAACATAAAAATGCACTTGATCCATAAGAGCGAAGCTTGCATAAGCAATCATAGTGTCATATCTCAGTACTGTCTTTCTATAACTTCACTTGCTGCTGTCTGAACTGACGAGCAATCTGTTTGAAACCAGATGGGTCAAACCTATCTTCTGCATGATGATGACTTTTAGATCACTGGGTAATGTTCAGAACTAGTGGTGTGTCACTGGGTTGTCGTGAGATAACATTAGTGTACCTGCATTCACTCACATTGAGCTTCATATAAAAAAAAGAGATGAGCGGGGCTCTATGACTTTGACTGCAAGCATCGCTACAATACATTTTGCTTTTGAATTGTTTTAATTTGTGACTGCTGTTCCACGGTGATGAAGCAGTTCACCTGTGTTTGACGTGTCGTGTCACAAGCCTGGAAAGTCACGACAACACACGCCAAACACATGAGACAAATCTGCTTGCTCTGCTGTTTTTTGCTGTTGTTCAGCGCAAGACAGCACAGCACTGACAGCATCTGTTTGGGTCTCTTGTAGCTGTCTCATGTTGCTTTCAAAAACACACACTTTGTATTGCTTAATGCCTTTCAGAGCTGACTAAATCTGCTAACTGACACTCAAAACAAATTTGAAACACCTCTGTGAAACTGTTTGTAATTGTGAAGTTAAAATGAAGCACATGGTTACTCTGTGTAACCATAGTTTTGATATCTTATCCCTGCAGAAATACCATGCGACTGTGCAAGGCAGTGACCCTGACTTTAGATACGCACAATGATGCATGTTCTGATAATGAAGAAAAGACAAAAAAAACCCAAAACAAAACAAGTCAGACATGAATATGCAAAACAACAAATGGTGAATGCTTCCAGTTCTTCAAACAAGTTTTCCTTTCAATCACTGTCTGATAAATGTGGCACACACATTTTACCTGATGCCTCTGGCAGAAAGACGTCTGAGTCATTCATCAGAAAAGATGGAGATGAAGGGATTGAAAGGAAGACAGAGGCAAGGTCTAGCGAGAGAAGTTCAAATAAATATATCAAACCCATAAAACATCCATTAAGTCAAACTCATACAATGACACTGATAAAAAATAAAAATCAATGAAAAATAAAACTATATGTAGAACAAATGAAAATGCACTGAAGAAATTGAAGAAGAAAACACAAACAGATAAATACATGACTTAGAATATATGACAATAATCCACACACTTTTACAATAAGCCCCTTATTCCGACAGTTTTATTTAATACCTTACCGACTACGCTTTCTTAAGGTGTCATGTGTGCATTTGGAGCTGGTAATACTACAACACTGTACACAGAGAGACTTAACAGGCTGTAAGCTGGGCCTTAATTCCCATCACCATATCTTAATCAGGGCACTGTGCGATGCTCTTTTGACTTTTAAGCCGAGACCTTTGACAGTAACGAGACACTGTTTGACAACATTCGTGCCAGTGGGCTTTATAGCCGACCCTCTGACCCCAGCTAGGTGCCAATTAACTGTGGATTACGCTTAACCTAGGCAATGGTTCAGCGCTAATGTCACTCTGTTTAAACACCATTGTCATGCATGCAAAGCCATGAGAATCACACTCTCAGTGCAATGTGTTTGTTAAAAAACTTGAAAAATAATACAAACACTGAAATGTCTTAGAGAAACCTTGACTTTAGAGACTTCAAAAACATGTACATGTGACAAGAAGTGAGGGAGGTTTAAACCATTTATGTAATATAGAAGTGACAATGTTTTCAAAACATGCAGAAAAGACAGAGAATGTGTAGACAAATGGAAAAAAAATAATAATTTGGAAAATGTTTGAAAAGATAAACCACGAGGTGGGAAAGAAAAAGCCTGCCATTAATAACAACGGCATTAATTCCCTTAAGTCAAATATTCTGACCTTCGGGGTCAGTTCCTCCGTCTGGGACTGCCCTCAGAGGAAAGACTTCCAACTAAGTTGGTCCGAAGGAGAAAGGAAGAGAAGGGGAGACTACATAGTGCATAAAGAGATGATGAGATCAAGGAACAGAAAGAGCTAAAACAATGACTGGATCACTGGTACAATCGAGTGAGTAAAAAATGTAATTGTGGTAGTGTGGTTGCTCCGTTAAGGTTTAATTCTTATGATTTTCAACAAATCTATGGTTGACATTTTTCCTGTTATAGCCACTCAATGTGTGTTGAATTTATACTTTTTATAATCAACTCTCAGTTAACTACAGTGATTTTTACTGGTAGTGGCAGCGTGTCATTCCTGTGTTCAATTCAGACTTCAGATTTTTATTCTAAGGGAACAAGGCACGAGGGATTAACAGATAAAGATGCATGTATTTTTATATTATTGATATCAGCCTCACTGTTCACTCTCTTTACACTGTCAGAGAAGTGTTAACCTACTGTTAATGCAAACTCAGCATTTCCTACTTCTGCTGCTTAACATTAAAGTGTTCAGCTGGCAAAAACACTAAAGCAGTCATACACACAGTGTGAAACACAGTTTTGTTAATCAAAAATGTGTTTATATCTATATATATAAAAAAGGCAATGATCATTCTGGCACTTTATGTCGGTGGATCATTTAAAAAAATTTGAGTAATGGAACAAGAAGGAGCAGTTGTAGATGGAGAGCTGCAGAAAACAGTCTGCACACCTTCAACTTATGATAACCAGCTCCCTTTACTGTGAACAGCTGCTTTGAAAAGCTACTTGCGCAATCTGCAGCATGAAATCAGATCGCTGTTGCAATCATTACTGACTAACTTCTTTATCAAAACAATGTGCGTTTGTTTGGCTGCGCTGTAAACAGATACACCAGTTGTTCCCCTATTGTATTTCTGACAAAGTAGCTGCTCATCAAGTGTTTGTTGTAGCATAAAGCCACATCCGCTGTTAACACCAATGACCACGGTGACGCCAAATCAATCAGGAATGAAATATTACACATTACAACTTTAAGGGAAATACACTGAACTCTTATATGTGGGAACCATTTTGTTGAGGGATACTGCATGAAAAAAGTTCTTTTTTTGGTTACACACGAGTCAATATAAAATTTGACTTCAGGGATTACCTGTTGAAGAGGATGCAGAGAACGAGGAGGCTGTTGGGAGATTTGGGCTGAACGGGTCCAGAGATAGAAGGTCATTGTTTGCCAGCCTGCCGGAGGAGAGAATGAGAAACTTGTGTCATAATCAGCTTCAGAGTAAAAACATCCATATAAAAACAGCTTAAAAATCACAGATACTGTGATCAAAGTGGCGGCGGTCACTTTCATACATACTCGTATGATGCTGGCGCTCTGGGTTTTGCCAGCTCATCACCTGCAGCGAGAGAAAAACAAACAGAAAGTCAGGAGGCACAGACCTGCACAGAGTGGTGACAGCAAACACACCTCCACAGCAACTAAAAAAAAATCAAGACCCAACACAAGAGGTGTTCAAAGATATTTGCCAAAAGTCATGTTTAAATTACATCACACCTTACAAACCAGAAGTATAAACTAAGGTTTTGACTCAACAAGTGAGAGCCACCGCCTGCCATGAAAAGTCAGAGTTGTATTTGCAGTAAGATTCAGGTTAGATACCACAATTTTCTTATTTCTGCCTTACACTGTAAAACCTTAATATCTTACCCAAATACTGCAAAGGGTTAATGTCAAATGTGTTTTTTAATGTGATGATAACACTTTACAATAGGGGGGTGGAGTCATTTTGCAACTAAAAATAAAGAGCTTTGTTATTTTGTGCCCCTTTCTAAAGTGTTACGATCTAAAGTAAAAGGTCCATGTAAGCAGCACTCAAGCACCAGAGGTCAGAGGATTCAACCTGAGAGGACCCGGATAAAAACAAAAACAAATGTATGTAAATTCTTTAAAGAAAAAAAAACAATGTGAAAGTTTGCAGAGAGAGAAAATAGTGTCAGCGGTGTTAGCTCGTGTCAGCCGGCTGCAGCAGCAGCTGTGCAAAAGGCTCCAATCAGGGGACAGAGATGAGGGCTGTGGCAGATATTCTGAGGGGAGGGGAGGGCAGGGTTGGAGGCCAACTACTGTAGTGAAAACATACTCACCAGGACCCTGAGCCTTTGACCTTAATGTAGATACTCCTGTGATCCCTAAGCGTATGTAGAGTATACATCTATCAATGCAATAGCTGATGTAAATTGATGTCAACTGAACCGTCACTGCTGCAGACTGTGAGTGTCGTTACCATTTAGTTACATAGAAACACGGCATGTGAAAGCAACTTTTTGAAAAGAGGAAAAACATGAACTTTAGACTCAGAAGAAAAAAAAAAGATTTTTCTGGAGTAATATTCAGTGCTTTTTCAAACCTGACCTTAGGGAGCGTGATACATTACTCGTAGGTGTATATTAAAGCATTGCTCAAGTACAAAATAATCACAGTAAACACAAACAAGACCTTGCTGCAAGTCTGCAGAATGGAAAAGAAAATTTCTGACATGTCAAAACATAAACAGCTAATTAAGCAATTCGTCTTATTTGTACCATAGGAGGGAAATATCCCTCAAGTTCACATTTACAGAGAAGAACAGTTATTTACTTTTCTCTGGTTATGTTGCCATTGGCTAGGATTTCTGGATTTTCCTTTTTAAAAGACAACCTCTTTAAAAACAACTTGTGCCAAGAAAAATGTAGCTGAGAAGCTGCGCAGTCGACCCCCCCACCCCCTTCACAGTAGATAGAGAGAGGTTAGACAGAGAAAATACTCACTGGACTGGTTCCTCCGCATCTGTCCCTAAAAACAAAAACAGACATTAATTAATCAAAGATGCATTCGACCCACCGCAAGATTCTGAACTGCCAGAGGTTTGTTCAGTTTGTTTGGGGAAAAAAATAACCCCAAATAAGACACAACTGACCCGACAGACACGATTATTCTGCGTGCAGGACACATAAAACGGGCCGAGTAATTTAAGGGTCATCGTGTTTTTCTCTGCTTCATTACAACATGCGTTAAGTTTTGGAAGTTCAGACTTCTACCGTCCTTTTAACACATCAAATGGTTCGAAACCATAGAGCTTTGATAGTGTTTATGTAACAATATATACGATTTCAAATGTATAAAACAGTGAAATTGTGGAGAGGGTTGAAAGAAAAGCTTTTAAAGGTTGAAAACTATATTATTAATTATTCCCAGCGGCAAAGGGAATTTTCCACTTCAGAGTTAAAGACAGTAAATCACAGGACTACTCTGGACTCACACATACCAGACGTTAAACCTAGGGTGAAAAATTCAGCAGCGCAAAACCGTGCATGGGAGCCCATATAACGATCAGTCAGGGACAACAGAGAGCGTGCCCCCAACACTTCACCAACTTCCTTTACGGAGTCTTTTTTTTGTGTGTGTGTCTTTTTCTCGACATAAATCTGCCATGTCATGCCGCGTGACACAAGATATGCAAGAGACGCTCTTGAGGGTCAGCAACCCGATGGAAACTTAGAGCATCTATTTCAATAAAGGATTTATTCGTATGAGGAGAAAGGTTGAGGGGTTGTCAAGGGAGGAGGGAAGAAAAAGAAACAAAATGGGTTTAAGGAACATAGCAAAAGCGTTTAACCACCGTAGAGCTGTGAGGCCAGGGTTTAGTCCCACAGGCGCTAAGCGGCAAATGGGTTCAATTACGGCTCTTGCTGGCCACACACACACGACTTCCATTGCTATTTCAATAAAGGGAACACCGCAGAGGGGGAACCAAACAGGAGGAGAAATGAAAAAGACAGAAAAATGAGAGCTGAGGAAAAAAAAGAAAGAAAGAAAGACGGAAAGAAAGACAGAAAATCTCACAATAATTCACACCAGATGATGCAACATTCGTCATCACCTTGGATGTATGTTTTAACTTTAATCCAGAACTTTTCCATAAATATAAAATAGGAAAAGGGTGTGAAACAGAAAATGCGGACAGACAGAGAGGAAGGCAAACTGAATCTAATGACTGTTCTGGTATTTAAATGCAAATCAGAGAAAACACACACAAATAGCAGTATGCATGTGTTTTTTTTGTACTTTTAGGATGAGAAAGTAATTGTGGGTTTGAGTCTCGATGACAACCAAAACCAAACTGCAATGAACAAAGTCAAAGGTTTAAAAGAGAACATCTTTCCTCCTGAATCTTGTTACATTAAATACAAGAAAAACATCCTCTATAAACTTGTAACTTATCTTTACCCTTAATTCCTAGGGTGAAAAAAAAAAAGAAAACATCTGTAAAAACTAGGCAACTAACCCCATAAAGTATTCATAAATAACCACAACACAGTCCTGTCTAGAGCAAGTGGGCTCCAATAAAACCAAAAGAGTGAAAGCAAAACAAAGAAACGAGGAAAAAAAAAAGAGTGAGGTACAACGCAAACAGTGAGGAGAAACAGTGGTGAGAGTCGAGGAAGGGAGAGGCTGAGGGGGCGAGCCAAAAGCCGGGATGAAGGTGCCGTGACATTCGTTTAACTTGCAGCCAGAGAGTGAGGAGAGTAAAAAAAAAAGAAAAAGAAAAAGCCAGACCCCCTTTGCGACATTGAGCGTGCCCTCTCAGCTGCTCCACAACAACATTAACAACAACAGCTCAGTGCGCACACACGGTGCATGTTTGCACACAAGCAGTAGTGGTTTTAAATTTTAATGGCAGCGGCTATTTTCATAGAGCGGCGGAGAGTGATTTAGAAATTGAGTGATGGTGAGGGACAAGGAGCTGAATGAAGGTCTCCATGACTGAGGTCACGGATCAGACCGGTTTCTCTCTGCGTGTGTGTGTGTGTGTAGCCCGGCCACCGCCGCAAAGCATTCCCTTAAGTGCCTACAGGGAGGGCAGTGCATGTGTGTGAGTCTGCAGTAAAGGCCAACAACATCAGATACTTAATTCAGAAGTTATTGTTTCTGAGTTCTTGATTTTCTTTTCCTTAGAAAAAGAAAAAAAAAAACTATCCCAGGATTGTTTGACATGAAACTGAATTTGAAGTAAGGACAAAACATGAAATGTGTGCGAGTAGGAACCTCACTTCATCAGAAGCCAATCTGGCGTATGAAATAAATTAGACACAACACATACGCCTTTCCAATGTAAATAAAAAAAAGCTTCAAGACAGAGTGACTAATGGCAAACATCTACCGCAGGGATCGGGATCGTACAGTTAAATGGTGTTCCCGTGCAGCCTGACGGAGTTTAGATATTCTCCTGATGCCCTCTAGTGTTGCAGAAGCAGAGCAGACAGAGCAGGACAGCAACAGGTTTGTGTTTGGGATCTTAAACATTTGGCGTGTTTTTAAATGTGTCACGAGGCCGTACCGAGGTCGAGGGTGACAGGATGATGTTTCCGATGGAGGCTTTGAGCTCGTCGATGGTGGCTCGGTTCTGATGCGTGCCGTTGTTTGGCTGAACGGGCTTGATCTCGACGTGAAACTTCCTGGGCTCATCTTCATCCTCGGAGTCGCTGGACGAATAGAAGGAATTCTCTTTGGCATGTGAACGGGAAAAAAAAGTTAAGGAGACAACGACAACAAGCACAGAACAGAAAAGAGAAGGTTTTTATCCAGGTGGGATTGAACAGAAAAGCAACAACTCCTTGACGGCTTACGAGCTGGACTGACAAATTAAAAGGATATCGTTTTCGTTTACTTCCGGTCTGATGCAGAAGCCCTCCGCATCAACTTGAGGAACATTCTGCAAAACACAAACAGAAAAAAAGCTGAAAAATATTTGTAGCACTTTATTGTGAACACAAAGTTAATATAAATGTATTGTATATGTATCCTTATAAAATACATTTTAAAGAAGATAAATAATACCTATATTGTATTTATCAAGACTTTTCATTTTACACATCTAGTTGTGCTTTCAGGCTTTTATTCTCAAATTACATTTTAAATTATATTTTTAAAATGTCTTAACTGCTTTAAATGAAAAACGGTTACCGGATCATCTGTTTAATGGCTTCAACAAATGTGTTCTCTTTGGGTATTATCGATATTCTTTCTCCTTACACTTAATTTTGAACAAAGTCAGAACATTCAACTCAAATTTTTAGTAAATGTTTTTTTTTTATCTACATTTTTTCACTGTTATCAAAAATAATCAGTTGTGGTTTATCAAAAGATGGTAATTTTCTCTCTTATTCTTTTTCTCATGTTTTACACAGCAAGGAAAGAGTCACCCCCTCCTCTGTAAGTTCACTAGAAACTTCCACACACAGTATTTACTGAAAAACATCTGAACAAACAGGGTCATATTTTTACAATGTGGATCATGTAACATTACAGGACAGTGAAAATGATTAGAAAAATAAATATCCCCTTTTTTTAAAACTTCTATTTGTTTATTAAATTAATTTTGTTATTGGGATTTACGAAAAAAGGTCTGAGCATGAATATTTACATTGTGTGTGTGTGTGTGTGTGTGTGTGTGTGTGTGTGTGTGTGTGTGCGTGTGTGTGTGTTAACTTGCTTACAGCGTTCTGGATGTCTATGGCCCCGTAGGATCCAGGGGGAGCTCCATTGGCAGTGTTCTACAAGCACAAACAGAGAGAAATGAATGAATGAATGAGCAAATCTGCAAAACAAACAAGAGCTGAGAGGGCAGAGAGAGAGAGAGAGAGAACGTGGCATGTTCGAGTAGTAAAAATGATAAAATCAATTATCTGTTTCACCTTTTCTAGTCTAAAATCAAAATAACACAAGCTAAAGAAAGTTACAGAACAACAGGCTTTAAATTATACTCACAGGTGCTTCAACTTCTGTGGACTCCCTGGAAGATAAAAAGCATCACATGATAATAAGAAATTGAAAACAACAATAATTTAAATGGACTGTGTTAGTGGACTCTCTTCAACTCACGTGGAGTCTGTGTCCTTGTCTTTCCTGCGACCTGGGATGCCAAATGGTTTTCTCTTTCTGGGTTTGGCACCTTAACACAAAAATAAATTCATTTTAAACCACAGATTAAAAAAAAAAAGACATCAAATCTGTTATTGGTCCTGACACCTAAAATATGAGTTTCAACTTTCTTTCAGCCACTTGCTCTAAACGTTCAGTGATTACTCATGGGAAACAACATTTTGAGTGTATTTATTATCTGGTATGTATTATCTTCTGTATATATTTATAATTGTGTAATAAGACTTACCTTCTGTAGCAATAGCTGCATTACACTCCTCAAACTCAATGGGCCCTAATGAGACAAAAAAAATCATCTAGGTTCATTTGGCATTGAAAGGGTCAATGACCCGCTGCTGTGAATGCTGTGAATGTACATCACGCAATAATCTCACACACACACACACACACACACACACACACACACACACACACACACACACACACACACACACACACACACA
>JBAJHX010000035.1:9895377-9912012 GCA_037176925.1 Amniataba percoides | reverse complement strand
ACACACACACACACACACACACACACACACACACACACACACACACACACACACACACACACACACACACAGCCAGCACAAACACACTCTGGCAAACACACAACAAGCAGTCTGGCGTGCCATAAAGAGTGTGTATACAAACAGAGCTAGGCTGGTCCCAGAGGGCAGACAGGGTCAATAGCGGAGTCAACTGTGTGTCTGGTGGCCCTCACAGAGATGTGACACTCCCTCCTGGGAACACAAAGCACTACTCTACAGCGCAGAGTCCTCCTCGCAGAGACACAAACAGGCACACACAACCCCACCTGGGACACATGAATCACCACAATCATCAACTAACTCTAAATCAACACCGGAGCTTTGGTCTTCACCAGCAAACAGCAGGTATGAAGCGGCTGAGCTGTAACTAAAACTGCCCGCACGGAACACGCAAATGCACTAACCCTATTACAATAAGACAAACAAGTCCAAGATTAAATGCAGTGAAGTGTTTAAAGCCACATGGACAAATCTGCTCTCAGGCTTCGGAGATGCCCTTCTCTCCTTCTCGCTGGCATGCAAATAAATGGCCAGAAAAAAAGAAAGAAAAAAGAGCAGACCATACACAGAATAAACAAACATAATCAAGCACACGCAAACACAAAAAGCCAATAAAATAACCATGGAAGCCTTGATTAATAGATTGAACTAACAAATGGTCATATCTGTTACAGCTATAGTAATATCACTTTGAGCAACACCAGCCACGGATGTATCTGAGTGAAAAAAGAAAAAAAAAAGAAAAAACATCACTTTTGGTTACCCAGATACATTCGCTCAAATGACGAGAAAACAGCGGACAATAACACAAAAGAGTTTACACTTAATTTAATGCTCATAAATTATACACATTTACCTCCAAGGCCCTGCCCTTGGACTGTCACACTTCAAGAGTGCCTCAAGAAACCTTTACTGGGTAAAGGGGGGGGCTTTAACATACACTTGCTCAAACAAACACACATACATACACGCACACGAACTGTAGGAAAGCCAGAGGCGAGACGTGCAATGAGTGTTCGTGTCAATCAGAGAAATATGGGAGGTTGTGCTGTTAGTTATAATCTATTAGAAAGAGTGACGTCTCAGTTATATAATGCCACTTACTTACATTAAAGTGATATTATGTACATTAGTCCTCAATTTTTTTCTTAAAATGCGTGACCTGAAGACATGCAGTCTGTGTTTGCTTTCAGACCAGATAGACTCAGATATTGTGCATGTAACTAGAAAGCTTAATAGCTTGCAAGATGAGCAGGAGAGAGAGCAAGACAGAGAGAGAGAGAGAGATGGGGCAGGACCCTCTGGCAAGATTTCTGATACACTAACATGCCTTGACCTGAAAACAACAAAGCTAATGATATTTTAACTCAAAATGTATACAGTAGCAGCCGTCCAGTGCGGCCTCCCCAGAGGATGCCGGTCGCGAGCAGAATTGACGCATTGTTTGGCGTGTGCAATGCTGAGTGAAGCTCAGGGAAGCGGCGAGTCACGAGAGGCATGCATCACGCCAAGTGAAGTGGATAAAGTACACCAATGACCGATCTACTCTACTGTGCAATATCAGGCCTCTTCACCGCCGGCGAGTACGCAGCGACAGCACGAACGACTGTTTCTGTGTGTGTGTGTGTGTGTGTGTGTGTGCGTGTGTGCGTGCGCAGGAGACTTTCATGCCAATCAAAACAAAATTACCATGCTCATTCAAGAACTTTCTCCCATGGGAGGAAGTGAGAGAGACGGTTCCCCGTTCGGTCACTGTGCTGACACAGAGCAGGTAAGAGTATTTGAACTTGTGAGGTGTGCCTTTCCCTGGGGAGGACACCCATAATCGTAATCTCATTTGACGTCACCTTTCATTAAATGCATCAGTTGTAGATATTGTCAAACAAAAGAAATAAAAAAAGAACCCAGAAAGGGGGAAATTACTGGAAAATTACTAATTGCATTTTCTATTCTAGCTCTGGGATGTTTAACAAATCCTGTGGATCTACGTAAGGCCAAGGCAGAGCAGGAACTCTTTGCCGCCAGCATCCTGCGATTGCATCTGACAATATTTATGCACACCAACTGCAAAAAAAAGTCCAAACACCAGACAGATGAATATTACCTAAATCTGGGCAGACATTAGGAACTGTTTAAACATCTCCTAAACAGACAGACGACTTTGTTTATACAGGGGAAGATGTTTCTTTTCTTTCTACTCTCTGTGAGGGAAGCATGCAGTCACGCATGAGCGGAGAATGGTTTTTTAAATTGCATATGCTTCACATGGCACTGGGAGTGGGAGAGGGGCGGAGGGGGGTTTGCGTGTCTGGCCCACCGCCAGTTGACAGCTCAGCTGGATATCGTTGAACACTCCAAACCCCCCTGCCTCGCAGCGTGTCACTTTGGGATTGTTTCCGCAATAGAAAGTTTATTCAACCTCTCTCTCTCTAAAGGCACTGGACCGGCCATCCGTTCAGCTATTTAGTCAGGGGACAGACAGGTTATTTTTCTGACAGGCCCGGGGCTGCTGCGCAATCCCTAATGAACAGCTTGATACAAGAGGAATTTTCTGACCGTTTTTTTAGCCTCAATTAATTCTGCTGTCCAAACAAATGAAGGCCACCACTCCTTGGACACAGCGTCTGGACACAGGGGTCACCGTTTGTGTACACACAAACACAGCAGAGGTGAAGCCTCTGTGCCTGTGACCTGACGTAATGTAGTACAAGTATAGGGTCCAGGGAAGTAATTGGTGTAAAAGTGTCCACATGTGCCACATTGCACAGACTGATTAATATCAGTAAAAGTAAAAAAGCTGTAAAAAAAAAAAAAAAAAAAAAAAATCCGAGCTACTACAATGAGTGCGAAAGCGAATGACTATGAATGAATGAGCTGTGCGTGTGTGTGAAAACGATGGAGGTGAGGGGGCAGAGGAGTATTCCCTTGATTATTGTGGCATGGCAAAGTTTACACAAGAGTCATTGTTGAGCTCTGACCTCCTGAAAAGGTTGGTTCTGCCTGCTTAGTCTGCAAGCACAGCAAAGCCCCCTGTGTGTCACATGCTTACTGGAATGCCAAGCCTGCCTACCTTTACAGCAGATTACTATGATTAACTCTGATGGCCCTCTCTTACTTCTAATTGCCCCTCTCTTTACACCCCTACCCTCCCCAAAAGCCAGGAACAGGCAGAAGGTCCCCCGTTCTCCACTAATTTATTTGCACACAATACAGACAAAGACAAACATTTAGGATTAGAATGAAATGTAAAATGCTCTGGTGGCTTACCTGGCCTTTCCTTTCCCGTTCCTTTGCTCTCAGCGAGTTTCTGTATTAAGCTCTCCACAGAGGTGTTCTGAATGTTCCTCATAAACTCATTGTGGACCTAAAAAATAAATAAATAAATAAAAAGAATAAATAATATTTACAGATTCTGAAACACAGACTTGTTGGAAAAAGCAAATGGGGAAACAAACTGCAGCAGAACATCTCTGCTGCCATATTCTTTTATATTTAGTGTTGTTGGGGTTAGGAATTTCTTAATTGATGCACTCAATTCATGAAGTTTATTTTGGGCCATTTACACTGCGGTCCAATTCTCTTCTGCCAGCACTGAAACTTGACAGAGGAGTTTAACCGAGTGAGATTAACTACATATCCATGTTCTGGCAGCACAGCCACATTCAAACTCGACAGCAAAGACAGAAGAACACACAGTATATATTGCATTGTGGCTTCACAGTCTGAATACTGAGGCGTTTCTCCTTACTGTGCTTTGAAATTACTTTTTTTGCTCATTCTGTGTTTCTAACTGGTGAATTCTAGCTGCTGCTTGTAAGGAAAGTACAATAACAAATTTCAGGAACAGCAACAGATTGTTCTACATCCCTTACTACATGCAAAGACTATATCCATATATTCATATGCATATATTATTATATGGATGATTTGCAGTTGCTCTAAGTGAAGATTTGTGTTAAAAAGTGTTTTTCCACATGCATTAGTCTTTACTGGATACAGCAATACATAGATTTTATTTGGTAAAACAAATGTTCATTCTGGATTAGGGGAAAAATAGTCAGTGTTCAGTGAGCCAACATGAAACTTATGGTTTAACTGATTGCTTTTGACTTCCATGTTTTCAGTTATGTCACACCATACAAGCATTTCGGAGAGAGAAGAAAAACAAAGCATTAGTGTGTGTGAGTGTTTTTTCTGTGATTTATTTTATGATATACAGGATGGGAGACATATGCAGTCTGTTGCTGTTAGTCCTCCCTTTAACTCGCGCTGCTATGCCTTTACTTGGTATTTATAAGATTTTATTTTGTAATTGGCCTGTGGAGACGTACTGTACTTTACTGTCATTCTACGGTGTCAGGTTGAATCATCGTTGTTGGCACTGTGGTCTGCTGACGCCCTTTGGGCAGTATCAGAGGAAGGGTAGTGTTTGTTTGCTTGTTTGTTTTGGATGTGCATGTGTGCTTGTGTGCTTACTGAGGGGGAAGTGAAAGCGATGTATAGGCATGGGGATGAAGAACAGCGGCCGACTGCCATCTCACCAAACCATTTAGATGTGCGTGATACTGTAAGCGCAGAGTGGCTCCACCATCAAACAAACACACACGCATACACACACATATGTGTCTGCCCCCCGGGCCCCTGTGGCGAGGTGGAGTGCATTAGCCTTCTGTGCCCTGGCAGGAGAGGATGTTGGAGGGGGGGTGGAGTGTGGGGTTGTGATGTGGGTGAGGGGAGGGAGGGCGGCAGGGAGGTTGCGGCGGTGAGGAAGTATGCTCAGCACACGCGATCTGTCAGGTGCTGCTGCCACGACGGAGGTCATCAACCTGCGTGCCCTGCGAGCCTCTCACACACACATGCATATACACGCACACACATGCACACACTTGCACACACACACACACACACACACACACACACACACACACACACACACACACACAGGTCCAATGGAGACTTTCGACCACATGCTTGAAACATGCATCTGCCTTCAAGGGATCCTCACCCCCGCACACACACAAAAATGCTCACTTACAAAAACAAACACAGCACGCAAACCAACAGACGCACCTGCCCTTATGTGAGTTTAAAGCTCTCTGCACTGGAAACAACAGCTCTGCGCTTCTTTCTTCTCATGCTCTCATTTAATATACCTATATATGGTCCTTTCATTTCTTTACACTGCTTACTTTTTCATCTCTCATCTCTTCGTTCTAACCCTCTTATCCTTTACGCCCACTGAGCTGATGCTGGCTGAGCCTTGTCTGAAAATACCTGCGAGGTTGACGTGATTGCTTCTTGATTCTAGAGACACCTTTGGTTACAGGTACCCTTTGCTTTTGGTTTATGCAATCGCTTGTCGCTGGTAGTTTAATATCCATGGACTGACAGCATCTCCAATGACCAAAGCTACATATAAGGCAATGGCAAATTTTTGTTGTTGTTGCACTTCCACCCCCACCAAAATCCTGTCAAAAAACAGTCAAAGTCAATACCAACTCCACTGTTGATGTTAGTTGACCTGGTGGGAGTGTAAATGGCCATGTCTCCTCGGATAAACTGTTACACGTGGAGTGCCCCGCCATTTCTATTCACCTTCCAGGAGGCGAGAAGCTTCCCTGGGAGGGTGTAAGATTCTTTCTAGAAAAGCACTGATATTTTTGAGTCATTTCTAATGAATGGTATTACTTAATAACTGACTTTCCTAAGCTACTAAGCAGAAGAACTCCTTATAAATTGCTTAGTGTTGTTCTAAAAACAGAACTGCAACTGTAATGTACCGGTACTTGTTTACCCTCAATATACCTGTACTCCCTTAGCACATATGTCATATTCAGCCTTTATCGGGTACATTTTGTCTACTTTCATTTGTTAAAACTAATTCTGAAATGAGTTACTCTGTCCTTGCATGCAGTACATGTCTTATATTTGGAAATTTACTTTATTGTGAGTTGTAACTGACATCAGAGTTTTAATTTATTGCTTGGCTCTTAAATCTCTGTGACTATTTTTTTTTTTAAATATACAGCACAGTTGTCATTAAAAGATTCTTTTCAAGAAGACTTTTGGACAAACTAAAATGTCAGCTTTAAATGCAAGTCTATGCAAATGCATGATTTAGTCTGTGCGTTTGCTTGTCAGCATGAAAGCCTGTGGGCTCAGTGACTAAGCACAATGTTGCAGAGCTAAAACTGGTCCAAGCCTCCTCGGCCTCACTCTCTCCCTCCTCTATCTCTCCATCCCTTTCGCATCACTCTTATGGGCATAACAGTATGGCATGAGCATATGAGTATCACATTTTCTCCGATTGCTTGTGTTTTTGTGGTTTGGAAGGACTGGGTCGCTTATCTTCGGTCAGTATTTTTAATTTGGTTCAGCAACAGGCAGCAGCTCTGCCCATCTCCTGCTCAGAGGCAGGAACTGTGGGGCTGAATAACCTGCGGTAGCCTGTCGCTCCGCATTCTTTCCAACTTGCCGCACGGGCTGCAGGCCTCTTGGTGGAGCTGCAACGCCCTCTATGGACAACAAGAAAACTACAGAAGCAGAGCAGCAGACTGTAGTTAGTCTTGAGTTATTCTGTGTGGCACTGGTAAGTATGATTGCTGAATAAATAAATGAAAAGAAATCTCTCCTTAATGTGAAATACTGATTAATACAGTCGTGAACAATGTTTGAAAGCCATCGCAGTTGGACTTGATCGAACCTGATGCCATTTCCTCAAACCTAAACACACTCTCCCAGAAACAAACAGGCCTGTGCAGCACTTTTAACTATCAGACACAGAGTTTGGCAAGTGTTTGGACTTCTGGAGGTGTTTTAGATAGGCTGAGAGGGAGTTTTGATCAGTTTTTAATTGCTTGGCATAAAAGGCTGAATGGACCATTTCCTGGTTCACAGTTAAACGATTAGCGAGATCAAAGACGACACTAATTGATATGACACACAGTGAACCCAATGAGCAGAGCCCCAGGTCAACAAGACACCTACTCCACCCACAGGAATGTTAGAGAGTACGTATGTGTGCGTGTATGTGTGCAGACACTCACCTCCCCTATTTGAACGTGCGTCTCTTCGACAGACTGCGAGTACGACTGAATGATCTCCTTCATGTGGAGAATGTGGTTTTCTTCAATGTCTTGGAATTTCTGTAACACAGGGCGAGGGGCGGTTACGGCACGGCGATGCAACAAATCATCTAGTCACTTGAAATCAAATTAACTGCACTACAGCAAATCTGCGTGGCAGCGTCAGTCTCATTAAACAGGCATGAAAACAAAAATAAGGGACAAAATGCAGCCTAGGAAACTTCACTTCCTTATTCTGTCCCTGTCTGCGTGTCTGTTTGGGTGGTCCATACACACATATATATATAAAGCTCCTCCTACAAGACGTAAAATATTCTGTTCATAAGATGGATTGACAGGGGTTCTTTTTTTGGCTTTGAGCAGCAGCATGGTGTAGATCAGACACTTAAATGGTAGTATTTACTTCCATTGGAGTCTGCCTGTGAGCTTCTGGGGTAAACCAAGGAGACTGACTATGAATAATCAGAAACTGGAAAATCACAGTGCGGACAGAGAGGAAGATGAGTCTCTCTGACCACAAACGCGAGGATGGCGAGCCACTCGTTCCTGCATCTGCACTACAGAGACGTGCACGCAAAGTACGGCTGCACTTTTCGTCATTTCGCAATAGTTAGCACACGCAGACACACCCACACACAGACACACAAAGGGAACACACATGTAGGAACCCCAGTGATGTCAGAGAGCACATGTGTTCAGTGTTTATAACTCATGTCCACATGTGCTGCGTTCGAGATGAGCCATAGATTGGGATCCCATGGAAGCAGAGCTGCAACGCCGCTTTCTCCAGGGGGAGGGGAAAAAAACAAACAAAAAAACTGATCTAACTGGAACCATTTCTGGTGGCGGAGCTGCTGTGGTGCGGGAGGATATGGAGGCCAAATTCTGTTGATCTGATTTTAATTTGGAGTTTATCTAATCAGTCCTTCAGATGGATCCAATCAGGGCTCTCCACAGCGATTCCGTTACAGAGGAAAAAACACAATCTGGAGATGATACAGGGATAGAAACAAGGAACACACACACACACACATACACAGAGGACTGACGGATTAAACAATAAAAGTGTTGCATACCACAGAGACACACAATAGACAGAGTTTGTGAGCACGTATTTCATTAAAGCACGCAGAACAAGCCAATTCAATTATCGCAGTACCTGTGCAGTTTCTGCCATCTTCTGTTCAAACTCGGACTTGGCTGCGGCATATTTCTCCACATACGACTTGTAGGTCTCTGTGGCTTTTTTGGCTTTCACTCCAGCCTGCAAAACATAAACAGACAGATAAATGGCTATCATCAGTTCATAAACTTTTACACAATGGCCCTCTGTTTCGCCTAGATCAACTTGAAAACAGGGAAACCGAGCTCCACTGAACTTCTGAAGGCAAAGAGCTTTTGGGGTTAAATTTTCTGTACACAGCAGAGCGCTGAGGCACTTCATCACGCCTTATTACCATACCATGATTATGTGGGTGTGTGTACGTGCGAATGTGACCTCCCACCTTGTCCACATCTCTCTGGGTGGCCCCCTCTTTGCGGAGCCGCTCCTGCTCCACAGTTTTGGCATTGTAGATCTCCTTGGACTTCTGCAGAGCCTGAGAGGTGGTTTGGATGTTCTGCACGGCCTCCAGGGTGGACGCCACCTCCTCTTTTGTCTGACAACACACAAATCTCTTTTACAGTAACTCTGAATAATGGGTGCAAGTGTCACGCATTGCTCTGCTAAGTATGGAGCCGATTCCTCCACAGTTATATAAGACACAGTGAACACTTGTCCTGGAGTCGCTTTGTTTGTTAGAACAACAGGCACAATTTCAATGCAGACAGAGGTTCTTTATTGCTCTAGTAAAACACCATTGCAGTTCCTCTGTTTCGTTCTCCAGCACGTGACACAGAAGTGCTGCACAGTACAGAGGGAAGCAGTTAAAGCTACAAAGTGGCTATTAAAAAATGTAAACGATTCTTATTCCATCTGTACAGCTCGTCACGTTGACTCACTCGAAGGACATAAAAAGAGAAATATAATGAGGAGGTAATAGCGTGCAAATTACAGTGGCCACACAGTAAGTTTGGTCATTTGTTTTACTCATCATCATCAGCATTTTGACACAGGTATGGTTTAACGTAAACATCCCTGAGTTGAGCAAAAGAAAGAAGAAACCCGGAAGAAAAACTCAAAATTACGTACAAATGTTGAGCACCTACTCCAAGATGGGTGTTTATTTTTTGTTAGTCACACAGCTTAACCATGGCAAGCACTTTGTGCGGAAGTTAGCCAAGAAACACAGAGCAGAGAGGAACAGGGAGAGTTAGGGATGGGACAAATAGAAACTGTGACAGCCTTTTTGTCATGCTGAAAGAACAAACACAGCTCCACTAATTTTAAGCTCCTATTTTACTTTGTGCTCTGCGGCTTCATGCATGAGATATGAGCCACTGGTGTGCCTCAGCAGGGAGCAAAGAGGGGAGGAGTGAGGTGTAAAAGAAAACGCTTCATAGAATAACAGTGCACGCTACGTTTTCTCAGGGTGGAATCAACTATTTAGCAATTTCCCTTTTCTTGTGGAGAGCTGGCTTCTAGTTCGTACTGTCAGCTGCTTTCACTCTAATGTATCAAGAGTGCAAAACAACAAGGAGGTCAGATCTATATTTATTTTTTTAGGGTCTTCATTTATACATTTTCCTCAATAAATATGAATTTTGGCAACACTGGAGTGGTGAACTACTTGAGATAATTGGACGTGAACTTTTTTTTAATGTAAATTTTTCTGGTTTAGACTGTTTTTAATCTTTTCAATATTTTTTGTCTGGCAGCTCATATTTAGGCAACATTTAACATTTGAGAAATGAAAAAAAAAGCGTGTTGGTACTGAAACTCAGGTATCATATCACGAGCAGTATCAAATAACACCATGCTACTATCTCCTTACCTTTTTGTGTGCTTTGGCCTGCTCGTCCACATACTTCTGAACCTCTTTTATGAGTTCCTGTAGTTTCCTCACTAGCTCCATGTGACAGCTAGCCAGCTTCTCCGTTGAGCTCTTGAACACATCCCACACCGGAGCAAAAGTCCTGGGATAAAAGGGTGACACCTCAGAGGTCAGAACGCCATCTCAAGTGAATTAATAGCGGCTTCTTCTCTGGAAAACTAAAAAGCTGTTTTGACTCACCCGAGCTGAGAGAAGTTGCCAGCTGACTTGGCGAGTTTGGTCATGGATCTGGCATAGGCCTCTTCAATGGTACTCCTATGGCAGAGCAAAAACACGCAGGTATTACTTGTTACCTGTTATAAATTATCACAAACAACAGATCATTTGAATCTAGGTCAACTATGTCTTACACCAATAAGGAAAAGATAACAGTTCTACCTTTAAAACAAGTTTACTGTATAGTATGACAAAGTTTTTCCAAAGTATTCGCAACTGGGTTATGGCTCAAATAGGGCATGCCACTGAACAACTGAAACATCCGAGCCAAAAACACCCACTTAGAACTTGCAACATAAATGTTTGACCACATGTATTGCGTGTGGGCAAATAAGTGTGGCTTTGCTTGTGATTTGTTCATAAACCTCATGTTGAAGCTGATGGCATATGAAAGCTTGTGTTTGAATTCCTGCTTCTCTCAATTTCCCTTTTTTATTCCTTCATTCTGCAGCAAAGTGACAGGAGTAAAAAAAGAAAAGAAAAAAACTAAACAAAACCAACCCCCCCCCCCCCAAAAAAAAGGCGGCAGTGTTATAGTGAAAGCCTGAATTATGCATGTCTCATTTAGCCGGGCTCTCTCTGCAGTTACTTCACAGGAGCGAGGTCAGCCAGGGGGAAACGGGACAAACGTGCGTGCACACACACACACATATCCATCATAAACACACGTAGGTACACACAGATAACAAACACGCAGGAAAAACTCCCACGCAGCACAACAACAACACAGGGAGAAGCTAGAAATCCATTATAGGCTCCATCCCTGCTTCCACAGCTTTGGATGAGCCCAGAATTTCTGGTTATTTTTATACGTTATCTTGTTGTGAATACTGCCAAAGTGCCAGTAGTAGTGTCTGCCTCACTTTACCTTACAACCACAAAAAAAGAAGTGTTTATACTTCTAGAAGTTGAAACGGTGTGTTGCACACTGCAGAGGCACACCATGTTTATAGAGATTATTTTTCTTCACAGCTCTTCGTCTATATAAATCCCATATACCATTTCAACTCATACTCAGACACATGCACATGGCCCGACCACTCCTCAAAGTGAACCTATACTTGTTGTTTAATGTTTTCCTGTTTTAATGCCCTATTTCCTGAATATTTACTGAAGTTTGTACTCTGTGTTTATTGCCACGGTACCCAAAGGTGACTTAAAGGTGAATATACTCTGGTTTGATTGTAAAAGCTCAGACCTTCTTAGTTAGCTCTATAATTGCCATAGTGGACATTATTGACAATATTTAACCACAGATGGTCTTGAGGGTGAAAGCTCATGGATGGATACAGAAGTTTGACCAAAATAAGACAAAAATCCTGGGAAAAAAGGAATTAAAACACATACTCAAAGCAGATTATGCAACTGAGTCATCTCCATGACAACTGACTAATCTACATTCATAGTTTAAAAAGAAAAGAAAAAAAAGAAGAATCAAAAGACTTTAATAATCTAATTTGGCTTCTTAGTGGGCTGCTGATTACATACTGTTTGTGTGACCGAATTTACTCAGCAAATAAAAAAGGTATTAAGAAACTGACGTTCACAGGCCACTGATTGATGGCAGGTCTAGAAGGTACTGTATTATTTCCTTCACATAAAAAGGAATATTGTTTTGTTGTACAGCAGTGTACTTTGACAATTAGTATGTCAGTGTGTATTTGGGACACGCTGTGTGAGATTCAGTTGAAATATCAAAAAAGAAGAGGCTAGTTTGTTATCATTGAGTTAATATTATTTTTGGCCTTCTTGTGTCAATTCTTCAAAAACAAACAACAAAACATTCATTTAGAATGAAAGGAGAACTGAAAATAAGACAGGAGTGTGCGGGTGTTTTTCCATCTTTAGGTGCAGATAAAGACATTATATGTAACAAACTGTAACAAATAATGCAGTCTAGACAAGAATCATTCATCCATTTTTTTGTAAAGGCTATTTCTAAAAGGAGGAGATTGCTAATGTATTTTTAAAGAAGAGGCCCTGGTTGATGGAACATAGTAGCAAAGATGCCGGTAATACATGAACACAGTGCACAGAGCTTGTATCTCCACCAGGGGGAGCCACAGTGAAGCTTTTCAGAGAGAAAACAACATGAAACTGAAAACCTGGAAACTGGCACAGTGTAAATAGAATCACAATACCCCTGAGCTATACAAGCAATTACAACACAACACAATCTCTGACAGGAAACTGAAACTAATCTCAGACTCCTTCATGGATGATGCACTGATCCATTTGTTTAGTATAAAATTTCTTCAGACTGCACTGTGTTACTATTTAAGCGAAATGAAAAGCTAAACGATGATTTATTGCAACAAAATGAGTCTGAGCTGTTTAAATATTTTACAAGTATTTGCAATCATAAGCTAGTCCTTGGAAAGTCTGTGGATGTGTTCAAATTTGAATATCAGCCACACTACATCACTGTATTTTATTCATTTATTTTTTAATAAAAAGGTAACACTAACAACTACCACAATGATGAAATGGATTTTACTCTATGTTGAATTAATTTATTATTATTCAGACTGTCCAGACATCTTTCAATAAATAGTTTATGGGGCATAATAAACACCAGCTGTAGGATTACAGCGTTGGACTGCACTCCTCAGTCAGGTAGAAAAGGAATCCACTGTTGAATTCCAGTGGTAGACCATCTATCATGTGGCAGGTTATAAACACAGACCTCAGACACAGTGGAGCTACTCTTTGTGGAGGTGGTAAGGCTTTGAAAAGAAGCTGTTATTACGGTATTATCAAGCCGTGGAGACACAAGGTGCGTAACATAATGCCAGGGTACAGTTGGGCTAAAGTTTAAGCTCCTTTCACAAAGGGGTTAAGTTTGCATAACAAAAATCACACTACAGCTACGTCTACCTTTACTTTACTCTCTCATAAACTACTGCTAGCTTGTTTGATCGTCAGTGCAAAAATGCTAAGCAACTGTTAGCTTCAACTCAACTTCAGCTTCAACTGTGTGGGATGTGCTGTCTTTCTTAGTCATATATCATAGTGAACTAAAAATCTAGATTAATCTAAACCTTTGATTCTGAGACTATTTTATAACTTTTTTTGACACTTCATAGACTGAAACACTCACAGACATAACAACGATTAGGTAAAAACAATATCTGGGACATTTATTGGTAGTGAAAAAAATGTTGCTGCAGCCTCCGTGAAAACTTGTCTGGTTCAAGATGCACATCTGTCGCAATCAGGCAACTTCAGGGTGGATTTCTTTTGCAGCCTCAGCTAAGCTCTTGGGTGTTGTTACAGACACAATTCAAGGAACTGAAACTGCCGGTGCTGACTTGGAAATACATTTACATACCAAAGCAGACACCAAGAAAGGTAGGACATGTTAATAAGTAATGTGCCGCGTGTACTAGATTAACGTATTGTTAGCTATGCAGAAATGGTTACTCTCTTCAAAACAAAAGGAAGTGATGATTGTCAGACTATGACTTCTTACCTCTCTCTGATGAAGTCTGTCAGCTCCTTGGAGGAAATTTGGCCATGCTTCATGTTATGGTAGAGCACATCAAAGCCATTGTTTTTTTCACCCTGCATTTCCGAGACAGAGAAGAATGCAGACACATCAGTCATCGGATGAAGCACCAAGTCTAACAAACAACAGATAATACCTTGCTTATTGATCGGACATTACCGCTAAGGATTTTTCCATGAGCAGCATTCTTACTGTCTGCATAGCCTCGAGGTGCCTCTGCAGCAGACTCTGGTCAACCATACTCATCTTTGCCATTTTTTAAAGAGTAGATAATGTTAGAATAGGTTAAAAGTGCGTCAGACTAGTCTGAGGCTCGAGTATTTAATGTACAGGATAGCCAGATGACCGTCTGTCTGTGTTGTGTGTAACCATGCCAATGACTAATGGTGTCAAGTTGCACTGATGCTTTAAAAATGCAAATGTGCCTCTGAATAATTAATATCAATAAAACATGTTTAGTTTACATTGAAGAAAATGTTTGATGATCTTAAATTACCTTAAATCTTATAGCAGGTTATAGATAAAGTGACATCATACTACTACAACTACCACTCAGTTTACACCATCAAACAATGATAGCAGACATACTAAACAATATACACAGAAAAATAATTAAGAATATTTCACTACCTGAAGTCCAGGTAATCAAAAGAATCTCAGTGAATTTAGATAATATCACAATTACTAAGCCACCACCTGTATTAGAGCTACATGACTGCCAATAACAATAAAGAAAAGTCAAGTCGCGTTTGAGGTCATGTAGAAACAGTGTCACCACCACATAGTTTGTACACCAGAAAGAACTGAGAGGTGAATATTTTCTAACTGTAAACTGTCTAATCTGAGTGAGAGCTTGAAATCTAAAGAATCTGTATAAAGGACACTGTTATTTAAATCTATGTTTTATATTGCTATTGGCAAGATATCATATTTAAGTACCCCAAACATACACAGTACCGACAAACATCCACTATTGGTCAAACTATATCCTGAATAACAGTGATGGTAGTGTGCTTTTGAATTCTGGTCTATATTTATATTTTTATACACTTTTATATTACAAGTGCATAGTTTTCTGTCCTACAAGCAGTACATATCTGTACTTTGTTTTGTATTTTGTTTTATTGTTTTTGTACCTTGCACCTTTTGTATAGTTGCATCATTTGCCTTTTTTTCTTTGTGCACTGCAGTGCACTATATACATGTGAATAACAATAAATCTTTTATGCTAGGTTTGTAGATAAGAGATACTTTGCTTTAAAAAATAGTTGTGGTACTGATGCTGTGGTCCTGATTCTCAATAGCTGTCAGTCTACAAGAGTACACCTACCACATGGGGCTTGTTTGATTACTCTAAACACACCTTCAATTCAATACAGCCTTCTTGTTACTTTGGAGAAGAGAACGAGACGAATCACATCATTTCCTCATCACCCTCCATCAGGCTGTTTCTTCAGCAAAGGAGGAAACGTACAAATCTTGGCTGAAAGCTAAGGAAGCGCTTCTGTCATTTTGTTAGGGGAAGGGTAAAACATGAAAACTTCCACTGATCAGCATGTAATCTGACAGATACATAACGAAGGTATTTATTTTCACTAAAACTTAGGCTGAAGTCAATATGATGACTCCTCTGTTGACTGCTGTTCATCCTCATTCTTGTCTAGATCTGCAGGCCAACTTTGTTTCACCTCAACCCGAGACTGTCGCAGATATTTCCTGGTTCCTGGACTCATCCACACTCAGCAGTTTAGCCTACATGCTTCAAAATCAGCGCTGCTTTGGGCCCAGCCATGTTATTCCACACTGTCGGAAGATTAAAGTTCAGCAGGTTTGTGTCAAAATGAAACGTCAAGCTCGCAAATAAAACCGTATTTACTCAGCAAACACACATTAAAAGCAAAGCACCATTCTTCAGGCTTCAGTTCACTGGCCTACTTTTAACCCCAGTGAGACCACTGAGATGTGCTTCCTGTAACAATATCTGAACTCTGAAAAAAGTATAAGTTTAGCAGCTGCCCTGCCTGCAGCACGGCATGCAAACTACTGCACACGTTTGATGGTAAGACGGGAAGGCAAGACGCAGACCATGACACTGGCCTTAGATAACACTTACGCCACACTACACGAACGATAAGACACGCAGAGCGAGAGAGAGGCACGTTGACAATTGGCCAATCAGCCAACAAAACGGGGAAGTGACAAAAAGTGAGTGAAAACATGCAGTGCCAAACAGAGCAGAACGGCGACAGGAAGAGAGTCCATTCTGCGCAACGAGCATGCTCATGTGGAATGTGATATCAATGAATTCAAAAGAAAAATAAAAACAAACAGAGGAAACAGCTCAGGGCGTTTTTTTACTGACTTTTTAGCCAGTTACAACGCCGGGGAGAAGTAACACCAGAGTGCCACAGTTTCTCAATGTCGTCTGGACACTCATTGATGAAAGCCTTCGCGCTGGGTGTTTAATATTCCAACCACACATTGTGAAATTCAGAAGTACTCATTATGCTTGGATTTAGATGGAGAGGTTTTTTAACTCTCTGCTCCACCCTGAGAGGAGGGTAACATGCTGAGAGGTGAACACATGTGTCAATCACTGTTTTTTTTTTTTTTTTAAAGAAAAAGCACTGATAGAATTCATCTAAAACAAACGAGAGGAAGAAAATGTTTTCAGCAGTCCCATGGTGTCACAGACAGAAACAAGTGAAATCTTGGCAGAGATGCACTGCAGTGTGTCTGCACGGCACAGAGAACAGAGTACTCAGCGTCTTTGCAAAGCTTTAGGCTGACAAAA
>JBAJHX010000035.1:9842811-9895277 GCA_037176925.1 Amniataba percoides | reverse complement strand
GAGATGCACTGCAGTGTGTCTGCACGGCACAGAGAACAGAGTACTCAGCGTCTTTGCAAAGCTTTAGGCTGACAAAAAAATTTAGGTAACAGTCCAGCAATTAGACAGTTACGTCATGGTTGAACATGCACTGATGCTTTTGCTGGGAAGAGCAGTTAGACTGAGTATTTTTTTCCCAAGAAATAAAAATCTGCTGCAAGACCATGGACTATACTTAGAATTAGTGTGTTAACAAAAGCTGCGAAACCTCAGTGAAATAGCTGTGACTTTTTATTTTGCCATCATGGTCCTAAAGACTATTTAACCCTTTCATTTCTGAATAATTCCTGTTCACTCTCATGGGCATTATAAAATAATCAAGTGAGTTAGTTTGGTAACTTTACCTGAGACTTCTTAGAAAATGTAACATCTACTTGAAGTGGATGACAAGAAAAAATGATCAGTTAACAGTAAATCAGCTTTCAAGACCACAAAAACACCCACTGCAATGCACGCTGCATGAAGCTTTGTACTTGCTTAGTTGGTTTATGACTTGACAAAAAAAGCTAATTTAATAATTGATTACTCATTCAAACTATTTTTCATATGTATATTTAGGGTTTTTTACACTGCTGGACACACAAAACATTTTAAGACCTTAAATTGGGCTATAGGAAATTGCATATCACCATTTTCTGACATTTTAAGCACTAAATTATTCATTGCCAATTTAAGATGCATAGGTCGTAGGCCAATGTACAGATGTATGTCAGTAGAAACCCAAAATAAAGACCACAATACACAATATCACCTAAATTCCAACAGACACTCCTATATGAAGATACTCCACAGTCAATAAGATATTTCAATGACCAAAACATGAATGGCAGGCAGTGGTATAATCAAATGTCTCTGTTCAAGTCTGTGTACTAAAAAACACACCACAGTCTGCTTCTAAAATACACACTCTATTGTGTGAATTTTATTCTATTGTGTTTCCATACACAGCAAAAACATCAGCGTAATTACAGAGTGAAATGAGCACAAAAAGAAACTGTCACATGGCTCACATCCTTAATCTGCAATACCACCTTAAAGGGCAGATAAAGAAAACCACCATGCTGCAGTTTATCATATAACATCTGCCGGGCAGAGAAGGACAGGAATTCACTCTCTTTCTTTCAGCGTGCAACACAAGTTTCAATATCCTGTGTAAAGGGAATCAAGTGTTTATTGCCTGACAGGCAGTAATGCAACCCATGATGGGGAGAGAGCTCAGGTTATCTCTCCATGTTATACTGCCTTCTTCTACTGACAATAAAAGATAATGACCTGAAGTCTTGAAGCTTGAGAGTCTTTTAAAACCTCCACTAATGTCAGAAGACCGTCTGCATCAGTGGCTACTACTGACATATTTTCACAACCGATTAATCTCCCATTATTTTCTTGATTAGTAAATCAAGTTTATAATTTGGTCATTGAAAATAAACATTCTCTGTATTTCCACTCTAAAAAGTCCAGAGTGACTGAAAATGCCTTTTTTCTTCCCAAACAGCCCCCAAACCTTAAAATATTCAGAAAAGGGCCGACCAGTTAACGGATGTATTACTGAAATCGTAATACAGCCATGTGCAATATCCAAATCACAGGAGCTGAATGTTTTGATAGTTGTTTGATAGTTGCTATTAGTATGTTTGATGGTTTGAAATGAATCACAACATACCATGATAAATGAAACATTGTGATGATACAAAGATCCTTGTTTATGCATATCTTTTAACCCTACAGGGGAGCAGAAGTAAGTTGTTTTTTCAAAAATCGTTAAACAATTGTTATTATAGTCACTGACTATTTTTGTCAGTCGACAAACTGATTAATCACATCAGCTCTATCTGCATCTATCCAAAGATAGAGCATTGCAGTAAACAACACAGACTTGCTTTACCAGAAAATAAAATATCAGCTATGCCTCCAAACATAGAAAAAGCTACGTCAGTGTCAAAACTGCGAGCTGCAAAGTGGAACTGCTTTACAAACAAACCTATTTCTCTTAACTAGTAAGGAGAACTAACAAAAACTACTTGGTCATGCAGCAGATACCATTCAACACAGCAGTGTTTATAACAGTACAGACACTGAACAGTTGTGTATACAGTATGTGCATTCATCACATTATGGTGGAAAATGTATCATATACATGTGTTCAAGGAAGTTTTGGTCTCATAATTTCCATTAACTAACTGAGTACACAGGGGGAAAAAATTCAGGAAGCAGCATCCCAGCAGACTGCTGAACGTATGCTCAGGTGAAAGCGGCAGAAAGAAGGACGACTTTCACTGAGGAGCTAAACAAGACTCCCTCTCCAGACGGATTGTAAACGACGGCCTGCCGACCCCAGAGCCTCAAGCAAAGAGCGGACAGACAGCAGGATGACATCAGAGCGTCTGCCCTGATGTGGTCATGTGACCCCGGAGAGGTCTGGGAGCGGTGTGCCGCGCAGACCAGCAGCAACACACACGAAACAACACATGTAGTATGTGTTGCGCACACACGGGTTGGGCTTTGTTTGTGGTGTACACAGAAATGCACAAGAGCTCGATCGCTGCACGTGATTACAGATGTGATATCAAGTCAGCTGCTGAGCTTATCTCGACTTCTGACCCACATGAGGGCCTCTAAAGTTTAATTTAAGAGACCTGGAAGATCAGCAGCAAGAGCAAAAAGACAACAAGCAGTGAGGCAGGGTTTCTGTTGCAAGATAAGAGTCAGTGTTGACCAAAATCATTTCACCCTGGCTGGAATTTCACTTTGAGTGAAATGTTACTGCCTCTCACGGCTCTTTTATGTGACCTCATAACACAATCCCATTGCAAAAGTCAGCTTCCTCTAAAAGGCAAACAGAGAAAGCAGTACGTGTGTGTGTTTGAGGCTAAGCTGGAGACAGGTGGCGGCTGAACGGAAATGCATCACCACTGTCCATCTCTTCCTATTTCAACGGTCTCTGCATCATTGCGACACTTCATGTCTGACCAGGACTTGTAGGAGTGTGGCTTTGAGACTCACACACAGTGAATTGTGTGAGAAGCTATTAGACCACACACACACACGCAAACATAATACAGACACCAGGGAGAAGAAGGCCATCCCGGGGCTGTTGGCTGTATCAACACTGTTTGCTTATCACACTGCCATCTTATTTTCCCATGACATGCTGGAGGCTAGCAGACTGCATTAAAAACATGATCATCACTGATGCGGCGCTAAAAGTAGAGCATTAGGCCAGCTACCTGCCTGAGAGATTTCAGCACGTGAGGAAAATCACACTCATTCAAGCATTCATCAACAGGCTGCGGTGAACTAACTTATTCATGCACATTTCCCATCTAGGAAAAAAAAGGGGAAATGGCCAGTTGAGAGCAAAGGAAACAATGTGGCCGGTGACCAAAAGCTGCATCTCTGACAGAGAACCGACACAGCCATAACATACCATACCGTGTCTAGCTCCTAATTCCTAAAGAACTTGTTTATTCAGCTGAGGGTAGATTTTGCACAGCCATCAGAGATTAGAGACAAGATTACATACAAGGAAAAGAATGGACAGAAATGTCTCGACAAATACTGCAGAGTGAAAGTGCACAGGTGTCTTATATGCTGGGCAAAAGTTTCAAATCTGACAGCTCAGTGTGTGTGTCTGCTTGTGGTGATGATTTGCAGTCAAGTCAAAGAGGAATGGATGCATCGCCCAATGCCAAGCATGCGTGTGTGTGCGCCCTGCATGTTAAACACACAGCTGATCTTTGCCATCACTGGATCCTCTTGTGGCCCACTGCAGGGCACAAAGGGCAGATTGAAGAATCAGGAGTGTCTCGGCTCTCCTCTTCTCCATTTAGTTAATGATGAAGTCTCCTTTAGGGAGGAAAAAGGCTTCAGCGGGTGGACAGCACTGTACTCTCTCCATTGCTTCATTAATTCAAACCCTCAGCGTAATGCAGTTTGCAGTAACTCAGTTAATGTTACTGGCATTGTCAGAAAAAAACTTTCACCACCAGGAACTGAGGTCAACTGAGGCCAGACACTAGAGCTGCATTAACCACCTCAGGGCAGGAGGGGATCCAATACAAATTTAGTCGGACAAAGCTGTGTAAAGATATCAGCACTAAAGCCACATTATCCACTTTATGTGAAAAAATTTTCGCAACATGAAATGTCTCGCCTGATCAGAGAAAATGAACAGAACAAAGCAATGACACACTTATGAGCATGCATTTCCCATGTATAGCCTTCCTATTTACCTACAGCTATGTCCTAGAACCTCTAAAGTGAAAAAGGTGGTGATCCAAAGAGACCGCTGTCAGAAATAATGTGCTCAATTTGTACCTTTAGGGGCAAACGGTCTGTCACTGGGGCAGTATGCTCCTAAGGTAAAGCTCCTGACACTGGGTACCCATTATATCCTTACGTGTGAACAATTTCATTTTCTCCTGATTTGCTCGTCTGAAAAAGTACCATATAGTCTGAATATCAGGATTCAGCACGTTCCACTGTTATCAAGGCCTACAAGTTAAAATCTTAACCAAATAAGGAAACTGTAAAACCTTCTAATCTATAAGTAAGATTATTATTAAGATAATTATTTACCTAATCTGTTATGTATTCGGCCTCTCACACACACTGGCTCTTGATAAATTACCTTAATATATCACCATACACCTCCTGGGAACACATAAGTATCTTTTTGCATGAAAAAACATATAGTTACCTTGAAGTCTATTAATTAGCTCTGAGGGGTACATTAGTGTAAAATGTACCCTTATTTCTGAGAGTAAGTGTGTGACAATGCAGATGACAAAACATGAGAGCCATTGGCAATACTAGTACAAGACAAACTTAAAGCACAAGCCTTCATGAAGCTGCTTTTAACAACACTATGGCTTTAGTGTTTTGCAAAAAGCATTGACAGAAAGAGAGAAATGGAAAAACGCATGTAGGATTTAGGGTGATACTGACGCCAGCAATGGGGACTTTTACTTTTCAACCTGATATAACTTAGCCACGTCAAATCGAGGGAGAAATGACCTTTCGACAGCAGACAAACAACAGCGTACAGAGCGTGATAGTAATACACGCAGTACAACACTGATAGAGATAAAAATATCGGTTAAATGTCCGGTACAGCTGCTGGTCAATTTCATGTTTTTAAACCTCTTCTCTAACTTAATAAACATCTGGGCTCTCACTGAAACTTCGTGACGGAAGAAAACGACGCGCAGCCGTGAGTGACGTCCGCGGCGTCCAATCGGATTCCTGGAAGTGACCATAAACATTCCAAGCGGGCATGAGAGAGCCAATTAGCGTCAGCGAGGGGAGGCTCCCTTCCAGGTTTCAAGTTAGATGGGTTCACGGAGGCCCAAACCCCGGGGTGGCAAAATCATAATCGCCGAGGAAAATCAACGTCGGCTGGAAAGGAGGGGGCGTGGGAAATGTCGCGGCAAGACGGCCAATAACACTTGTTTTCCAGCTGACATGAACGTGAGAGAAAGGCAACACGGTGAAGAATAACAAGGAATAGCACCGGTGTAAACGGTGTGAATAAAAAGAGCAGCACATACCCAGAAATTCTCTAGGAAGTAGGGCGTTATCATCTTGTTTTATCTCCTCTTCGGCGCAGCTCTTAAGATTTGTCGTGAGGCAACTTTTTAAAAGCGTAAATCATCCGCCGTCCTCCCCCCGTTTCTGCTCTATCTGCCTTTCCCCGTCTTCCTCCTCTCCCCTTTCTTCTCCCTCCCCACCTTCAGACTCCACCTCCACTCGGCCTGTGCTGTGCTGAGCTCAGGCTTTCTCCCCCTTTCGGTTTCTTCCCGTAGAAATACAGACCGTCGGGGGAGGAAACAGCGCTGCCGGTGGCGGAATGAGACACCGGAGCAACGACTAGCTGCATTCAAGTGCCTCACGTAAACCTCATAAGTCTTAAAGTGTGTGTGAAAAACTGAACCCACTGACCTTGAATCTTTTATAATTCTTTATGAGTTGATTTTTTAAAACGTGGTAAAGCATGCATTTGTACTTGTGAGCCCTATTTTGTATAATTTTGTTGCATGTTTGCACTATTTAGTATTAGTTATAAGTTATTATCCCATTAATCTGTTTTGATCTGCCTACAGATGTGATTTTTTTCTTAAAACTATAATTTGCCATATATGTTAGTTTGTGTTGTGCAGATTGAGTGGGATAAACTGTGATTGAGGCAAGAAATGAGTCACTGTAAATGCCAGACCACAGCAATATTTCCACAATGCTAAATGACAGCATTCTTTGAACACAACTTAATTAAGCATTGTAAATGCATTTATTAGTGTAATTAACTGTGTCATGTATTTCAAGAACTGAGTGTACACACAGTATTAATCCTTCTCTTTTATTTCTTTAAAACGTGTTACACTGGGAAGGACTCGGGTCGTCTCATGTTCTTCGTGCAATGGAATTAAGCTTTAACCGTATTAACACATTACAGTCAACCCCATTCTTTGTGTTGTGTGTTGTCACTTTTTAAAGACCAACTGATAACAATCACATAGTAGAATCACATTGTGAATTGTCAAATTCACACTGTCACCCTTCCCCCCTCATAAAGGGTAAACGAGGTTCCCTATATTGTCTCCTGTAGTGAATAATGTGCAGAGAAAGAGAAACCTCATTAAAATGTCAAACAACCACACAGCAACATTTTTTATATCAAACTGTGAAAGTCAAATGAAAGACTAAAATCTGAAGCTGGAATCTGTTAAAGCCCAGTCACGTGACTGAGTCTCAGCCATTGTCTAGAGTGATAAGGCAGCACTGGCCTCTGAGACAACGGTCTTCAGGAAGACTTAACAGACAGCTCTGAGTTTCTTTGTGTGTTAATGTCATTAAGCTGCAGAAGAAAAAAGACTCTATACAACATCTGAGAAAATCCAAGACAAAAGGCCCAAAATAATGTAAACAATTTATTGGAACAATGTACAGATTCAAGCAATGGTAACCAGTCACATCCACTATATCATCTTACAAATATTACAAAATTACTACAGTACAATATAGATTCTTTGCATGATCCAAAATATTTGGTGGCCCCAAAAGTATTACTTTTTTTAAAATTCAGCAGCTTATTTAAAAAAAAAAGATCAAACCATGTCTATCAAAATGATGTTTTTTCTTTTATTAGCAAAAAAGATGAAGGCAGATCGTCTAATCAAGTCTGAAGGCTAAATGAGAATACAGGAGTTCTTTGACTAGACATTCCTTAATATTGGTGGGTGCTTTATAAAATACACATTTTCAATAAAGCTTCATAGAAAGTCAAACTCATATTTGCAAACATTACATTTGTATGTTTCTAAGTTGTCAACCTATGTCCTTGCTTTTAAATCAGGCGTGACCTGTTTCTTTAGATACAGCATATACTGTATATCTATGGCAAAACACCAACAAAACCTCAAAGTATTTGCTCTCAAGGCATTGTGTACGCATTACACTAAATATTTAATGCAGATCGATAACAATCACTTTTGGTAAAAAAGCACATCAAGTATGTGCAAGTTACCATTTTAGTCTTCCCCCTGCCTTGCAACTGTATAATCAAGTTTGACAGCTAGCAGTGTTGCACACATGTAACATTAATGTCAATTAACACCCATGGCATCTACTTTTACTATGAAGGGCGAGAGTTTTACTAATCTTCAGTTCTTGAGAGGAGATGCATAAAAGGCATACACATTGGGGAAATTATAACAAATAACACTGAACACAGACGACCTGAGGTTAACACATAGAAAACACGTATTCAAGTAGTGAAACACAACTACAATGTATAGCAGCAGTCAAGTCAGAAATACAGCACAGAAATGGTGGGGACAGTTTTGTGCGTTTTGTAGACCTACACTCCTTCAAGGAAAGAATAACAGGACTGTGCGCACACGCTCCCATCAAGCCGTGATTACTCCATTTTTTTGCATGCCAAACAGCTGGAATGTGACAGACAAAATCACTTCAAAACACAAAATGATGTGGCACATACAAGTATTTGCCTCTGTATTCCATGATGCATTATATCCTGTATTCACCTCATTAACGTTAAATCTAAGTTACATATTTCAAAAGGTGAGCGTTTACCTAAGACACTAAACTGATTTCACAATCTAAGAACCCCATTGCATCAAGATACTTATTGCATTAGGTAAATACATTTTAGCAGCAATATTTAATTAATGATCTGCGTTAACACTAAGGTCATATTCTGAAGGGTTTGGCTACATCTTTAATTTCAAGCACTTGCCATTAAAATTTTAAGTGTGTGTTCTGTGCATCGCAAAGGGTTGAAATACTGCAGTTATTACTCTGGCCAGCAGAGGAAAAATGACTCGCTGGGCGTAAATGTAATAATATATATATTTATGTATATATAAAAAAAAGATCTTCCCATCTCTCAAACCCATCATGGAATACATTCAGGCTATCTGTAACTTAAACACTTAAACGCATCATAAAATATAACAACCAGAGACGATAACGTAGTTTCACAGTATTTAAAAACTATACATCCAGCTATGGGGTAAAAGTTTAGGGAGAATACTCCAGCAAGAAATTGTGAAGTTAGAAAAGTCCCAGTGTTGCAGTACATAAATGGTTACTATGTCGCTGTTAAACCTTTAATTGAAGCTCCCCTCCCTCCCGTAATCCCCCTCCCACTATATGTTGGGGTGTGAGGGGCCACCAACATGCAAGAGATGAAAGCATCCAAGTACCCCACGAAAACACAACCACCCAAAACATTTTACAGTCATCCTCAAGATCATGCTTTTAGCACAAGAAGCCAAACACCCAAGAAAAGAAAAAAACAGTACATTCAGTACATTGAGAAATTAAACATATTTAACATTCATTCGATGGACTGCGTGGTTCTGACGGCCAAAGTCACAAAAAAAAAATCACTAAGACGGGATTCGTGTCATTGTGGCGTCTCCTCAGTGCTCCCCCTTAAATTTTCCTCCTTGAGGCTCAGACGATATATATAAAGGATTGTAAGCATCTAAAGCTTTGCCAGGCTTGCTGATGAATGTCAGTGTCACATTTGCGTCACACGGGACCAAACCGAAGAGATTCACTCCGACGTTACATCACAGCGAAGATTTCACACGCTCCCTAAATTCAGCGCGTAAAAACCCCAGTCATGCTACGATACAGCTGATTGCCGTAATTCTCTGGTAGAGGAAAACGAAAAAAAGTTCTGTAAATAGATAAATTACAAGGTCAAAGAAGAACCTCATCACAGGGCAAGGACAGCTGTCAAACGCAACACACATCACTAATGTTCCACAGTTTCTCACAATGATACAAGCATGCTACCTATTCCCAGAAAAGCTGCTCTTAAAAGAAAATGCTGTGCTCTCCAGTGACAGAAATAACAGCGTTTGCCCTGCTAAAGAATGGGAACACTGAACATATCTGATAACTATATAGGTGATAACTTATTCTTGATGATATGCAGCATTATTAAATTATATTCTCCAAAATCGGAGTCGATGTGATGCGTTCTGAACATCAGCTGCTACTCCTTAGTTTTAAGCTATCCTTCTATTGAGAGAAAACATCTCTTGATGAACCTTCAGCTTCGCTCCATTTTTGTAAAAGAACGTTGTTCTATTCTACTAGTAGAATTAAACTGTGTTGTTGTTATAAATGCACAACTGCTCTGGAGACCATGTTCTGCACAAACCTTTTGATGTGTGCATATTCCTCGACTAACCGTAACTAACCGGTTTTCTCCTTTTTTTTGGCTCACATTTCTTTTCAGCAGTTCGGGTTAACAGAAAACGAGATGTTTGTGGGAATAAATGGAGAGAAAAGGGTGATAAATTTCATTATTTCTGACCGAGATGTGATTAGATGAATTTTCCTCCCATGATAAGGTTGTTCTGTCAGTCCCTTTCCCCCCTTGCCCGTGCATGGGGGGCATCGAGCACTGCAGCTACCACCTCCCTCCCACCCCGTCCGTCAGGCCGGGGAGGGGTGCGCACCCCTTCCCTCCCCTCAGCAGGCAGACCCTTCCCCCCTAGTAAAGGGTAACATGTTCCCTGGGTAAAAGAGGTTCCCTATATTGTCTCCCATAGTGAATGACCTGTGCGGAGAAAGAGAGACTTCATTAGAATGTAAAGCAATCACACAGCAACATTTTTTATATTAAATAATGAAATTGGTATGTTTTTTCTATTTATGTTCTATAATAGCATATGATATGGTTGAGCGTACTGACCCCAATGATGAGGTACACTGATGTTACACCCCGTAAAAGGTTGCAAGCCGTTCCTTCAGCGGCATGGGGAACTGATCTGAGAAGCGCCTCCAGTTGTCCTCTCCCACCTGGTTCTTAAACCCATGAAGGATCTGGAATGAAGCAGCAGGAGAGGTTCATACAAAGTTATAAGGGAGCTCTGTCTTTCAAAATAGACCATGTGCACTGCAAGGTTATTATCAGTGTCAAGTGTGGATAGTTATTCCTCCATCTGCATCTCTACTGCTCCACTCCAATGCTGGGGGAGACAGGGTGACTGAGTGAGGGGACATTAATGCGTGAGTGAATCTTCTCAAATCATGAAATTAGCCGTTTTAAGTGTGATTTGTGTTTAAACATGCATCACTTTTCAGCTTTTACCTTGCAGAACATGTCTCTGAGATCATCCTTTGGATTCACCCAGGAGGCCACTGCGTCACAGAAGAATATAAAGTCCTGTTCCAGAGAAGAGAGGTGAGGATACATTCCAACTTGCGGAGCGGCTGACAACACAAAGACCACGCTAGCATCGTACTGCTGGACCTCACCTGCACTACACCTCCCGGGTTTACACTGATCATAGTGCAAATTCCTCTGAATGCAGAGTCTTTTTCCTCATTGTCTCTTATATTTCGCAGAGAGGTGCACCTGATAACAGGGACGATCCAAATTTAGCATCAGACACGTCAAAATAAAGAGCAACAATTTTTTTGTAGAAATCTACTAACAACTGTCACTGCAAAGACCTACATGAATCAACACACTAACAGTATACTTGTGAGATATAAGAAAAATATGGCCTATTTCCATCCTTAACATTCATGTAATGTTTAGGTGTTTTCTGATCATCAATACTTCTTTATCAGTAAATACATGTTAGACTCTATGTATCGATGTGAAGAGATCACTGTCTATCATGACCTGAGAGATAACCACAACAAGTCAAGCATGCACTCAAAACAGATTAAAATAAAACAAATTATACTTTCTTAAAATAAATTTTAACAAAACTATTTAGATCTCTTATGACTTCACTTTAGGGTCTATGAGCAGTGTGTTCAGCAAAACCTCATCTATAGCACCTTAAAAATAGCATTACTTTTCAAAAGATTGACTAGAGAAGGTTTGGGGTCATTTTTGGGACAGGCACATGCAGCTGGGTGACTACTGAATGAGAAAGGGATTTAGGAATGCTCTTTTGCAGCAAAGACTGCACCCTTTCTCTGTTGTTGAACCAGCAGGCATGTGACAAATCTGATCCCATGCATCTTTTAGGTTAGCGACAATTAACAATGACAAAAAACTAGAAATTAAACAAATTAATGTATAATACATGAAGGTGCTACTGAGGCAAAAACAAACAAAAAAAAATCACAAGTAAGACCTAAAAGAGGACAGGGTTAGTCACATGGTTGGCAATGATTACAAACTGATAAGAAAAAAAGAAGAAACAACTGAAAAGACTTCTTTTGAGGAGAAAAGTGAGGAGAGAGGAAAGGAGAGCAACAGGGGAGAGAAGGGAGCAACAGGAGACAGACAAGAAGATAGGAAGAAAGCAGAGAGAAGATGAATTAAATAAAAGATTGAATAATACACACCAGGGTCTTATAAACTGCTGTAGCATGGGTGCCACCTCTTGAGGACAAACGTAACCAAGACGACCAATTGTTATTGCTAAGGTAACGCAATCACGGTTACACACCACCAAACGCCAACCAAGACATGAGCAATGAGGAGGGGAGGAGAAAAATAAAGAAAAAACAAACAACTCAGAGACATAAAAATCAACAGAATTTGTGTATGATAATAAATAGAAGATTTCACTAGCGTTGATTATTGCTGCCCCTTCGGTCATGGGGGAGGAATGTAAAATATGACACTCTAAAAAAAACATACAACACGTTTAAGGGAGAACACATTGACAACTTTGACAGGACATTCATAGAAAAAGGCAAACAATGGCATCTGCTTTCAGAAATCATATGGTTCGAACGGCTACTCAAATCTAGTGTGAAACTGATTGAAATTCATTAGCTTGAGTTTAAATGCAGGTGTCAAATGTAAAAGGCACAGGGTGGCTAAAGTGCAGCATGTGTGTGTGTCGGGCCTGAACAAGAGCAGTTCACTCTGGCTTTCAGAGATTTCTCCCTTAAACTCACAAATGTTAATTTCCCATAAGAAACAGAAATTTGTTTTTTTGTTCTTTTGAAAAAGAAATGACAGATTACTCCAAGCCAACTACATGGAGGGAGACTAGTATCCAGCACAGCAGGTTCTTATGAGGCAGAGAGGAGGGAGGACCTAAGTTTAAGAGACACAAAACTATGCAACATTCTCATTAACAAACAGGCATTTATGAACAGTCCAATGACACATGCAGAAAGCAGATGGTATGCTCATTAGAATAAAGTTCAGTGCAGGATAAGCTGATCAGAGGCAAAGTGAAAAGGTTCCGCCATGCACCATCCAAAAATATACCGCCACACCCACCTTGAAAAGACTGTGGCATTACGCGGCCTGTCTGTTTAAATTTAGCTCCAGCAATAAACTGGTTCTCTCAACAGGACGTACGAGTTACACGTGGCCAAAACATCTGATTACGTTAATTTGTTGAGTGTCCTTTAGCTCACTGTTGTGTTTTCAATTAATACATTGAAAACATGCAACAAATGGTGGAAAGGTTCACTAGTCAGATGCAAACATTAATAGAGTCTTATGAATCTCGACTGGCATGACACAGTTAGAAATTATCATGTATCCTGCATCAAACGTTTGCCATTCTTAACAACATTTAACATCTATTGGCAGATATGCATCCACATTTAAAGAACAGTAAATAAAAGCAACAAATAAACTGACGGCAAACAAACAGGAACACATCTACAGTCCCTAGATTTTCTTTCATTTAGGCAGGTTACACTTCACCCTTGCATGCATGTTTTTGACGAGACTGTCTCATAATTTTCAATTTGATTGGTAAAAACAAGGGCAGTGTAACCTTATTTTTTTAATTCTCTAGCCTAGTTGCCCTAGATTCACTCAGTTTAGGTGTTTTCTCAATCATTTATGATTAGTTATTGTTTAAGTGTTCAGGATATGTCTTGTGGTAACGGTTAACTATGGGAGCCTGTGAACTCTATCTATCTCACACACTGCCTGTGCTCTGCATTTTGTTCTGCTTCAGTACTCTACTTCACCTGGCGCTCAGTCCGCATTAGTTAACTCCAAGACTGGGCACTTACACGGCTCGCTCGATTCAAGAGTGTCAAGAATTCAATGTCGGGGCTCACACAGGGTTTCATTTTCTTTTATCTCCATTTACAGGCCACATTGCCAGGTTGCAAATCAGTGGCTGGAATATTTATCATACTTTGGCGTAACCGGCGAAACCTGTAAGGCTCATGTCTTGGGAAGGGTTTTTGGACAAAGACTCAAAAGGGCGGGACAGGCACCCTTTGCGAGTGTAGTGAATCCTGGCTGAGTGGACCTGAGCGTGTGTGTGAGCACCTCCCTGTGTGTGGCGAGCTGGCTGGCTGGCTCAGCACTGCCACCGAGTGGTACCTGTGTTCTCCAGTAGAGTCTTTGGGGTATTGGGCCTGTTAATGATCTCCACCAGCTGGTGCAGCACCATGGCAATGTACGGCTGCATTTCAGGCCCTGTGGGTGTTGGAACATCGGAGACGATGGAAAGAAATCTGTTGACTGTTTATTCCGGTGACTGTAATTTCACAACAAATGACACAGTGCAAATGGTGACAAATTGGTGGAATATTTGTGGAAAACGAAGCACTCACCCATTTGTATAGATATCTCTCCTATTGCCCATGTTGCGTTGTTGCACACAGATATTAATTCTGGGTTTAAATTAGTACCCAGTATGGGCATAAAATCAGCTGGAAGAAGAAAAGTACAATTTATTTAACTTAACTAACAGCTTATTGGCAAACATTGTTTGAGAGTTAATGGCACAGAACATACCGATACATGGTTTGACGTGTTGGAAACAAGCTTTGGTCAGATCACCCAGCAGAGCAAAAGAACTCTGACGCACTTCTGGCATTTTGTCCTGCACAGAGAGGAAAAACAAAAAAAAGGTGAACAATGCAAAAGTCTTTATCGGTTGATCAGATAAGCGTCATGTTTGACAGCCTCTTCACCTGCATGCACTGGTACATGAGGGTGAGGATGTTGCTCCGAGCAACCAGCTGCTCGATTGTTCCCCCCAAACCCTCAGCCAGGCCACTGAGGAGATCCAGAGCCACGATCATGAAGTCTTTGTCAGGGGCCTCATACTGGTCGGGCTGTGACTGATGAAGCTAGAGGACAGACGGACGGTAGAAAAGAAGATAACAGTTGGCATAAATGATGACTTACTAACTTAGCGTTCAATCCTGAGTACAACATTTCTCAACTACTGTTTTAAAAGGCATTTATCTGTAGATCTGTTCATCAATGCATGTGATCACTGATTTTTTGGGCCACTTGGGGGCAGTGCAACAAGCTGTGAACAACATTCACTTGTGTTCACCTTATCCAACAATGAGCTGAAATGACATGTATTCATTTGAGAGGATAACTTATACAAAGATTAAATAAGAGCAGCTTTAAGTTTACGATTGGCTATACAGGAGGTAGGGTAGAGCACGTTTAGGGTGTGCTCCTTTTGTACAGAAAGATAATAGCAGTAGATGTCCTGAAATGAGGGTCCTGCACACTCACCATGGCCTGAGCGAGAGTCTTCTGAACCAGGTTGACACAGCGTTGGTACACAGGCTCACAGTAGGGCAGGAAGCCACTCTGCAACGCAGTGGCTACAGACGACAGACACTGAGGAAGCCAGAGAGAGAGAGAGAGAGAGAGAGAGGTTAACATAGTCAATGGCCTGTACCCAGAACTGACTCACTGTCAACTACACTATCTAGAAACTACAAGTCAGAAACTCACTTCTAACAAAGGGAAGAGATCTTTGTCTTCATCTTTCAGCTGGTTCCATTTCTGGATCAGTGGAGGCATCAACATCTGGATGTATTCCTAACAAATAAAACAAATTAAGTCTTTATACAGATAGATGTCATTAATGAGGGAGAATAATAATAACAAATGTTAATACAGTAACACAAATCTAGGAAGCACGAGGGGGGTTTGTTGATTTTGTTGAACACTACAAGAGTTAAATGAGGAAGAGGGCGTATGTGCTAATTTTATATTCACAAAGAAGTGTGAAGTGAAACTGAGTCCATTTTTCTGTTCCGCATACCGGTTTGTTGAGATGGTGGCCCACTGAGTCTGCGAGTGTTCCTATGGCGTCGTAGAGAATGAGCAGATTTTTGTGCTGGTACTTGCTGAATGCAAACACCAGTGTGTCCAGGATGAATGCCAGGTAGGGCACCAGCTCTGTGCAAGCCTCCTCCTCCAAAGTGGCAAAGGCACTGGGTGAGAGAGATTAGAAACAGGAAAGAAAACATCATACAGCAAGCAATGTGCGACTGTTACCTCACAACACCAGCTCAACACCATGAAGAATAAAAAGACGTGTTGTAAGCACCAATCCAAACACAGCGTGGGGTTCTTAATCTGCCGTAAAATGAAATGGCTTTATCGGGACCTTCTTGCTCACCTGCAAGCGGCCTCCTGCACGCGCTTGTTGCTATCCAGAATACGTTTGAGCAGCTCTGTCATGAGAGGCTTCAGGTAAACGTCTGGGGGCTGGCTGACAACCCAGTGGGCGTAGCGGCTCAGTGTCCAGCAGGTGATGGAGCGCACCAGAGCCTTCTTGTCAGACAAACATTGGATGAGGTGGGGAATGAGCTCGGGCAGGTATGGAATCATGCCCTGCATACAACCTGGTGATGCATAAGAATAGTGTCATTTCTTCTGATGCCATATTCTGGGGATGTTTTCCACTTTTTTTTCCTGTCTTACCTTCAGCTATAGCCCCCAGCACTAGGATGCCAGACTCTTTAACCACCCACTCCGGATGGAAGAGCAGCTCTTTGAGTAGGGGCAGAATGTGCAGCAACAGATCGTCCCTGAACACGTTGGCCAACACGTCCAGCGCTGCAGCTGAACACTTACCTAATGTTTGGTGGAAAGTAGAGACACACACATACAAACATAGAGGTGTGCGGACAAAACATCATATAGACGTCACCGGTACAGTAAACACAAACACAGAACAAGTAATCAACACCCTGTTCAGTACCTAGCTCAGGAGATGATGAACAGGAAGGATTTATACTAATACGGTGTCAAACGGCAGAGGAAGATCTAAACAGCTCCATTTACACAGGTACTGAACTCACGCAGGTTCCAATCAGAGATGGTGTCATCGTCATCATCCAGTTCATCGTCTTCATCTTCCTCATCTTCAATCCCATCGCCCTCATGTTGCTGGGCAACTGTGCGGGAGCGGTGAAAGCGCGGCCTGATGTCTTGCTCGTTGTCTGGAATGGCCTCGTCTTCCTCAATGTCTCCCTGAGGACGAATGTACGAAATGAGAGATGCTCCTGTATGTCGCAGCTATGTTAAACTTAGAAAAATCCCAAGCAGCTTGAGTCAAAGTTAAAATGCTGAAAAAACCCAAATGTATTTGAACACCACACAGGCAGACAAACAACTCAATTGAGCCCCGTGTCATCCTGAGTCATGGGGCAATTTGTCGTCTTTGCCTACAGGTACAAACATCAGGCTATATAAACTGACCTTGAGCAGGATAATGTCAATCTCGGAGTACTTCATCCCGTTGACAAGCACCGGAGTGAGCCTGGAGTGGAAGCCAGAGGAAAAATTATGAGAACAAAGGGCAAGGATAGGTCGAAGCCCACAAGCAATCGCTCACATCTGATTCCTGCTGTGGGCGCAGTTTAATGTGACAAGAGTGGTGACAGATGTTACAGCTGAGGTCAAGGGCCACGGTTCTTAATCAGCCATCCTGAGGTGAGGAAGAAGAATATCATTCTAGTGTACAAGGTCTTCACTAACTTACTGCCAAGGATGCTATGAATCACCAGCTTTCAATATTAGCACTGACGTGTCAGTCTGTGTACTGTAGGCACATTTGTGTGTGTGTGTGTGTGTGTGTGTGTGTGTGTGTCTGTGTGTGTGTGTGTGTGTGAGAGTGTCTTTATTCTTACTGGGAGAGGTGTCCACACAGCACTTCCTTACACACCGGCTGCTCTGCCAGAGTAAGCCAGAACTCGCAGGCCTCCAAGGCAACATTTTCATCTTGGTCCTGCGTCCTCTGTAGCATGTACTGAGATGAAACAGAAAGAAATGCAATCTTATTTTTATTTGGAAAAATATGTACATCTGTTCAGGAGAGCATCTTCGAAAGAACATGATTTTATTTTTGTTATTCCAAACACGTGAAAAGACCAAAACCAACAGCGACTTTCCTACCCTGTCTGTGACAGTTCGCCACAGGACATTTTGTGTCTTTAAAAAAGTGCAATGAATGCAATTTTATTTCTTAAGAAAATAGCTAAATAACTTCCTAAAAAGGCTGGGCACTGTCGTTTTTCAGTAAACTGTGTATTCTGGGGGACTATTTTCAGTGTTTATGGTATGAGTTAAGATAAGCTACAATAGCCACGTTCCAGTATAACAATGAGGCTCACTTTTGTGTTTTTAAGAGTTTCTAAACAACAAAGGAGGTCTATACCTCCACTATCACGTTCAGCTTTTTTCATTTTTGACATAAAGAAACCTTTAAAAAAATATTCCACATAAATGTAAAAAAAATCCCGCCTTACACTTCTGCTCCCACTTCTGCTCCAAACTCACTCACCTCTATGATGTGATGCATGTGTGGCAGGAGGCGGTCCAGGCGAACCTCCAGAAGCATGACAAGAGCTCTGCACACGTTCTTCCTCACTTCTGGTTCCTCATCTGTCGCCAGTGCAAACAGGTTCTGCAGTGGACAGGAAGACACCAGGGTCAAGCGTCATCTTTGTAGTGGTAGTTGTTTTTTTAAATAATACTTGTTGTGTTCCAGAGGAAATATGAATGAAGTTGGACAAAGTCAATACATTAATAAATCTCAAAAGATTCCCCTATATAAACAAAATAGAAGGCAACAATTTACAGTGTTTAGTTTTTGAATAGATGTACTGTTTGGGTTTTTTATGCAATTTGCTATAAACATATATCCAAATTTCCACATGACATTACTGCTCACATCTAACTGCTCTGCTGCTGTGTACTTCTTGCCACTTTATTACTGCTTGGCCTGGTGCACGGTACATGTTGCTATTAAAAGCACTAAAACTCCAGGTATTTTATTACAAGACTATATAAAATGTTGCTGGGCAAAATATCAGGCTAGTATTTTAATACCAATTAATGTTCTATATCTTTCCTTGCGAAACCCAAATATAAAAAGCACATTCAACAATAAAAACAACAAATTAGGAATGGTTAAACCAAATAAAAAAGAAATGGATTGGAAACCGAGTCATGGCTTGAACTTTCCGCCAGGGGGCATTTATAAATAAAAGAAGCTACACAATCAGCCACTCTGAATACCCACGATGCCTTGGAGCTTGTCTGGACAAAGCAACAAAGCTGAGAGATAATGAGATATAGACCTGAGGGAAGAAGGTCATTCTCACTGGGGATAGACTGTGCATCTTCTAGAAGAACATATTTATGTCTCTTTGTGTCTGTACACACAGACACAAAGAGACACCAAAGTGCCGTCAGACTTGCCTCAATGAAAGGGTCAATGTGCAGCATCAGAGCCTGAGTCCTGCTGATGATGAACTGATTGACGCAGGCGATGGCATGAGACCTGCAACACAATAAACACCACTTAAGGCCCGCACAAACATGTTTTGCTCACATGTCACACGTTATGAATGCAGCCCCTGTTCTCTTCTTTGCTCCATCTCTGCTGATTTAAGCTACAAGTATAAGGAGCTCTTTTTTTCTGTGAGCGGGCCTGTTGCATTATGACAGACTTAGACTTCCACTGTGTAATTACACAGACCTACAGTCTTGTAAATCTAATACATACATAAAACATAGTCACTAGTACATTATTAATTAATGAGTTAGGATACGTGCCAGATAGAAGCTTTATATCGCAGGGGGAAGGGAAGGTAGGGTTCAAATATAAACGACCTACTTATCAACTTATGATTTAATAGGTCAGGATTTTTATGTAGAAATAGAAACAGTGGAAACTGTAACTCATAATGAGAAAGCAGCAGTAACAAAAATGTCTGCAAGAAACTAACCATTTTCCATCAATAAGTAAGGATAATGAATGTTAAATCATAGATCTCTCAGATCCCAAACCAATGATGTGTCACTAATAGGTTTACTCAATTGAAATTGATTAGTTTGAGAGAAACAAGTTTTATGTAGGCAGCATCTGAAGGTAATTTGGGAGTCAATAGAAATGGAAAAAAAAGAAAACGTGATACCTTATTTTAGGACTGCTGTGCTTGAAAAACTGCAAGAACTTGGGGATCATGATGTTTAGAGGACGATCCAGCATGTCACTGTCAAGGATCTCTGCAGAGTCCTCACAGATCTTCTGCAGGGCCCCAAACGCTCCCTGAGGGACAAAAGAAGAAAAGAGTGTGGAAAAAAAAACAATGGGGAATGTGATTTCACTGTTAAGACAAACACTGGAAGAGCAACAACTTCATAACTCTGTAATTCTACCAGGCAGTTAGACAGGTTATATCCCAAACTACTGAGACACTGTGGCTAAAAATAACAATATTAATAGTGATGATGTTCTCTTTTTGTTCAACCCCCCCACCCCCTACCCAACCTTAAGGCAGGTTAGACTGCAGCAACAGACGTGGGCCTGTGGAGGTGGAATGGATTTAGGTTTCTGCTCAGCTTCTTTGTTCTTGCAACACATGTTTATATTCTACTGGCTCTGTGACAAGCAAGGGTAATATCATTCGTATTTACATAAGGATATATACAGGATTTGTTTCCATTAATGCACAGTGTGGATGCACAATAAAAAAAAAGGTCAACCTGATCTTCAATAGGATTCATCCACATATGCTCTAATAACCTTCACACTGTGGGCAAGCAGTCACACTTATCTACACACGCACACACAATGTGTTGCACCTCTGCCTCAATATTAGCTGTCTGGCTCGTGGTTAGTATGCACGTTCGCAATATGCTGCAGACTTCAGTGTCTCTCACAAAAATGCAGTCGGAAGAGCAGAAACAGCACGGCGCAGCACCGACACTGACGCTGTCTGAAATGTGTTGTTGCCATGGAAACCGCTCCCATGTCGGCATTCCTTTGAGATGACAGATACAGAATGAAAAAAAAAAAAGAAAAAGAAAAAAAAATATGGAGGAGCCACGGGGATGAACTAAGATGAGGAGGACGAGGACTGAGACTGTGTGTCAAGGTCACGAGCAGGAGGAGACTACAGCAACAAGGTGAATCAAGTCGTTTCTTTCATTAGTATACGCATGAGTCAATTTCACCTTGCAGGGCAGTGCCAAATGAACGAGAAAATAAAAACTCACAGTTTCAGAGCCAGCACAGGAGATCTCGGGATGGATTTTGGGATAAAAAGAGATTTATTTGGGTGACATAAAAAATGGTATGCTTGACACGCTGACACAGAGAAGAAAAAGGACCCGTGAAATCATCTGAGGTCTGTGAGACTCGCTGGTGTTGAGGCTTTAATTGAAAGTACCAGTTTTAGACATGGTGTAGCTGAGTAGCACAAGATTTAAGATACTGACGAGCAGGAATGATGCTAGATTTATCTGACTGAACAACTGCTGTTGAAAAAGATGTATTTGTTAATTGCATGATTTGAGCTGGTTTAATCTACTAGCACATAGAAAAATTATCACTTTTTTGATCAAGTCACGTTTCAAGAAAAAAATGTCAGTACACTTTCACTAAACACTGACATAAAATACACACAGATTTTAATGAATCAAATCAATACATATTAGCCAGGTTTTTACAGTCAAACAATGCAGTCATTCATATGAAGTATAAAGCTTTGTTATGTCGAATGAATGAATGAATGAGTGAATGAATGAATGAATGACTCAAACAACAGCAGATTTGGGCTCTGACGACACAACAATATAGTGTGATGAAGCTCCATTAGAACTCATCCCACGTAAAAACATATGGAGCCAGACACCAGACCGCTTCCACTGGTTGTGGCCGCATGTTAACAGAGAAGGGCAAAGAAATGGGAGTGGCCCTCAAGCATTCCAGTGACGCTGAAGCATCTAAAGTGTAATCCTCCCCTCACGTCCTGCAACGGAAGGTCATTAAACACGAGAGCGTAACTCACGCAGATGACAGCGAGCCAGGGACCGGAGAGGTATGTATTTAGTCAACTAAACAGCTCTTTTGGACTCCTGCTTGAGAAATTTGAATGTCAGAGTACAAATAAGCACTGGAGGTGGCAAGGCATTTTCACGTGTGGTCATCAACGTCAACTTGACCCTCACAACACCATTGCAAACACTTTCAAACAGCCATTTATCAAAACAGTAAAACTGCTCTCAGGCAAAACCTATATATAAAGCCATCCACCAACATTACACTTGGCATGCAACACACCTGCTGGTGTCTTTTTATAGAGCATGTAGAGAGGGGTACACTGTGGTGGCACGGGGGGCTCTTCGTACAACTACTGCTCTTAAACTACAAACAAGACAGGACCTTTAGTACAGCTGCAACTCCTGATATTTAAGGTGATAAACTGCTATTGATTTTGTTTCAATATTACAAAAGTACATGTTGTTTGCTATACATGTTATATAAAAAAGTTAATACATATATATAATTAAAATAACACATTATTAAAAGCTAACAGCTACAGAGCCCAGTTATATTGTACATCTACGTCTCATCTTCCACCCAACATCAGCAGACATCATCTCACTGTCGGACTGTTTTGCACTAACAGCTAAGATAATTCAGTAACAGACAGATGAGGATCAATTTGCGTAGACACAGTGTAAATGCACAACACAGCGGACACGCAGACTGATCAAATGGCACAAGGCCAACACGCATTCGCACGTGCTTGTCATTGCTTGGGTTACAAAGTGCACACAGCTCCGAAACCGTACACTGACAGACACCAGAAATATCCCCAAAATAGATATCAAAGTACAGGTGGCAGTGATGGTGTCATCTGACACCTTTAAAAAATTAGTTTGACATGACATGGATATTTGCTGTCTCCAGTATATGTACAAGGTCTGCTGTGGAGCCAACCGTATTCATCTGGTATTCACACATCTGTGACATTCATATGAACTTTTCTGAATAAAAACACATTTAAGCAAGAAAGGCTCAGCTAACCCTAACCCATAACAAATGGCATAAAATGTAGTAAAATATCACTGTAATGCATTACACTTGGCTTTGTACAAACGAGACACAAGTAGTTCAAGGAGAAGCCTTTGAGTCTAAGTGCTGCAACACTCAGGTCCATGTTCAACCTGACATGAATGCAGCAAAGGTGCAGTGCAGTGAAAACAGGAAACATGAAAGAGCTCTCCCTCACAAAAAAATGACCTCATGTCATAAGATAGTAGCTCCATCAATTTGAAGTCCAGCATGTCCAATGTTAATGTTCATTTCCTACATGATAAAACAACTACAGCTTCACAAAACACCCATCTCTATGCTCTGTGCTTAAGAACAGTAAAACAGCTCTTTATTGCCCCTTTAAATCTAACTGGTCACCACTTGTAACAGTACAAATCCATTTTTAATAACATTATTGCTATTAACACGGGGGAATTCAGCACATTTGTTTAAACAAGCTACACTGGCTGCTCTGTCATGCTGTAAAAGTACTTAACCAGTTAACTGTCAAAACCCGCCGGCGGGTTTGTAGTAATATTCCATAACTTATTAAATCATATTTTATCAATTTTCATTAGCATAAATTTATCACATAAAATCGCTCCGAGGGTTAAGTGGTTAAGAGAAACAACAGGAAGAGAAGATGTACGGAAGAGGAAAATACCCTTGCTTCCTTATCACGATGACACTGGACATAAATATAACAATGAAATGTCCCAAACCGCTGAAAGCTTTGACTATATATTCTGCACCTTTAGCCACAAGATTGGAAAACATTTTTTTCCATCAGGCACCAATTTAACCATCTTCAAATTCAGACGCTAAGGAGCTTTAGAGCCTCCAAGCTGCTTTTCAGAACCATGGTGAGAACTTGCTACATTCGGTCGCCGTTCTGTGTTAAGCCTTGTACACACATACACTTCAAGATCCTCTGCAGTAAATAGCTGACCTAAATCTCAGCTTCTGAATGAGCTTTATAAGTGAGGCGGGCTGCGTCGCCACAGGGAGAGACATTTTTCTGTCACACCTCTCCCTTAAATTTCAGAGAGCGCAGCTCAGTGAAAATCATATGAACAGTCCCGCTCCGAGGGACTGGTGAATTATCTCGCCGGGATACATTCGAAATGCCCTTCAACGCAGCCGAATTTAGCATGACTGTTTAACATGCCGCTTTATTTGAGGCGTTCTCCGATGTAAAGTATCCACCTTCTCTGTAGTGGCTGATGTCACAGGCACACGCAGCTGACAGCATATTAACGAGCAGGGAGTTTATGCGAGCCTAAGTATGGGCGCGGCACCATTACACAGATCAGATGATCAAACAGCCACTACAAGCTACTGTGCAGGACTCCATCTTACTTTTGCAGTCACATGAGTTGAACAAATAAAAAAAAATGGATAATGATGAAAAAAAAGACTTGCTGCATCAAGCATGAGACAGAAAAACACTATGTTGTTTTTGATGATGTGCACATTACGAAGGCTATTCAGGGTGATGATGTGCGCCAAGTCACAAAATGAGGTCAAAATGGTTTTCCTGTAAAAAGGATAGAAGGAGAATAACTGATTCCATGTTGAATAATCTGTGGTTGTGGCTACCGCTCCAGCTGTGAGACTGCCTTCAGCTCATCTGGCCAGCAGGATGCTATCCAGATGCTGCTTTAAAGCAATAAATAAGCAAATAAACAAGCAGGCGGCGCCGTGTGCCCAGACATGGTTCCTCACAGCACAAGTGTGCTACAACATTTGATCACCATGATCAAATGTGCATCCCCTTAATCTCTTTCTGCCTCCCACCTCACACACACTGCTATGAGAGGAAGGCTGTTGCACAACCTAATGTTGTCCATTTCCTGATGAAGTCATTGTGCAAAATAAAGGAGTAATATCAGGAGTAGAATAATAAAAACTCTTTAAGAATAGAGAATAGGACTAACACATTTATCAGTAGGTCTAAAAAGATACTAAAAAGGCATTACCATCATTTACAAATTAAGTGCAATCCCTAAAAGTAACTGTATATAGATACGGTACTGCCAGTCCCTGCATATTTCATTTTTGGGTCTAATGTTTGGGGGGATGGGGTGCCATTATAATAACATGGAACATGTTTAATTTCAGGATTTTGAATGGGGACAAATCCTAAGAGTTCCCTGTTGAGAGCTTAAAGCGTCGCTTAAAGAAGCAGCATTCGGTTTGAACTGTTATTGCCAGATTTGATGCAAACTGAATGAGTTTTGTTGGAGACTATACCTTATTCAGATTTCAAATGCCATATAATATCTCTTATTTATGCAAAATATGTCAGATAGACAATATGTTGAGTATTTTATCCTCATTTTCATTGTGCTGTTATGCAAGAATAGTAGAATTTAGATGCTGTAAATCCATTGATTTCTGCCTTCTGAATCCTGCTCTTTGCAGGTCAACATAATGCAATATACAGGCTCCAACTGATGAGCAGAAAATCAGATCTCACAGACCATCTCCCATCTTTCTCCTCACCTCGCATGTGTTATAGTCCTCAGAGTCTAATAGCAGGCAGAGTTTGGGCAGAAGCTCTGGCCAGTTTTGTAGCTCTCCTTTTGAGGCAATGGTGGTGATGAGGATACCTGTTAGTAAGGGAATCATCATTAATTACACTGGCAGGAGAAACTACCATGAAAGAACAAGATCTCAGTGCTCAAGACAATTTCAAGAACAAGGTCAACATCACAACACAAAAAAAACTATTTATAGGAGTGTGCTCCAGACGATTATGCATTTATGTGTACATATCTACATGTTTCTGCACTGTTAATCACTCTTTAGTTGAATACAGGAAACAACATAACAGCTATAAATTGACAACATCTGTGAACATTTACCAAATAGACAATGTACTTAGCTGTAGATTCTGTGTGACAGTGTTGCACCTACAGCACCAGAGAGCTGTGCAGAATCTTTTCACAGTCCTACGCAACAACACTAGTGTGGATATTTTCCTTCTGTAGGCATGACCAAGCAAGTCACGATGAGTGATTTTTTTCAACAGACCCAGAGGATGTAACTCACCCACAGTAGCCCGGATGAGAGGAGACGAGTCTCCGATGTTTTGGAGGCACTCGCTCTTGATGAAATCAGACACGCCATTAGGGAAGTTCTGATAGTGGGCTTTCACATTGTTCTTCAGTATCAGCCCACTCAGGGACCGCGTCGGTTCATCTTGGTGGGTGGAGAAACGACATATTAATGAATTGTGAAATAACATTTCGGCTTTTACTGTTTGTGAGCGTCAGTAACCTTTCACTCGGGGGATGATATTGACTTTACATTTTTCTTCATTTAACCCAGCACAAGGCTTTTAAAAGGAAAAATGTAAGCCAAACTAGATGCTGAATCGATGTAGAGCAATGTCTAGACTCAAGATTATATTCATTTCTACATATTTGCGGCTTGTTGCATCTGAACTAAGAGCAGCAGTGCATCCTGAAATGTCTTAACACCACTTAACATTTTGGGCCTCTACTGTGCAGACAGTCAGGCCAAGAGTTGAGTGGTGCCAGGAATTAGGTTTAAAATTAGAGTGACCCATATTCTGAGTGCCACATCATCTGTGACAAAGATGCCATTGGGTCAGCCCAGTCATGGCCAAACAGACCTGTCACCGAGCAGTTACATAAAAAAATGACATGCGTGACGCCCTCTCCGTCCAGTACCATCAGGGTGATCGAGGAACACAGCGGAGACAGGGAGTGACACACTGACACACACAGACAGACAGACGGAAAACTTACCTTCTGATTTTAACTTTGTCAAGACAAATATCAAATAGTTGTTGAAGTCTGGATACTGGTTCAGCTGCTCGAGTCTCTGAGAAAAGCGGTTGAGGAAGATAAGGTGCTAAAGGTGTGCGTAGCATGTTAAATGGCTGTGAGCACGTTAACACAGCAGGCCGTTACATGGCGACAAGTACAAAAATTGATTTTTGAAATCTAGAAAGAGGAAAAAGTAGATCTGGTCATGCGGCGGTGTAAAGTAAAAGTATAATGGTTGTGAGGGGTCTTAAATATGTTATATGACGTTTCTAAACGCTGTATGTACTCAGCCAGATGGCGTATTCAGGGCTTTGTCTGGGAGTTAATGATGCAGCATATGAAGCGTTACATAAGCAAATCATGAGAGACAGATTGAGAATACGCCTTAAATGTTACACTGCTACAATGATTATTCATTATTTCATTTATTTAATTTAGGTTTCTTACTTATTTAGACCACATTATAACCAAAATAAATCTCTTCGTTAATTGTCCTGCCATGAGAGAACTAAACATTCCTGGTCCAGATATTCATACCCATTATTTAATTCTTATTCATAATTATCATTGCACATAAGCCCTGTGCACAAATGAACCCTGACATCCCCTTTAGGTACGGATATTACATGGTGAATAAGATCTAACAGGCTAAACGTTATTTAGACGTAGAAGAATGAGAAAATCACAGATGCAACGTGATCGCAACAGTTTTTAAAGGATTTTCAAATGCAACAATCATGTGTTTGCTTTTGCACCTCACATGTCAAACCATATTTAACACTGGTTAGCTATAAGCTCATTACAAACTGAGGATCAGGTTGTGGATTTGACAGACAAGGCTGCTGCACGAATTGGCTGGTAACTTAATTATGTTTCTGCATCTAAATGGAGCACAATGCAAAGGTGTATTATTATCAGGGTTATTATTACTATTATTATTATTAATAATAATAATAATAATAATAATATAGGGGATTAACTGGTGGATCAAGCACACATTTGAGTGATGAGCTATTCTATTGTATCACATTATTATGCATAACATATCGGTTTCTCATACAATAAATGTCCAAGAGTCACTTAGCACGGCACGGCTCGGTCTGGCTCGCTTGCTTGCTCACACCTGCGTACCTGCTGATAACGGTGACCAACCTCGGCTAAGCGTTAGCTGCGTCGGCCTGTTGAGTCTGCCTCTCATTATTAACCTGGTGAAAGGCGCAGACGTGTGTTACGGCCCCTGTCTGGCTTCAGGAGGTGGAGGTGGTGTTAATGGAGGGAGGAGGGGGTAAAAGGATACTTGCTGCACGGATCTCTGCGTGGACGTGTCCGGCGACTGCGACTCCTTCAGCAGCTGTAAAATCTGCTGGAGTCCCTGCTCGTCTGGTTTCCACTCACACTCCATCTTGGTGCTGCTGCTGCGGATGAAGAAATAAACACTGGTTGAGGATTTGACACCGCGCGGCTCCCTTAATGCGCAGCCGGGAAGAAGAGGACGTTTAACGTCACATAAGGTCGTTCAGGAGACACAAAGGAGGGAGGGGTTTCTTTGTTTGTTTGTTTTTTTCTTTTTACCTGCTTGGACCGAGCCGACGTACTCGAAGGTTGCTGACTTGGTGCAGAAATGTCTGGCTTTTCAGACATGGGCCTGTCGCGGCGGGCACATCCGTTTTCACGACGAGCCGACGGAGCTGCGGGCCACACTGAGCTCGCGACGCATTTATGAGGCCGCCGCGTCAGCTGACGGGCGGGCCGAGCCGAGCCGAGCAGCCCGGGGGGTCCTAGCGCCGAACTCTCTGACCTCTCTGAGATGAGATAAAATCAAACTTTATTCATCACAACACAAGGACGCTCACTTGTTCGAGCAGCTCAAGAACAGGCAAAATATGAGAATAAGTACGAAAAAAAAAAAAGGTCAAAAATAACATAGTCTGGATATACAAGTTGTTATTGCACTGGAGTAATCAAATTCAACTTTATTGTAATGTGCACAAGAAATACAGCAGTCGGTGGCAATGAAACTCTGAATTAGTAATGAAACTCCTAAAACAATTCTCGGAAATATTTAGGAAGAAAACCCTCACAACAAAAATAGATAATAAATAATTACAAGAACAAACAGAAATAAACTAAACGATAGTAATAAAATAAAATGTAGACACACAATATAAATGATACGACTAAAATATATAACGTAAGATATTATACAGTAGAATACAGATAATAGTGTTGGCATCTGTATTATTGATCCCACATGAATGGAATTCACTTGTCACAGCAGCTCAATAGAAGAAGATGAAGAGGAGGAGGAGGAATGAGGTGCGGAACGCAACCTGAAAAGGTTTCCCTTTTTCCGGGCAGCGAAGGCAGCACGGTGCGTTCAGGTGCGTCGGTCTATGGAGAGAATAAACGTAAAACAGTGACAACTAGCGGCTGATAGTGTTATTCAGTAAACTGTATACACAAAAGGAGTTTTAATTTATTTTCAAAAGTAACAAAATATAAATGTATATACAAAGTTAGTCAGTTATTTAAATATACATCAATTTCATGATTAAGTTCATGGACATTACAGTTAACTTCCCCATACTGATAATATCACACATGTTCAATGAAAGCAGTAAAAAAGGCAATAATATTAAAAACAACAATATAGATACATTATAATAACAACATGCTTTCCCCCTGTTTGTAACTGTTATATTTTTCCCTGTTTAAGAATAAGTCCTTGTATGTGCAGACGTATGGCTAATAAAGCTAATTCTGATATTCTCCAAACATACCTATAAAGCTACTATACTGGGAAAGTGATCAGTTTGCCTCTGTACTCTCTTGATGCATTTGGGGGCATCATACTAATGTGTTTGAATAGCTGTCCTTATATTTTTATGGTGGGTTTTTTGTGTAGCATGTTGTACCCTATAGATATACGTTGCAAATAATATATGAGAGTCATAAAGATATTGGAAAGGATGTCATGAAAATAGTGCTCTCAGTCATTTTTTTTCTTAGCACAAGGTATGATACGTATGAATGTTAAGGGTCTTCTGCTTTTAAATTTTGGGCTAAGTGTTGTTTACAGACATAAATGAAAAAATCAAACATCAGAGTATGACTGTGAGTGACTGTGAACACATTGTGCTTACAGAAATCAGCAATGGTAGCAGATGTCTCGGCTGTATGGTTAGATAAACGTTTAATACAATATTGTTTCACTCAAACTTCACTCAAACAGCAATAACCTTTTTCATTTTGAATGTGGGGATAATTTTTCATGCAGGGCACTGTTGTTGGCCTCTGCAGTGTAGAGATCATCCATTTCTCTTTGTTTGGACATCACCTTGGACTTTTAAGGGCAATGTGATGAGCATTTTTCCTTGACTGGTTATGATGAGAAATGATTTTAGTTAATTGTTTTCCCTTACATTTTCTTTTGTGTATATAATTAAGGTTATATTAAAACTGCATGTTACAACAGTGCCCTAACGTTTCTCTCCGCTAGGTGGCAGCACACGACACAGGCGCTTTCTGATGCGCGCAGATGAAGAAGTCAGCACTACATTGCGTGCGCTGCTGCCTCTCAGCGTACAGAGCAGCATCCAGTGGACAAGCCTCTCAGTTTAATGCTTTTTCTTTCGCACTAACTTCTAATTATTTATAGCACAGTCATAATAATTTTCCTATTTGTCTGGAGGACCTCTTGAAGAAACCGGAGAGGAGTCGAGGACGTTTCAGCCCGGAGAGTTTCAGCAAACGTCCCCCTTTGGTCTGCCTCCACTGAGCTAATTTGCCAACAGAGGGATTTTCTGCGGTGCGAGGAACCATGAGCTTTCTCTTGTGAGTTATAACTGTGTCTTAAATGCTTATTCTGCCTATGTCATTTTAGTTTTATTCGGAAAATGTCACCGGCGCAAGCCCAACACGGCTAGCCGACTGCGAGGGCGAACACGGGCTCGGACTACTTCCTGGACTCACCCTGACTGTCTGCTCTGACTCGCGTTGCTTTTTTGTGGATTTTTAAAATGAAAATTTACATCGACGTCGATATCAGGTTATTTGTAATGTAGTATTATGGTCTTCCTGTGAAGATAAACCCACACAGACTCAACCTCAGAGAAAAATTTAGCCGAGGGTTGGGGTTCCTAGTCCGGCCTGGATATTTGCTGGTGAAAACACTTTGTTGCTAATCCACAGAGCGCACCGATGAATCTCTGATCTGACCAGATATTGTGATTAAAGTAACACCACTAGGCCACTGAAGATCGCCTCGCCTCATCCAGATCTTGGCTGTGGATGAAATCGGAGCATTAAACATTAAACTTTTTTTTTTTTGGGGGGGGGGGGGGTTGTTAAATGGAAGAAGAGGGAGTTTAAACATTTCCCAACATATGAAGTTGGGCTTCAGTGTGTTGTGTAATAATCCCTGACTTGTCTTGTAGGGTATTTAATGTCACCACACAAACCTCCCTTTTAGTGTTAATCATCTTTTTCCTTCAGACACATTTGATTATTTATAGCTCAACCAGATGGTTGTTCAGCTGAAGGGAGAGCTCAACATTTAACTTAAAGATCAAGGCTCAACCACTGCATCCCCAACCATGAGTGATTTTTTTTTTTAAATCCCTCTCTGTTAGAGAGCAGTGGTTGAGAAAAAAACAAATGATAATAATGATATTGTTTGGTTTTCGCAGATGTTAATGCTCTGTTTAGAGGAAAACAGTGTTTTGGTGTGTGAGCTACCATGTTGTGATAACTCTCAAACATTCTTGTTTAATGGGCCATCAAGAGAGACGCGGGTGAATACAGTACCTCTCCAAATGACCTCATTACACACAGAGAGACGTACTGTTCTGGTCCCCCGTCACACCACCGCCCCCAACCTCAATTCTGCCAAACCCATCAAGTCAAACTAGTGCACAAGTTTTCCTTTTTAATCGTTTAATCGTTTTTTTTCATAGCTAAAGTCCTTCACCTTAGGCCCACGGTGAACTCATAGTTTGTCATCATTATGTGACTCCCTCCTTATCTGATTCTGATTTGTCTCCCGCTTCTCCTTTCTTTGTTTAAAAAATATGACTCGCAGTGGAAACCGTTCATCCAAGACATTCAAGCCCAAGAAGAATATCCCGGAGGGTTCTCATCAGTACGAGCTGTTGAAACATGCCGAGGCCACGCTGGGGAGTGGAAACCTGCGCATGGCGGTTATGTTGCCCGAGGGTGAAGACTTAAATGAGTGGGTCGCAGTCAACAGTAAGCACCAATTTTGACCCCTCCTTCACACATCCTTTTGTGCTCAGAGCGACTTCATCTTTACACACCTCTCTTATTATTTCTATATTTGTCACCCTACTTTTCGTTTGCATCATACATTTGTATGCTTCTCAGTAGTCCTGTTCCTGAAGTCTCACTTATTCCACATTAAGAATTAGCTGTGGGTGAACTATCAGGGTGCAAGATCTTGGCATTCCCTCTAAAGACCACGTGCATTCATGCTGGGGAAAAACCACTGTGAATGTTAAATAGACTTTATTGTCTGTTCTCTGAGAGCCCTGTTTGCTTTCCTCTAAATTGAGACAAACTGCTGGTCAGTCTAGGCTTGATTTGGTCTTGCGTCAGAGTGCCTTTAGCGTCCAAAATGTTCAGTGTCTCAGCCGCTTAACAGCTGAATTAGTGTTTAAAGTCCCTTTACTGCAGTTAAATGTTAAGTGATTAGATTTGGATTTGAGGTTTTTCCTCGATTTACTGCCTGAAGTCAGTCGCGGCAAATTAGATGGACTTTACTGCGTGGTTCCTCAAAAGTTTAAATGAATTTTAGAAACTCTTTGTAGCACAAGAAAACAGCCGTTTATCTACTGTTGTCCACTGTTTTACTCAACAAGTTTTCACATTTTTTAGCTTTTAAAAGTGTGCCTGGGAGATGATTTGGCATTTGTCATTATTGCAGTACAAGTCTAGGTTGTTTGACATGCGTGGATGTTAGTCAGTGCTACATCAGCTGTTTTAACTTGCACAATAAGGGGAAGTTGGAATAACTTCTCCCATCACCAGGTTTTATGGCTTTCCCCATGATCTCTCTTCATGAGAAGTAGTTCCCTAAAAACTTTTTTCTCAAAGAGTCTTATTTTGAGATTTTGCTTGTGATAGACAGTGACAGCAAAGAGAGAGAGCGTTACGACATGCATCAGATGTCCCCGGCTAAAATCAAACTGATAAGGCTGTCTGGTGTGGATCTTAACGACCAGGCCAGCAGCAGCAACAACGTCTCTAACAATTGAATCTGTGTCACCTGATCTCTGATGATCTGTAGCTCTGCTTTTTCTCTGCAAAAACCTCCACGTCAGTCCAGGCTCAAAGGAAATCTGTCATACTGATGATGACTTTGGCACCGGTTGGTGAAAAGTCGACATCTTGGCCAGTTGAAGGCATGTTAGAAGTGATAGGCCTGATTTATTCATGTTTACTTAGATACATAAATAAAACACTTAATGAGAAAGATCGGCAGGGTATTGCCTAGAAATATGCATTTTTCTGTGTAATTAAGGGTGTCTCTAGGTCAGCCCTGCCACACTGGTTATGAGCGAGTGTCTTCAACAACTGAAGTGGTTATAGTTAACCTCATCAAACATAAGCTGCCGTCTCCTTTAACAGGACCCCACACGACACATATGCCTCCTCAGCTGTTCAATATGTATTTTTTTTCTGCGTGAGATTAGCAAGTGGAACACCAACACTAATGTTGCCAGAACTTTAAATGGATCTGTCCAACTGATGGAAAGCCAAAGTTGGCCGTACGCCCCTGGGAACGAGCGATAACACAGTTTGTTGGAGATAACTGGAGTGTGGACCGGGCAGTGAGAGGGCCGTGGGGAGACACGATGCCAGATATTTGTGCTGGCACATGCGATATTTGGTCTCATGTACGCTTCATTTGAATATGTTTTCTTTCTTTTTTTTTTTTTTTTTTTAGCTGTGGATTTCTTCAACCAGATCAACATGCTGTACGGCACCATCACGGACTTTTGCACAGAGGAAAGCTGTCCAGTCATGTCTGCCGGTCCAAAGTAAGTTTGATCATTAAAGGTCTGTAAGTTTATAGTCTGATGAAAGGAAAACACAGGCTTTGCTTCAGTCATCTCAGTCTGTCGAGGCTCAACGGGGAGTGGGGGAGGGGTGTTGCCAGCGGGTCAATTAAAATGTGACTATTTAAATTTCATTAAAGTGAGAAAGCGGTGCACTTGTTGCTGTCATCATGTAAAATCTCTGCCATCAGACCCTTTAGTCAGTGCCTTGGTCTCCTGCTGCAGGCTCAGCGGGTGTTTTACATGCCAGTATCTAAACTGAGCTCACGAGACCTAAATTGGCTCTTGCACTGTTGAAAAGGTTCATATGAGAGTCATGTGTTTGATGACTTGCATTAGCCTATTTTTTTTCTTTTTAAATGAGGCTGTGAAAATGTCTTGTACATTAAATTACATCAGTGGTGAATGAGCTTATACTTCAATGGACAATGTCTGAGGATGCTACTTGCTGTTAATTGCAATTTCGCTGTTAATACAGCACGCAGATGCGTTGTCTGAGATTTAATACGTAATAATGTTTGTTGTCTGTATTTTCCGCAGGTATGAGTATCATTGGGCTGATGGAACCAACATCAAGAAGCCCATCAAATGCTCAGCTCCCAAGTACATTGATTACCTCATGACCTGGGTGCAAGACCAGCTTGATGACGAGACGCTTTTCCCTTCAAAGATCGGTAATGCTTCGTGTCCATTTTTTCTCTCTCTCTCTCTCTTCTTTGGAAGACTTCTTTTCTTTATGTGTGTTTGATGTGTTAATCTCTGACTTATGTCAGCGCTCTGCTTTAAAGAAGAGCAACTTTAATACTTCCACTGAACAATCAGCGTTTAAGTGTGAGTGTCTGTCTGAACTCTGCGGGTTATTATCAGCAACAAGCAAATTCTGTGAAATTCAACTGCCATGCAAATGTAATAAAATGGAACTAATGCATTTCCACCATGTCAATAAGCTAGAAGTGCTAAATAATGCTGGTTCATTTGAGATAATATATGTTGACAGTGGGACAATCGTAGAAGTATTGAGTATATGAGTGGTAGACCCTTTGAGAGAGACTTGCATATGTAAATATTCTAAATATCTGTTTCCTTATTGGCATATCCAGTAATAACCTATCTCACAAATCTCACTAGAAGCACGTACTCAGGCTGTCCTTTGGTTAACACCGCACACCTTGATTGAGAGTTATAATTTCCACACATACCAATGCTGTCCTAAACCTCCCAACCAGCAGAGGCTTGTGCTGTCTGAGGTGGAGCCTTAATAGACTTGGATGGCAGCCAGCACAAATAAATGTCTCATCTATCTCTTAGTTCATCTCAGTGGAAGGAGGCAGTGACTAAAAGGTGCTCGCCTGGAGTGACCGAACAAGCCTCATTTTCCACATTCAGCACATCTGGTATCAGTGTCCATTTTTCACTGGAAAGACCTCAAACAGCCTCAGACAAAATTTGGACTAGCTCACAAAAAAACCCTTGGCTTTATTGTTCTATAAGTAATTGAAAACACCACAGGGTTCCTTTTTTAAAATGTTCTTGACCTCATCAGGACTAGTAGGAGCGTCTAACAGTTCAGTGTTGGATAATCCAGGGATGGTCAGGTTAAATGTAGACCATTTGCATGTACAGCCCAAGGTGGGAGCTTTAATGAAGAACTCCTTGTCCTGTCAGTCACCAGCTTCATTTGAATAATTGATTCTGAGTTGCACCGTGGCTGTCTGAACACACTGTAATAGGAAGCGCTGCTAACTGACTCGCAGCAGAACGCAGCCGAGGTGACAGCAGCAGCAGTGTTTGTAATAACATCATAATTTCCTAACTACAGGCGAACACTTGGCACATTGTAAGCTCGAGGTGGTTCTCTGTTGCACTTAGGATTGTTTGCACTTCCCTTAAATCATGCCTGCCTGCGAAGGCATTTTGTGATGTGGAGAACACACTTTAGCTGCTTCTGCCTTTTACTGATCTGAGCTTTTTGGATCTTATTAATGCAGCAAGAGGGATAAACAGACTGCAAAGTGCACAAAATACACGGCTGGAGTGAACATTTTATGTGGCTGTCAGTTCGCTCAATGCATTCTTGCTGTTTAAGCTGAACCTGTAGGAAAAACATTAACTGTGTTTTGGCCGGCACTGAATGTATCATTTATATTTTAGGTTTTTATGTCTGAGTATACTCTGAAGAGATGCTTTTCTTTCTTGCCCTCTCCTTACCCAGGCGTCCCTTTTAAGCGAAACTTTATGTCAGTGGCGAAGACCATCCTGAAGCGCCTGTTCAGGGTCTACGCTCACATTTACCACCAGCACTTTGACTCGGTCATGCAGCTGCAGGAGGAGGCCCACCTCAACACGTCGTTCAAACACTTCATCTTCTTTGTTCAGGTAAACAACCTCTGACATTTGATCGTACTTGTCACTTGAGTTCCATCGTATGTTAGAGATGAACAATGTGGCACACAGTGGTTTATCTAATAATATTCACTATTTCCTTTTTTTTTTCTTTTTCAGGAGTTCAACCTCATTGACAGGAAAGAGCTGGTCCCGCTTCAGGAGCTGATTGAAAAACTGACAACCAAGGATAGATAAACAGCGTTGTGCTCCTTATTTTATTGGTCTTCTAGTTTTTGCACAGATACCCACCCCACCCTGGCTGTATGTATGCAGTATATACTATATTTCCATTTGGGGAAATGTTTTTAATAAGGCCAGGAAGAAGGAAGGGTCTTGATAGGTTTAAGGCACCAGGACTAATGCAATCAGGGATTACACACTTAATTGAACAAACCACAGATTAAAATATTGGAGAAAATGCTTTTAGCTGTATGGAAAGGTCCCCTGTATTTAGCCATGGCTTACATTTGGGATAATATAAACATATGTTTGTTAGTTTTCTATTATACTGCACAGATTTTTTTTTTCTTCTTTCACTTGGGTTTATGACAACACAAGGCATTTTCCATGCGCTTTAGATTCCCATTTCTAACTCACCCGCAGGGAAGAATAGTGTGTAAGCAACGTTGCTGTATCATAATAGGAGAGCTTCGTCTGTGTTGTGGCAAGAACTGAAGCCAGCCTTTAAGCCAATTTAACGGCATTAGCTAGTCATTTTACTCGTAAATCTACATAGAAGGATCTGGGTTTGCGGACTACTGCTGTTCACACCTGTAATAGCCCACACCTGTCAATACGAAATAATCCTAAGTGCCTAGCATGGCTCATAATTGCCCTATATTAACAGTGAGAGCTGTAAGAAGATAAAGGCCATATACCACTCGCTTGATTGGCACAACATTAAATTTTCCGCCTCACCTCCCTTTTTAAGTTCCTGCGGTCCTCTTACACCTCTTATCGATTTGTACTGTAACTTGGTCTCCTCGCCAACTGTATCCTTATTTAGTTAGAGAGTCTCTTTACCGAGTATTTCTGTGCAGGTTTATGATAAATGAATGTGTTGAAGGACGTAGAAGTAAGGCTAGAATATTGTCATGTTGTAGCAGGGACTGAAATTTAAATGTTTTCTAGCAACATGTTCCTGAGAACTAGTTTTTTTTTTTTCCCATCCCAAAAATCCTAAAGTAGAATTGTTAGGAAAAAGTCTTCAAGGGATCTAAAACCTTAAATTGTACATAAAAATAGAAGTAGAGGCCTGTGTTTAAAGTCACAACCACCCCTACTGGTTTAGAAATACAAGCATTTTGAATGGGTCTCATCCCTTGTTATCTCACTTAGCCATAAAGCACTTTGAACAATTTTCCTGACCTCTCTTGCCTGAATGTTTATTCTGCATAGGCTGATGCTTTTGTGAGAAGCCGCATCATGTGACTGATCCCAATTTGTCTCCTCCCCCCTTCCTCCCACATTTACCTCCCCAAACGAATGTTGAATTGCCTAACGTCCTTTGAAATTGGCTAAAAGGCACAAGCGAGATTTCTTATGCTTTTTTTTTTTTTGTACTGTCTGTATTGTTTGCGGCGGCGCTTCAAACGGCAGATGCACGTACCCTTCCCAATCTCAAAGTGTAGTTTACTATGCAATAATTGACACGAACACTAAAAGGGGTTACCAGTCGGCTCGTTCATACTTTATCTAATATTCATTTTTCTATATAGCGCTTTGATTCTGGTGTATGATAGAAATAACAGTGTCGCTTCTCTTTCAGGTTTGGTCTATAAAAAAAAACATGAACATTTTATATATCTTCTTATCTGAGATGAGTCAGAGAGGTGTAATACTTCAATGCACACATGTAAATACTGAGAGTTAGACCTGTCTTAAGAATAATTTTCAGCGAGCATGGAGTGGTAGCTTTCGGTTTCAAGAATGCGTTGAGTCTTTTTAGAGGCTGCTTCCCCTCCCCTCCATTTGGATATTAAAATATTGTTTGTTTTTAATTGTTGAGTAATCTTTTGTTTTTCTCCCACTTCCTTAGCTAGCTATTATGAATGTTACTGCTCACCAGATATCTGACAATGTAATAGAGAATCAGTCATCCTGAAAGCATCTCATCCTTATGAAATGCCCGTAATATAGCCTATTGCCTACAGTTTTTCCTCCTTGACTGTAATAATTGATGAAATGTTTGTAAATAATGGCTTGGTAGGGGGTTTTCAATGCTACTGAATTGATTTATGCTGTTTACAAGGCAAATAAAGGTGGTCTTGACTTTGAATGGATTGTATGTTTGCTTCATTCTGTAATACTTTGTGCTGCTCTTGTTTAACTTTTAACTTTTTACTTGTTTAATGCATTTTATATATTAAACAAGTCTAAGGTGAATAAAGCAGTTAAAATGAGTTCTTCAATTTTAGAGTGTAGTTTAAATATTTATGGATTTATAATAATCCAAAAGTAATACAAGAAGCCTTTTGCACAATAATTACTTTTACCTATAGTACTTGAAGAACATTTTGTCCAGAACTTTCACACGTTTGCTCTGCCACATTTCAGAGGAAAATATTATACTTTTCATTTCCACTTCATTTTTACAACAGCTGTAGCTAACAACATACATTTCAAATTAAGATTATAAAAAAAAAACCAAAAACCTATGATCAGGTGAAATAAGTAAATAGATCAATGACCTCCTCCACCACAGTGTTTTTGCTGATGTTTTGTATATTTCTACCTGAGTAAAAATACACCTACACTGCAACAGTACTTTTGCTAATGTTAAAATATTTTTTTGCATATTTTTACTTGAGTAAATAATACAAATACTTCCTCCACCAGAGTACTTTTACTTATATTAAAGTGTGTTTTATTTGCATATCATTTATATGCAAACTTTAATTTGAGTAGGTAGTTAAATGAGCTGATCCACCACAGTATTGTGTTAAATGTTTTATTTGCGTACTGTCACGTGGCTGGACCGGGGGCGGGGCTTCGCGTGGCCGCCGGAAGCTGCTGCTTCCTGGGCGGGACTCAGCTGTGAGGCGCCGCTTCCTGACGTCTGTTGGCGGCAAACCTTAAACCAAACAAGGAGCGGCAGCTGCAGCAGCACAAACCCGCTTATATTAACAAGGAAGGACGCGTTTTATCAGCCGAAAAAAGCGAGAGAAAACGATGTCTTTCACCCCGAAGAGGCCGTGCCCGGACCGGATGAACGACTCCATGGAGAAGAGGATAAAGCGGATCTCTATCGAGGGAAATATCGGTGAGAAAACAAAGCGAAGACTCGACTGACGCAACAGCTAATATGGCTCATTGTTAACCTATGTTAGGTTATGTTTTCAGACAAAAAAAATGTTATTAATCCATTTAATTATGACAGAAACATTTTACAGCCAAGTGCAAACCCTCTTAGCTGTTTCACCCTCTGCTGCTAATACACCTACATTATGTTGAGTTTCCCGACATGACTGGACTCGTGTTTATTTATTGCTGGTTTACACTGATGTTTCCTCCTCTTTTGGCTCTTGCTTTGTGTGCAGCTGCGGGCAAGTCCACCTTTGTGCGCCTTCTGGAGCAGGAGAGCGCGGACTGGGAGGTGGTACCGGAGCCCATCGCCAGGTGGTGCAATGTGCAAACAAAGGGCAGTGACTTTGAGGTACTGACCAGCTGTGCACACACACTCACACACACAGCTATATATATAAAACAGAGAAGTTCTGTGACATGCATTTGCATAATCTCTGCAGTGCAATAAGAAAAAAATCACGATGAATCAGTAAATCAGGGGAGCAAGATCCTCAAATCACTGAATCAGCATGCATGAAGCTCGCTGAGATGTCTGCGAGGAGTCTTCATCTGTATTTAGAGTGCAGCTGCCATCTGTCTATTTATCTGCACTGGTTACCACCACAGCAGCAGCAGCAGCCACCACACACCCAGAGCAACAGATGGCCCCGCTCTGATCAGCATGCCATCGCTGGGGCAGATATCTGTTAACCACCCACACCAAACTGCAGGCAGAGCCTCGCCTTCAGGCTCGTTTTCAGCGGTTAAGTACGCCCATGTATGAGCAGTGAGCGGGATATTCAAGTGACGGCTTGATTTATTTTAGGCATATCATGCCCTCCCATGGTGGCCAAACAAATGAGTTAATGTCATTTGGAAATGAACATTATCAGGCGAAAGTAGGTTTTAGTGTGTTGCTCATTTATAGGATCATTATTAGGCCTAAGTCAGTACTCTCATGTAGGGCGGCACCAGACTTCTATTTATAGTCAGCTGGTTATTTCCACAGTTTAATTGTTCTGTTTCTTAAATATCAGAAAATAGCAAGTGGAAGTAAAAAATTGTTTATATTCAGTTAACTGTCAAAACCCAATCAGATCATGTTTTGCATGTTTGCATAAGTTTGATCAGTCTGAAGAACAACAGGCTTTTGTATATTTAGATCTTATTGTATTTATTTTATTTTTTAGATGAAGGCTCTAATTCTTAACTATCTAAGAAATGTTAAGTTGAAGCACAAATCATAATGACATAATGAATGAATTGTAAACTTTGCGCTACAGCACTGTACACTTCACTCCACATTGTTTAGTACAGTGTAAAATGATAGCAGAGGGGTATTATTAGTATGTACAACTGTTGAGGAGCCCTGCAACAAGGCCCGTCTGCTGCCACAGCCCTGTAACATGCTGTGTGTTTTTTGGTCACGCGCCCTCTGCTGACCACAGGACACACTGCGTTTAACAGACACACATGGATGATCACAGAGAACTGAGTGAAATTAGTACCAAAATTAATTAATTTTAGGGTTTGGAGAGAAATACAGGTTACATGAATGTATCATCTCTGCAAAAGATTTATTGATCCCAGCGGGGGGGGTATTTAACTCATGCACAGTTTTAATCCACTCTCTCCCTTGTGTCCCAGGAGCTGTCCACGTCCCAGAGGAGCGGCGGGAATGTACTGCAGATGATGTACGAGAAGCCGGAGAGGTGGGCCTACACCTTCCAGAGCTACGCCTGCATCAGCCGGGTGCGCACTCAGATCCGCTCGGCCAACGGGAAGCTCCAAGAGGCCGAGAACCCTGTGCAGTTCTTCGAGCGCTCCATCTACAGTGACAGGTATATTAATTATTGATTCATGTAGAAATGCTTAATTTTGACTGTTAGTAATCGTTATAGATATCATTACATCATGCAATCTAATGTAAATAGTAGCTCATTTTTCCCATTTTGTATAACTGGAAATTATACAATAGTTATATGTTCAAATGGAGCCATTTGAACATATAACTATTGCCTTTCAAAGATGCCTGCTATCATTTTTTACACAAGAAACCACTTGTATCACTTGTACAGTGAATATGTTAGTTTACTGTTTGTCTTTAGAGATAAAGTGTCATGGCTTGTTCAGTACAGCTTGTGCTACAAATGCAGAAACGCACGTATGGTCCTTTTTTGTTTTACACAAGTTGTTGCATGTACGTCTCTCTTATGTTTCAGGTACATCTTTGCAGCCAACCTCTATGAGAGCGAGTGCCTGAATGAGACAGAATGGTCCATCTACCAGGACTGGCACGGCTGGCTGCACAGCCAGTTTGGCAAGCACATTGAGCTGGACGGTATCATCTACCTCAGAGCTTCACCGGAGGTACTGCAACCCCCCCCCCCAAACCACCACCACCACCATCCCTCAGCCCAACCTCGTTAACCCAGCATTGTTATTTGACTGCATCTCTTGAACCACTTTATTGTGAAAATAAGAGACAGACCATCAGAGACACATCAGTTTTCTTTTTATTTTGTGTAGAAATGTTTACAGCGGTTGCACCTCAGAGGAAGAGAAGAAGAGCAAGAGATCCCTCTGGAGTATCTGGAGAAGCTCCACTTTAAACACGAGAGCTGGCTGCAGCACAAGACCATGAAGTGAGCGGAGACACACACACACACACACACACACACACAGCTACATTCATGTGTTTAAGTAATGGATGAGGAAATGGGTTGTTTCCTTAGTCCATGGTGTGCACAAGATTTCCTTACAAAGATAAAACCTTCTTCTCCTTAAAGAAATATCTTGAGCAACATAAAAATTGCTGTTGTTGCTGTTTCCTGCATGCTAATTATTAAGCATCACTGACCGTGTGTCCTGTGTCCTCCTCCCCTGCCCACAGCATGGACTTTGAGTATCTCAGTGGTGTGCCTGTCCTGACCATAGACGTCAACGAAGACTTTAAGGGGAATGATATAAAGAGCGCTGATATGATTGAGAAGGTGAGCGACAGTGAAGCCTAGTTAAAGATTTGAACGGGTTAAATAACTCCCATCAAAACACCAACAGATGATTAAGGTGAAATGTTGCTTACTGCGTAAATTAGTATACCATAACCCACCAACCCAAAAGTATTTCTATTTAACAATACTTAATACTTCTTCTTTACTAGATTTCAGAGGAAATGTGGAACTTTTTTTTATTTCACTACATTTATTTTCAGCTGTCGTGACATTTATTTTCACTGATTTTACGTGATTTATCAGAATAAAAGATGAAACCGTAATTATGCATGGCTTTACATAAAACTCAATGCTAAAGTGAAACTCTCTCCCTGTTGCACATAAAAACACGACAACATTACAGAAAACTGTTAAAATGCATCAGCCTTTGTATTTACTGAGCCGTGTGTGTCTTGTCAGAATAACCAGTACAGAAACCTGCTTCAAATACAGACTGAGTTGTTTCAAGGACTACAAATGTGTGTTAGCATTTTGAAAGAAGACAGAATAGCATTTGTTGCCCCACAAAAAATAGAAAATGACCTTGACTAAGAAGAAAATGGAGTTGTAGTGGCAACATGTTCACACTTGCAATTGAGACTTTGAAGTCGGCAACGGAAAGAAAGTCTTTATTTGATGTGTATATCAGCAGCGAGTAGACATTGTGTCTCCGGTTCACTCACTTTTGAACCTTTAAGTGCATTTTGCTGATAGCACTTAAGTAAAGTTTGAAAGTAAAACTGCACATTTTGCATAGTTGTTACCTGTTTTAAAGACTATTTGCTGAGACATGAAATCTCACTTTTACAACACGATTTTGTCAGATTATTCAAGGGAAGAAAGTGGCTGAAACAAAGTATTTAGGTCACTTGCACTGATCTCTCTGATAATGACACACACATTCACACGCTCGGATATCACCTATGGAAATGAGGCCTGAGGAGCTGCTTATGTTGCAGTTTTATGTTGATGGTAAACACAGGCCATTTTTTCCCTTCTTTACTCCCATCCAGATGTCATTAACAAGAAACTGATCCACTTTTAAAGAATGTTTTTGCAAACAAACAAATGAAGCCTGTGATTGAACATATGTTAGTATTTACTACTGAAGCTAACAGCTCGACTGCTGTGGTTCATTTTCAGGTGAAAGAGTTCCTGAGCACGCTGTGAAGATCATTCTGGGGAGATAAAATCTAATCGGTGCTAAAAGGAAGAACGAGTGGGTGGAGTATTACTTCTGGAACAATGAAATGCCCCAACACTGCCAGTTTACTTTTTAATTTTTACACAATCATTGAAAATGATTAAGCCTGTCATGTTTTTTTTAAAAAAAAAAAAAAAACTTTTATCACTTTTTTTTTTAACATCTTGTATATTTATGAATGTTTTGTGTGCAAATGAGATGTATGTCCATCGGTTCATTCTCAAATGAAAATAAACCTGAAATGTTGACATGATTTTGAGTGTTTTGTTGTCTGATATGTGCCTGATTTAAGAATAAAAAAAGATTACTTAGACACTGACTCCCAAATAAAGCATGCAGCTCCTCCTGAAGATGTGGCCGGTCTCCAGAACAGCAGTAACCCTCTGCTATTTTTGACTGCTGAGCTCGCCTTTACCTGGTAGCTCCAATACGATTTGATGAAAGCTACCTGAAATAGGTACCTTGGTTTTCACTTTTAGTTACAAGGATCAAGATGCATTTTTTAAAAATCTATGTTTTAAAAAGCTGAGAGTCAGCACTGACTTTAGTAACCTCCAGTTAATATTTAAGATTTCTGTGTATGAGAGACAAAAGTCCAAACTGAAATTTTTTGGAAAAGTTAATGAGAAACCAGTGGGATTAAAATGAAATCTTTGTGAAAAAAAAGATAAAATAACCTGAATCTGTTGCCATGGAATTTGCATCCAAACTTCCAAGTTTTATCTCTTCTATTACTTACCATCATTTAACAGATCCAGCCTCTTTAAAAATGCACAGGGAGCAACAGTGAAACCATTTGTCAGGTTTTAAGTGTTGCTGGGAGTAACTTTCAGACCTCCACCCGCCTCCTCTCTCTCTCTCCCTCCCCGGTGGCGTCACGCAGGAGGAGGGATGACACTTTAAATATGGAAAAAGACACGCTACGCGCTCAGAGCCGCCTCACACTCCTGCAGGAGAGAAACCACAGCAGCCTTTCACCCTCCGCGATGGCACCGAGACGGTCCGACACATGTTCCCTCTGATCTGAGTCCCAGAGAGTTACTGCAGCGAGAAGAGCCGCGGCTGCTTCCCCTCCACTTAACCAGAGCGAAAGAAAGAGAGAGAGAAAGAAAGAGAGAGAGCGCGCGTCAGCTGGAGAGGCTGAAGATTTCCTCAAACGCCGACCAGCCGGAGCGAGCAGAAGGAGCCCGGATCATCTCCGGAGTTTGCCACCATGAGCTCCGAGAAGACCAAGTAAGTTTGTCAGACCGCAATATGTTCCTTCTCTAACAGCTCCAAGTTTTTTGTTTTGTGTGTGTGTGTATGTGTGTGTGGCAACTTCAGCATTCACCCTCCTCCGCGTTACTGGCAGTTCCCGACCAGGTGAAAAAGTGCGGGTCAGTCACCAGGTGTTCACCATTCGCCAAATAACATCAAATTCAGGCGCATCCGGCGGGTTATCCGGTGTTACTGTGTGGGTTTTTTGTGCGTAAAGTTGTGTTACTGCGGCCACTTGTGCGCTGCAGTCACCCCACAGTGGAGGTATTGATCAGGGCTGCTGAGCAAGCCGAGAAGTGCTCCCATTCATCGCTGCGTCGCGGCGCCTCTGAACGGCCGCTAATCTCTTTTCCAAGAAGCTGTCACCGTCGATTAGAGAGACGCACAGAGCGCAGAGCTGTCTCCTGTGCACCTCTTTTTACTTTAAACATATTAATACAGCTGTGTGTGTGTGTGTGTGTGTGTGTGTGTGTGTGTGTGTGTGTGTGTGTGTGGGCTGACACCCTGAAAGTCCACACGGGCAGCGGGCCGGTGTAGCGTCCACGTTGCGCAATGACGCGGGCGCCAGATCCGCAACAAAGGGAGACCTCAGGGCTTTTACCAAACGCGGAAACGTACTCCCTCTCTCACACACACACGTCTCCCTTCGCCTTCTTGAACGAGCACCTGGGATCTGTCAGTGTGAGCACAGTCAGAGCCGGATCCTCAGGTCGGACACGTCCCGAGTGTTTCTGTCATCTCTGCAGGCAGCAAGGAGCGAAAGGGTGCCTTCACATGGAGCCCGGCCAGCCCTGTCTTTATACAATGGCAGCAGAAACTGTAAAAGCTCCTGTTTGATTCCTCATTCTTCTGTGCTTTTTGTTGAGGTTGTGAAATCTGTGCTGTCACCTTTTTCCCCCCTCTCTGTGTTTTTCATTTACCTGTATGACTCTTCCTCTTGGTGTCAGTTGCAATCTTGAATGCTCCTTTGTGCGCCACTGACTGATGTGCACTAAGACATCCACCTGTTTCCTCCTTTGCTTGAGAGTCATTAGTGGGAATTCCAAAAGTCAAGACACACCTGAGCAGCAGGGAGTCAATTACGATGACATAAAACACACACAATTACCTGAGCTCACACGGGCCTTTGTTGCGTCTCTCTGAGCTGCTTACTCAGACTTTCGTTTGAGTCATGGACACACTTCTGTCACACAATCTCCTTTTTGTTTTTTAATCAAGGATGTAAATCAAACATCTTTGTTAGGTTTTGGACTATTGGTCAGACAAAAGCAAGGCATCTGAAGACGTCACTCTGGGCATTTTTCACAGTTTTTATTATAAGTGACTATAAAATGTTTGTGTTTTTCTCAAAAAGAGGGTTCACAAGTTACTTTGAGTTTTCTGTGCACCCTGTGATGCTTTTCAACATCACAATTCATTTTAAGTGGCTGATTTGGTGCAGCTTCTTTTCCCTCTGCCGGACAGTTCTTCGCAGCCACTTTCCATGGCCACAGGTTTTGCCTGTTCGGTGCTCAAAACATCGCCCTTGTATCACTTTAAGGCCCCCTGAGTCATCAGTATATTGCTTGCCGCCTGTGCTGGGGGCACTTGACTCTCACCGTGAACCTGGCCGGTGGGATTGGGTGCGTCACTCTGTAAAGAGATGGGGATGATCCCTGATCCCGAGCAGCTGATCCCGGCTCCTCACGCACTGACAGGTTTATCCGAGCCTCATGAGGTCACAGAGAGCAGAAGAAAAGTCAGAAGTTCTGCAGCGTGAGATGGACGCAGCTGGTTGCCTCATCCAGCTTTTGATTTTTTTCCCCTCTTTATTAATCGGGCAGAGGAAGTCATAGCAGGAAATGAATAAGATCAAGAAGATCTCTTGCATTTCTAATGACGTGAGTGAGACCTCAGATCTTATCTACCTTGTGTTTTCATGCACGAGAAGAACATTTAGCCTCTGATTTGCTCTCTGTTGTCTGTTGTTTGCTGACTAATGCTAAGGAGCACAATTAAGCTTCCTATGCTTTATTTCTCTTGATTTTTACTCCATCTTACATACCAGTTAAATTATTTTTTAATCTCAACTCAAAACGGCAACGTTAAACTCTTCATCCTGTATGTCTGTGTGCCACCTGTGGTATGTTTCTCATCAGAAGGGTCTCCCCGTGTGAGGCCTCAGTGCGGAGTGATTAACATGGCTCCATTGACTGGCTATAGCCGGCAGTAAAAGTGCAACACGAGCCTCCCCGGCTCCTCTGTGCGGCCAACGGTTTTCTGAAGGCCCCCTCGCTCTGTTACGTGACCTGCCCTGCGTGCGCACACACCATCACCAACACTTTGCTACCTGTTGCAGAAGTAAATGAGCTGTGGTCCTGAAGCGTGTTTCCTGCGCGTCCAGTGTTTGTGCAAGAACGAATTAAACCAGCGCTGCCCGTTTCTTTTTAAAATGGGTTTTTCAATGTGTCTCTTCACCGTTCTCTCACTGTATTCTCAGTGACACTTCAGGCCACATTAGGGCAACTGGTTAAGTGCAAGTTCTTTACAAAAGCGACGCCCTGAAGCTAATGGTGGTTTCAGTACGTTTTGTCCCAGAAGGAAAGACGAGAGGACAAGCAGAAGAGAACACGCACAAAAATCTGGGGCCAAGTGATGGAGTCGACCCCCTCCGCTCGGTGGGAACTTGACCTCTCCTTTTTTTTTTTTTTTGCAAACAACAATGGGCAACAAAAGGAGGGTGCACAGGCTAATCACTGTATTAGTATTGCTTGTAAACTTGGCTGCAGGCCCGGCCACTCCTCATCAGTTGTTTGATCTCGGAGCTGGTGGCTCAACATTACGTCTGCTGTCAGCCTTCTACCTTTATCTACACCCCCCCCTCTTCTCAAGGCCAGATACCATATCCACCGGGGAGAGTCAGATGGGCTCGCTGTGCAGTCAGAGGAACAAGTTGTATCCTTCCTGACTTTGTTTATTTAGCGGTTTGTGTACACTGCTCCCATCCCCTCATTTTTCGAAATGTGTCGTCCTCACCCGGGGGGATTGTTCGGTGGCAAATGGAAACTGTTCATGTGTTTATTGACATTCTTGATACGCACCCGAAATCAAATATTTATTTTTGCCATACTTCAACAAAAACTACTCTCATAAAGCAGTTGGTCAGATTAGCCACGGCAGATGAAACCTTAATTTCATACTGACACGCTTATGCAGCCCCAGAAGGAATTAATTGACTCGGAGGAGGCTACCTGAACGACCTGTGTTACGGCATGAGACCTCAGTGGAAGTGAAATAAAACAAAAAATTTACTTCTAAAGTTATGAAATAACTCAGTTTCTTTTAACTGTGTAAAGCTGGACCTAGTGTATTGTTCCTCCTTTTTTGTAGCTGCTTTAGCAAACCTGTATTCTGAAATTGGGGTTTTTGCAACACGTTGTGGCCTGAAACACCTTTCACGACTGGGATTAGTTCGCTCTTTGCTGCACTGGAGGAGCCACATTCCTTCCGACCTTCCTGGAAGGTTGAGGCTCGACGATTTAAAGGAGAAACCCCAGGTCATATCATGGCTAGGAACGTGACTGATGACGTGAATCCATCGTACTGTAATAATAATGTCATGAACATGAACATTTTTTCAAGGAAAATATGTTCATGTTGTAGGTGGATGGGAAGGTGACTGTTCAGTCATATGTGGGTGATCACCATAGAAACAGAAATGCTAACGCACTTTAAAGGTTAAGTGGTTTAGAAACCTTGCTATGCAGTTTTTTAAAAATCTTTTTTTGTTTTTTTTGCGCAAAATGACACATTCAGATCTGAAAAAAAAGTATTGAGTATGTTACAATGGAAGTTCAGAATTTCATGTGTTGCTGTGCCGTTGTCAGAGGTTGGCATGTGAACAGCAAGAAAGGAACGGCTTGTCAGGGTAATATTCAAGCGTCTGAAAAACTAGTTGCTGAGTCATTATTAGATTGTGTTTCATGGTAACCCAAATGTGAATGAAGTGAAACTTGTTCCATATTCCATGCTACCCTATGCGGTGATCCATACTGAATCACTTTTCTCTATTATTATTTTTTTTTTCTTGTAGAATGGAGGATGAAGCAGTCTTGGACAGGGGTGCGTCCTTTGTCAAACATGTCTGCGACGAAGAGGAAGTGGAAGGTAAGATCAGCGCTGAATTCCAGCATGAAATCTGGCCAGTCGACACCCTGCAATCTTTAACTTCATCCGCCCATTTGAAAACTGTAGAATCGCCGCAGAATTGGACATATTGCGGAAGATTAATCACTTCCGCTTTAAGCTTGACGTCCCTGTACAGGAAGATGTTTCTTCAAGTGGTCTTATCCTGTCCGGTGCTGGCCGTCAGCTAAAGCCACAAAAGAATTTATCTGGAGACGCCCATACGGATTTACTGAGATGTTTCACAAACCGACAGCTAATAGTGCGCGCACAAAGAGAACCACGTCAGAGTTTTTTGGCGTCGTGTCAAGCTGTTGGCGTGGATGAAGCGGTGGTCGCAGAACCTTTTTTGCTTCCATGCACGGGAATGTGGCGCAATTGGATGCTCCCTTTTTTAGTGTGCACCTCAGGTGGCGTTTACAAGGAAGCATGCGAAGTGTGAAAGATAACATTTAAAACCCTCAAGGCGTGGAATGCACGGCTGAATTGAGGAAAATTCACGGTTGCTTCAACACCAGCTCAGTCTGTAAAGACCAGTGTGAGTTCCCTCTCTGTCTCTCTAATTACTTCCTGGAGACGTTAAGTCACCATTTCCTGTACAAGCTGCCGTGTAGGAAGTAGTTGGCTTTTATTCAGTATTGCAGTTTGAGTGGCTGATGACAAGTCGGTATCTCTTCCTGCTTGGGAAATCAGCAGTGAGTCCACTAATACCACTGAAGACTTAAGCGTAAGCCAAAAAAAAAAAAAAAGATGACACACCAAAGCAGCCTTGTTTTAAGAAAACATCTCATACTCCACCACACCAGATTAACCAGTCCGCCGTTGTTTCTGTTCTTCCGGTGGCAATGCGGATTACCAGCATTCAGGATTAATGTGATTTCCTTTTGTGAGTGTAATCTGACCTGCATTCTCTCTGCTGCATTGTTCCGTGGCAGGTCACCACACCGTGTACATCGGCGTGCACGTCCCCAAGAGCTACCACCGGAGGAGGCGCCACAGACGCAAGTCGAGCCACAAGGAGAAGCGGGAGCGAGCTGAGCACAGCGTGGAGGGATACAAGTCGGATGGGGACAACGCAGACGAATCCTCCGCAAATGTCCTCAAACCTCTCAGTGAGTCCTGATTTACAGGATCCAGTGTGCAGAATAACACATTACTAACGCATTACTCTGGAGGAGCTGGTGAAGTCAGTTGGGTGAAGTCCAGCTGCACTCTGTAAATCACAGCTTGCAGGATATCAGTGCTTTTGTAGTTAAGGAGGTAGTCATTCAAACTGAGCAGGGAGGGCTGGGTGGGTGAGGTGGCAGCCAAGACAGGCCCACAAAAAAAAGGAAATCCACACTTAACAGAATTAATGGAGAGGGTGAATGGGAACATGTTAAATACTAATCTGAAAATGACACTGGATTGGCTTAAAGTGTGTAAAGTAAACGCAAGAGGGGTATTATCTGTCACCTTAAAGATTAACACAGTCCTTTGTGGGTTTTGTGAGGAAGTGTTCTGGGAACCTAAAAAGTAAAGAAAACAGGTACATGGGAGCAAAGTAGAGGCAAAACAAGAGCGAAAAAAAAAATCTAAATGTTTCATGACCAAGATGAAAAGAATGTAGACGTTTCCACAGTGGCCCTGATACAATGTCTGCAGGGAAAGAAGTACGTTATCAAATGTGTGAAATAATCATCAGACTGTGTCAAACTGAACTGATAAAGCAGGCACCTAGAATCCTAGCATCCTAGCTAACCTAGCATCTAGAGGCACTAAATGAGATGTGAAATGCACATTAAGATTGCTGCCAGTCTCAGGAGTCTTACTCCTGCTGTAGGAAAACATACCAGATGTTTTTTTTTCTTTAAATAGAGGCTTAGGAAAGTGGTATTGCAGAGCCATTAATCCAAAGATCATGTCCTACAACAGAAGGAAATATCATTTGAGTCTTTAGATACAGGCCAGCTTTAACCCTTTGCTGCTCCATTTTTAAAATAGAGGTGGGAATGCATTAAAAAAATAGTCCACATCATGATTTAGCATCAGTGTACAGTAAATTCACCATGTAATTGTGTTGAGGATCCCCATGTTGTACCTATAAGCCTTAATGAACGGTCTGCACCACCACACAAACTTCCAGGGTGGGTAATTACTTAAAAAAAAAATTAAGAGTACTAGACACTACGGTCTGGTTAAAAGCCATTTGCAAGACATACAATTATCACAGCGCTGGAATTTACCTGTAAAATAGCACAGCCTGGAAACTGGCATAATGGGAGAGTGTTTACTCTTCTTTACTGCCGGTGGAGGTAACCATTAAGGTCTCATGGTGGGTTGGAAGGTGATTTTGCCCCCCTATCTCATCGGGACATGTGTGGACAGCATCATCGCATACCTGAAGGCTTCTAGGACGGAGGAAGACTAATGCATAAGATGAATTTTAAGTGATAATTACAGTGGTATTTCAATTACAGTTTAAATCAGATATATAGTGAGCCACCAGAGAAATACTGTAAAAGAAAAAAATGTACAAGTGCAAAGGCAGTCAGGAGAGTTTAGCTTTTCTATTAGTTTGTGCATGAAGCAACAGACAGAAATATAATATAGAGGTTTTCAGGCGATTGCAGTCATAGATAAGTTTTGAGCAACACCCTTTAGATAACCGAGATAGAAGAGCTGCATCAGGAAACTGCGAGGCAAGCCAAAATAGTAAAAGCCAAAGGAGGGGGGCAATGGATCAGTTGGGGCAGAATCTGAGGCCCCTAAATGAAGTGAAACGATGACACTGTGTAGTGAGGGTGGAGCCTGATCAGGCGTCAGAAAGTTTCCAAAGACTTTCCATCTGGTTGATTATCTGGAATTAGAATGACCATACACTAAATGACACAGTGAGTAAACCTGACAGTGTGATAAGTAAAACACAGTGGGTCTATCAAGAAGAATTTCTTTTTCCCCTCTCTACCTCCGTTTTTTTCCTCGCTGATCACAAGTTCTCCATCGTGCACCGCGTCACATCAAGCACATCGCTACGCGGCAGACGAGCACCTGCGTAATCCTCTTGTGCTGCTAGCCCCTCCTGACGCTCTAATCCTCCTTTGTTGCACCTCATGCTCAGGTGTAAACCAGTCTGTGTGCTTAGTCACCCGAAGGTGCCATGATATGATAAGAGTTTTGCTCACATTAATCTCTGTCTAGATGTCGTCGGCCCTATCTGATTGCTCTGTGAGTCATGCAAACTTCAGTTGCGGGCAAACACTTGTGTAAAAGAGAAACTGCATTGTAGTATTATGTGTTTTTTTTCCTCCTCTACCAAGTTTGGCTTTTTCCAGTTGTTGCACATTACATAAGGTAATGGAGGAACAGGCAGACTAATATCTTTTAAAAGGCAATTAGATTATTTGCTTGTTGATTTGATAACAGCTTTACAGCTATTCACTGCAGTCGAGCATTATTGTTGTCATAAACTCCGAACAGTAGCAGCGAAAATTGTTTCGTCATACCCTGTGACCTAAATGACTGTAGCAGGCAACATTATAGACAGAGCCCTTTCCTTTTTGCAAAGACGCCCCCACACACACAACTTGTAGTCTTAAATGAATACCCTTAATTTACCCTGGTGCCTTTTTAACCAGTTAACTGTCAAAACCCGCTGGCGGGTTTGTAGTAACATTCCATAACTTATTAAATCATATTTTATC
>JBAJHX010000035.1:9827129-9837869 GCA_037176925.1 Amniataba percoides | reverse complement strand
TCTCTCTCTCTCTCTCTCTCTCTCTCTCTCTCTCTCTCTCTCTCTCTCTCTCTCTCTCTCTCTCTCTCTCTCTCTCGAGTTGTCTGAATGAATGACCATCTGGCTTTAGTCCTAAAGCTTAAGCCTGGCCACATTTAGCTAGCTCTCGGGTTTTCTGGCTCTCTTGGTGTGCCTTCCTGGTGGCCTTTCTTTTCTGGGACTCGTCTCCCTCCCCGGCCAAATTGTGTTTCATTTGTCCCGCGGTCTCGCACCAACCTAACGGCGTCTCACCTCTCCGCAGGCAGCCCAACCACCACCCACCGGAACCTCACTTCCAACAGCCTGAGCGACTTCTCTGACAAACCGGAGAAGGATCAGGTAATACGTTTGCACCGGGTCTGCCTCATCGCGCAGAGATGATATGCAGGCCGTTATGCAACCCACAAGGGGATATTTAAGGCCTCCATTCACAAAGCGCCACTATGCACGGTCATGTGTTGGGCCGTGTGTGTGCACGGGAGCTTGTGAGCCTCACATACTGATAGATAAGACCCCCGGCTCTCTCTCTCTCTCTCTCTCTCTCTCTCTCTCTCTCTCTCTCTCTCTCTCTCTCTCTCTCTCTCTCTCTCTCTCTCTATCTGTGCCTGCTCTTTGCAACAAAAGCTCACTGTCTCCCACTTTTTGAGTGTTTCTGTCATTTGCACATGCAGTTTCTCTCGCTGTCATGACTCATGAGTGACTAGCGAGCTGTAATTGGATTGTGTGTCCTGCAGCTAGAAAAAAGACAAAAAAAAAAAAAGAAAAAAAAAACACAGTGGCGGTTAAACTGTTACGACTGAAATTACACTCCGGCAACTATTAATGAAACTGTAGATTTGTCAGAATGGTCTGGCCTTTGACACAACACCGAGGCTTTAGTTAATCATCTGCCTGCAAGAGAGTTGTTTGTTTCATCCACAACTTCAAGTGTGTGTATTGCATGTAACACTCAAATGAAGCACAGTAGACTTTGTATGCTAGTTTAGTGTAAGACGTTGTAAGTGGGTGTAATTTCGTGTGCTGCTGTGTTTTATTTGGTGGCATAAAGTCAAGTCACATAATTCTAGGAAAGGGCGGGCACTACCTGTTCTTACGTGCTCATTGACAGTAAAAACACCACGTCAGACTCCACTACTCACATTTTAATCACATCCACGTATTTAAAATGTCTCATCAATCATGCTGCATGTGACAGACAAGGGGAGCAAGTTTGTGTGAGCTCAGTCATGTCTTTTTTTTTTTTTTTTTTTTTTTTCAAACAAATTATTTGCAGTCATTGCTGCAGTTCTGCTCAAGGATTAACTTTGTCATCGGCTCTCTCTGTCCTGGCAGCTGAAGAACAAGTTCATGAAAAAGTTGCCCCGCGATGCAGAGGCATCAAACGTGCTGGTTGGAGAGGTGGACTTCCTGGAAACTCCGTTTGTGGCGTTTGTCCGCCTGCAGCAGGCTGTCATGCTGGGGGCCCTGACGGAGGTCCCGGTGCCCACGAGGTAAAGCGCATAACAACGGCATCATTGATTGGCTGCATTGAAACAGTCAGATAAAAAGTGTCGTAACATCTTGCTTTCTTTTCCCCGGTTAGATTTCTCTTCGTCCTGCTGGGCCCCAAAGGAAAAGCAAAGTCCTATCGTGAAATCGGAAGAGCCATTGCCACTCTGATGTCAGATGAGGTACTGTGTTATTATGCCAATTTGATATTTGTCAGTTGACTTTCACTGCTTTGTAGGATCTTCTCTTGAGGCCGTGCAGAGAGATTAGTTTTGATGCGAGGTAGCCGTATTAAAGGATTATCTTTACTCTGGTTGCCATGTGTTTGTAAAATTAATGTTTTGCAGCAACAATCAGTGACTTGTTTGTTTAATTGGTTTTGTTTCGAACTGTAAAGCAACGGGACTGATCCAGCACACTAAATTGCTTCTCACCGCTCTAACGCAATAGAGCCTTTTTAAGCTCTGATAGGACTAATTAAGCCCTGATTGGTTGGAAACCTGAGTTAACGGCATCTCAAGGTCTCTTTTGGAATGAGGTAACCTAACCTCTGGGCAGATCCCATTAAGGATTTGGAAGTTTCCAGCCTAGAAAGCAGGGATACCAATTCTCATTTGTTGACTCAGTCTGCATGCACTAAATGAAAGTGCATCATGCAATCACTTACACTGAATGTTGTAATATGAAATGTGCTATATTAATGAATAAAAACAGATAATTAAAGAAGAGTAAGAGTCTGAAGCTGTTTTAGTGGCTCTATGACTAAAATATACTTAATTCATATGGATAATTTTTCATTTCTGATTTTATGCCCAGTTGCACTGATTAACTAGTTCAAGAGGGCTGCCCATGCACACCTCCTGCAGCACTTGTCCTCTTGCCAAATCTCCCAGCTCTCTGGATATTGCTGTATTAATCATCACAGGCTAGTCCCATTGCCAGTGACAAACTTATAGCTTAATTGTTAAGCTGTGTGTCGCAGCCGTACGAGCCAGTGTCAGCGGAATAAATGCAGTACAATAAAGCAAACAATACTTTTTTTATTTAATCTTCATGACTATTTTTTTAACATCCACCAATCTTTTCAGCTCTGTCTTCTTTGTGTCTCTGGTGTGTGTCATCACTCGATTTAGCCTCTCCGTGTTGTCAGGAATGTTAACACACAGCTCAAAACGTACTTAACCCTGAGCGCAAATTCCCACAAGCCTCGGCTTTTCCCAGTATATCTCATATGTCAACATGGGAGGATAGGAAGTGTTTTTCCAGGATTTCCTCAGGTTAAACTTTACCCTCTCCGCTGTCCCGTGACAGCTCTCTCGCAGGTTTATCAGATGTGTGTTTTTGGGTCTTCAGCCATGCACTGTTTAGTTGTACTCTACCTGCTTGTTCCTGTGATCCTGGGTTGCGCACAAACAATGACTCAAAATGTATGTACACTGAGAGAGAGTTCTTGCTTTTTGCCAATATTTTAGTGGTCTGATTGGTTGCCATGGTTTGCATTATAACATGAGCTATTGCCGTTGCACATTTTGTGGTTTTTCTCAAGGTCTGTTTGAATTATTTGAGGACATGCTGCTGATTGTCTAATTACTAATAGGCTGGCTGTTTGTTTTTGCTGGCAGGTGTTCCATGATATTGCCTATAAAGCAAAGCACAGGCAGGACCTGCTGGCTGGTATCGAGGAGTTTCTGGATGAGGTCATCGTTCTGCCCCCCGGAGAGTGGGACCCTGACATCAGGATAGAGCCCCCTAAGTCTCTGCCTTCCTCAGATAAGAGGTCCGCTTTAATCCACACGACCTAATCCAAATGAATGAAGTCACTGCTCATAAATCTATTATCAATCTATCTACTGCTTAACATCGACACACACTTGAGACCATGAAAAATAGTTCCCTACACCGGCTCATTCTCCAAACAAAATTCATTTAAATGTTAAGCTATTGTAACAGCACTATAATTAAGCATTGAGTGAGAGAAGACACTCAGTCTGGACATTTGAATTGAAGGGTACGTGGACTTGAATTTATTGACAACTGGTGAAATGTGACCATGTTTGTCTCCTCTTTTAAAGGAAGAACATGTACGCTGGATTAGAAGCACCACAGATGAATGGCGACACTCCCCATGATGCAGGACATGGAGGGGGAGGAGGACACCAGGTTGGAGAGGAGCTTCAGTGCACGAGAAAGTAATTATGATTTCACTTAAATGAAATGAGAGAGACAGTGTAATAAAGAAAAGAGACACAGTAAATTAATCTTAACATCATGCTCAGAGATGGTGGCACCGATAAACGTGCAAGGCTTTATGCTCTAAATAAACATGGTTGTCCATGCCAGTTCCATGATCTTCATGCGAGGAGATGCCTTCATGTTCATATCCCCATGAGGGCCTTATCATCCAGTTTACAATCCTGGTGGTAAATCATCATGGTTGGTTAAGATCTGCATCGATTAGTAAAAATCATAACTTTTTCAGCTTGGTCACTTTAGTCTTCCATTTCCAACGCGGAAATATGCCACACATGACACGCAACAATCGAAGCACGTCACTTTTCCTCATTCAGAACAAGTCTTCCTTTCTTGAAAAACTTTTTCCCACAGAAGGTACATCGTGTGTCATGTGTTATATGTCATATGTCTGAAGTAACCCAAGTTAATGACACATTGCATCGACTAACTTGAACGCTTTTGTCTGAAAGGTTCTGCGGAGGCCTCATCCTGGATGTCAAGCGAAAGCTGCCATTTTTTGCAAGTGACTTCTATGATGCGCTACATATCCAGTCTCTGTCGACCATCTTGTTTATCTATCTGGGCACAGTCACCAATGCAATCACATTTGGAGGCTTACTTGGTGATGCTACAGAAAACATGCAGGTAACTCCTTTTTATGGTCTTACATTTTACCATGTATGAAGTTAGTTTGTGGCGCAAAGTCACTGTTGTTTAAGGCTGAGGGGGAGACAAAACAAGCCTTCTGTTAACCTTGAGCCAGCTTAACTTGCAAGTTGTCACTGTTGGCAGCTAAAGTTTAAATCTGGGCCTAAAATATGACTCCTGACCTAAATATGACTACAGAAAAAAGCTGAACCTGAAGCCACATTGATCCAGTTAGGTTTCAGGGGGCGTTGACTCTTACTGAGCGTGCACTGACCTTAATCATGTCTAGATCCTCCTTTATTTTCTACTAAAACTGACAAAGAATGCAGATGCTGTGGTTTTATGTCATTGGCTATGAATGTTAAATGGAGGACAACGTATTTAAAAAGAAAAATGAATTTAATGAGAACTTCAGTCATTTATAATGCACTTTTAAGTTTGGAGACTTAAAAACAATTGTCAAAGTACAAAACACATTTTCTTACAGTACATATGCTCCATTCCCTCTTTTACTTTCATTGCACATTTTGCTTTTTCTAATGTAACCAAAAAAAGAACATGATTCACGAGAGCTGGGCGCTGCATCCTGTTTACACTCAATGTTTTTATAATTCTTATTTCTTTATTTTTATTTTTAAAGATGTTTGCTATTTTCACCTCTGTCATAGCTCTCTGTGTTAAGTCACAAACTAAAGGAACAGCAAAAAGTGTTGACTTTAGCTGATAAGCCATGCTAATTTGGAGCTCAAAGGCTCATACTGCATCCATCTGTTGTACCTGCTGTTGACGGGACTGCATATGGAAGAGTTATACAGTTATGGTTCAGCTGTGGCATGCACCTTTGCATCCATCCTGCTCCCTAATGTATAAGGTTGCCCAGTCACCACAGATCATTGGCCCCTCTCCGACCAAAGAGCTGCATTCTTGCAGACCTGCAGAGCACAGGACTCAGGGATTTGCCCAGGCTGTAAATAACCACAGATCCAGATTACTCAGCCACTGCAGCCTTGTCATGGCTGCATTTCCAATGACCCTGCCCCACCCCTTCACCGCCACCAGCACTGCTATATCCTCCATCACTCCCCCCCTCCCTCTGCTCTGAGCATGGGAGAGGGAATCCCTTCCCTCACTTGAACTTTCTCAGAGCAGGTCTCAGAATTACAGCCTAGTGGTTAATTACTCCTTCTGTCTACTGTATCTATATAGCTCCTGGGTTGTAAAATACACACAGTCTGAACAACTGACATGACTGGAAAGTAAACAGGTCTGTCCTTTAGGGCCAGTCTTGCAGCTGTGTGACGTGTATAGGGAAAACAAAGCTTCCAGCTGAGTAAGCAGAATTATGGTGTTGCTTTGTTTCGCGGGTCAGGAAGAGATGAAATTTAAGAAATGTGCAAAAAAACGAAAGAACATGAATCTGCTGAGCACTTTACACACATGATAGCTAATATGGAGTCAAGCTCAGTGTCTAACATGCTCCATGAGCTGTGTGTAAAGTGTGTGTGTGTGTGTGTGTGTGTGTGTGTGTGTGTGTGTGTGTGTGTTGTGTTGCAGGGTGTGTTGGAAAGTTTCCTGGGTACGGCTCTGACGGGGGCAGTGTTCTGTCTGCTGGCCGGTCAGCCGCTGACTATTCTCAGCAGCACAGGCCCGGTGCTTGTGTTTGAAAGACTTCTCTTCAACTTCAGCAGGTAAGTGGCTGCTGAAAGTCATTCAGGCTCTTGTATTAAATTCACAGGAAGGGTGGAGAAGAGCTCAAACGCATTCAACAGTAGCCCGGTAGATATTTATAGATTGTCGTCTATCCCCAGAGGACTTATGTTGTTTGTGTATTTACGGAGATACTTTCCCCCTGCCCCCTATAAATAAAATGAGACAGCATAAGGGATGCAGATAATTCACGTTTACCGACAGCGACTTTGCTCGCAGTGGGAATGTATTCTCTTCAGCAATTTCACAACACTTGATTGGTATTCAAGGTTGTGAAATGTTGACAACTCCCACCTCTCTCCGCTGCACTCCTTTCCTCTCCCAGAGAGAGTCTTCTAGCATTACCAGACACCTCGCTGATTATGTTCCATCATCAATAATTCACTCACATTTAATTTTACGCGGTGAGTGAAGGATGTTGTGGCGTCTGTGGGGCCCCAAATGTTTCCGTGCCTCAGGTCAACTGTTACTGAGTCAGTGGCAGCTGCGAGCCTGTCCACAGCTGCTGGACACGTTCGCCACAGGTGCATGTTTTCAACGTAGAGAAAAGCTGCTGTCGGGTGCTTCACAGATTCAGAATCGATATTCATTTATTTTAAAGGGCTCCGGAGTATTACTGATATGCTTTAAGGAGGCCTAAACTTGCCAGAATTGAAAGTAGAGGGATTATAATTGCTTGCGAGTGGAAGTAATGAGGTGTAGGACTACACACACACACACACAATTAACCACTACTCCCCTCCTCCTTCTTCTCCTCAGAGACAATGGCTTCGACTACCTCGAGTTCCGGTTGTGGATTGGCCTGTGGTCGGGTATATTCTGTCTGGTGCTGGTCGCCACAGACGCCAGCTTCCTGGTGCAGTACTTCACCCGCTTCACCGAGGAGGGCTTCTCTGCGCTCATCAGCTTCATCTTCATCTACGACGCGTTCAAAAAGATGATAAAGCTGGGCCACCACAACCCCATTAACTCCCACTACGACCCCAACTTCATCACCCAGTACGACTGCCGCTGCACACCCGGTATGCAGTCTCCACTTGTGGAGAAATGGCTGGAATGGCCACGTAAAGATTGGTTACATGAAGGGTTTTGCTGTATCAAGTGACATAGGGCGCATCAAATGCCACCACTCAATCCTGAACCACCCTTTGCGTAAAATCTCCTCATTGTTAATTGTGCTGGGGCGCGATCGGGCTCTCGGTATCACCAGTGACACCAGACAGCGAAAGCTGAACAGTCGTATTTGCTTTTCTCTACGGCTGGCATCGACGTTACTATTGTTTGTTAAACAAAGCTTTCGCCTTGTTTTTGTGGTGTTTACAGTGGAGATAACAAATGATACTTGTATGTGTCGGCCTGTAGATACCACTGTTTACTTTCTCAACAGCCCTATCAGTTTCTGTGTCGCCAGTGACTTGGCAGGATTGCTTGGGAGTGCGATGTTGACACAGATCCAGTATGACAAAGTGTGATACTGCATGTTACAGCAGCACTCTCATTTTGGTGATTAGATATTATTGTTTCTCTTTACCAGGAAACTCGTCCGAGCTCCTTGATGTTACCGCCTGGACAAACAGTTCTGATCTGGTATGCTGTGTTCTTGTGATATTTAGTACTCCCGTTTGATTCATTGATGTTGCTGGTTTTCTCAGAATAATGTTGTTTGGATGAAAAGAGCCTCTCTGTCCTTGCCTTTCCAGCCTGCGAACGCCACCTGGGCGTCCCTGACCAGGCAGCAGTGTCTGAAGTACGGAGGGCAGCTGGAGGGAGAGGCCTGCAGCTACGTGCCTGACATCACCCTGATGTCCTTCATCCTGTTCTTTGGGACTTACGCCTGCTCCATGGCTCTGAAGCAGTTCAAGACGAGCCGCTTCTTCCCCACCACGGTGAGTGACGGCAACCATCGATGATGAATGTTTGGCTGTTTTTTTTTCCCCCCAACTGCTGGCCCTGCTCCTAATGCCACCAAACACTTGTTCACCAAACACTTAGCTGACAATTCTCAGTTTAGGCTGCAAGCTCAGGTCTCCATGTGGGAGGGTTAGATTTCACACTGTTCACAGTATTTGAGGGAGGAAAAAGGAAGCTCATACTCAGATCTACATAAAGTATTGGTCCTTAATTTACATTTTATTCCAGTTTCTAACAGCAATCCTCAGCTGGTGTGTAACTGTGTTTGCTTAGTGTTAATATACTTGCACTTGCAGTCAGTATCCACTCAGCAAGGTAATGTCTGCCTGTGTGTGGTTGTAATTCTTTTACAGACACATGAAGATAAAATATCACTGGAGCCAGTAGTTCACACTGCTGTAAGCTTTAAACAAAAAACCAAACATAAAAACTTGTCAAATGTGTTATAATTGTTTCTTCCTTCCAGGTGAGGAAGCTCATCAGTGACTTTGCAATCATCTTGACCATCCTCCTCTTCTGTGGCGTGGACGCCTTTGTCGGTGTGAACACTCCAAAGCTCATTGTGCCAAGTGAATTCAAGGTACAGCACACATGTGGAGGAGCTACCTCAAATATAAAATCATGCACATATAAATAAATAAAAAAACAACTAGTTACCATTTTCATTGTGTGTTTGAAATCATTGTACTGACTGACGATGACCAGCCAGGTGCAGTTTCCTTTGATTACACTGATAATGATCCATGTTTCTGATGGAAAGCTGAAAATCCCAGTATAATGGCTTTCTTTGTGGTTTGCCCAGTAAGCGATACATCCTACCTGACACTAAGTCACAGTCGGCCTTTGAGATTGCTAAGCTCAAATGTTCCTCAGCTGGCGTTAAGCCGCCTGCCCCTCCTTGATGCAGAGGAAGGGAGTGATGGGGTAGAGGAGCGGGTACCTGCATCAAATAACAGCTTGATTATAGGTGATGTGAGAGGATCTTATAGTTGCAAGTACAGAGCCAGCTTTGTTTGACCACAGAGTCTTAATTCACAGTTTTTCTGTCGTGTCAGGATGCACCAGTAATTTCAAACTCTGTTCAGTGTTGAAACCCTCTGAAAGTGTGGAGTTAGGAGTCCAATTAGGTATTTGTTTCTGTTCTATACGAGATGTTATCCATGTCTAAGAGGAAAAAAAAGAGATATGTGAGCAGGCAGAGCTGAGACAATACATTTGTCAGGTGTGTGTGTGCGTGTGTGTGTAATGGAGTCCAGGCCCCTTTAACAGTCTTCTTGTCCTTCTGGTTTTTGTCTAGCCCACGAGTCCACAGAGGGGCTGGTTTGTTCCTCCGTTTGGAGGGAACCCTTGGTGGGTGTACCTGGCAGCTGCACTCCCTGCTCTGCTGGTCACCATTCTGATCTTTATGGACCAGCAGATCACTGCTGTGATTGTCAACAGGAAAGAGCACAAGCTCAAGGTCGGTGCGCCAAGTTTTATTCATTTCAGACATTCCAAAATGAAGTGAATGAGTTAATCCAAAGATAAAACTACTGAAAATAATGTTAATTAAGCCACTTTAAATTTCTACATTTGTATCTCCCTGCATGATGGTCTAATTGGCATTTCATAGCTTTCCAAAGGGTGGGGAGTTTCTGGTGGGGAAAAATACAAAATCTTTTCATTTAAGTGTAACTTTTCCTCATGTCTTCTCTCAGAAAGGGGCAGGGTACCACTTGGACCTGTTCTGGGTTGCCATCCTGATGATTATCTGCTCTTTCATGGGCCTGCCGTGGTACGTGGCTGCCACTGTCATCTCAATCGCCCACATTGACTCTCTGAAAATGGAGACCCAGACGTCGGCCCCCGGGGAGCAGCCCAAATTTCTCGGCGTGAGGTGAGTCAGCACAGCTGCAAAGTTTCTACTCCTTGCTCCGTTTTCCCAGAGTATTGTCAGCTTTTGACAGTGCCAGGAAGTTAATTACATTTATTATGGATTCCCAGGTGTAAATAAATCTCTTAGCAGGTGGCGAGAAGGCAGACTAAGAGTTTATAGGACTGAAATCCTAAAACACACACAATGTGGAGAAGTGCATGTGTTCTTCATTCATAAATCACAATAAGTAAGAAAATTTGTGCATTTGGACAAGACTTGTTTCTTCCTGCTATACTTACACTGTTATATACTTGAACATAAATAAATCACAGAGCCAGAATTATTTTTGAACAATAAGAGAATAAGAGAAGTGTTGCAGAGGGAGCCAGAAATAAGCAATCCCACTCAGTCAGCTGGGAATTAAGCAGTCAGGAAGGAGTGAAAAAGAACACAGAAACGAGAGAATTCAGTTTTAAAAAAGGAGCAAATACGGAGTCCTATATATACATAATTTCACGTCAATTGTACTTTAGAGAGAATGGCTTGACTGAAAAACGTCTGTGAAAAGGAAACCAGTTTGTGGGCGTTGGAAGGCCGGAAAAAGTTATGTCTTTCAAGATCATGTATCATGGCATCCGGGATTTGTGATGTAGTCGACGACAATGATTTCCTTCGTGCGGGATAAGAATAATTCATAACCTCGAATTTTCTATTGAAAGTGAAGTTCACTCCTTTGCTTTTTTTTAAAGCCTCATTTTGGGCTCAAATTAAGTCCAAAGAATCCAAAGTTTGAGACAGCTATAAGTTAAAAGTGTGTGTGTGTGTGTGTGTGTGTGTGTGTGTGTGTGTGTGTGTGTGTGTGTGTGTGTGTGTGTGTGTGT
>JBAJHX010000035.1:9805673-9821211 GCA_037176925.1 Amniataba percoides | reverse complement strand
CTGTGTGATAGATGGATAGACGGATAGACGGATACATGGTTAGATGGCTAGATGGTTAGATGGCTAGATGGTTAGATCGATTCTTTTTATTGATCACATGAGGAAATTGTCAAAGCGGTGTGATCTTGAGTTGACGTGGCTCTGTGTTTACATTACTCTCTGTCTCTTCTTCCTCCAGCCTTGACAGAGGCATGTACACAAAAGGTTTGCCTCAGATTCGATTAGGCAGGGACTCTGAGGATAACAGTTTCTTCTGGAAGAAGGACTCGGAAACAGATCTGTGAACGATTCTTCCAAAGACACAGCAGAGCCAGCACAACTTAGCAAACGTAACCATCCTTTTTTGTACTGTAGTACTGTTTCTACAGTTCCTGACGGTGTGTGTATATATATATTTTTTTTACTCCTCCTGTGGGGATTTAAATCACAATGGCTGGATCTATCTTGTTTGTCTTGTTTATAACTGTCTTAAGATCGAAACACTTTGGTGGTACTGAATTTTAATGAGGGTTGACACAGGATATGTCTGAGCTCGCCTCATCTGCAGGAGTTCTTGCAGAAAACAAAAGGGCAACTCGGGGCCATCTATGCAGTTTTTATGCAACATTAATATCCTATGAATATGTACGCTAATAATTTATAATAAGTGTCCAGTTTGGGATGTTTTATCATAAAAGATGTCCAGGATACTGTAGGCCTGTAGAATACAAATGGCCTCTTGGGACCCACACCCGTTTTTAATCTCACTCTGTATACATCAGGGTTAGTTCCTCAGTGAATATTACCGAATAACACCAAACTTCACCAGCCTCTCTTCATGAAGTACTGTTAAATTCATAGTGGTTATTTGTTCTTTATGTTCACTGTATAGTTTGAGTCATAACTACTGTAACTTTGAGATTAAAACATACTGGAGGTACCATAATTGGAGGTCATGCTCATAAGAAATCCTCCATTACTTGTCATGAACGAACAGACAACCAAAGTTCATCTGTACTGTGACGAGAGAACATAAATATTGTATTGATGGGCATGTTAATTATTCATCAATCGGCCATGTGAGGTTACATATTCATAAAACACATCCGGAAAATAATGTAAGAATGTTGTTTCAGTATGGAAAGATCTAAAAGTTCCATACAGACTTTTTGTTTCTAATCTTCCCATTTCTCCCCTTTTTTTTTGTATCTGTATTTATTATATTTGACTATGACTTTACTATTTAAGTTCCTCCGTCTGTGCAAATCTGAAGATATTCTTTCTGTGGTCTGTATCCACTCGACTGTCCTCTCCCTGTTTTAGGGGGATGTAGATGTATTATAGCTGTATGTAGGCCAAAATTTTGGAAGCAAGGGCAATACAGGCCAAACATTTGGAAGCAACTTCAAGTTTCTGTTCACAATACCTTTCTTAAAAACCACCATGAGTTATATGTATTTTGGGATGGATTTACTGCATGATCAAATCGGAAATCAAATTTATTTATTTAAAGCCCAAAATCATCGTTTGCCTCAGAGGGCTTTACAATCTGTACAGTTGTGACACCCTCTGTCCTTAGACCCTCGATCAGACTTTGCTTTCATTGATATGCACCATTTTACTCAGTTTACCTTTAGGTATACATAGATTAAAAAGAAGAGAAAGGTGTTCTTCAAAAGATGGATCTACATATAATAATGATGTATTTTGTTGCAAAGTATACCAATGCGACTATGACTTTTTGTTCTGTACAAATTTGATCTTGCCTCCAAACTGTTGGCCTGTAGTGTAGCTCTACCTCTATTATTCTGTAGGTGCCAGGCATTATACTTTCAAAAATCACATCTGTTGTGCAATTATTTGTGATCAAACACTGATTTTATTTTATTTTTTGAATGGCACTACATAGGATCTCCACTCTGAGTTCCTTGTCGCTTCGTGACACTTACGATATTGTATTTTTGTTTTTCTTGTCTGTCGATATGAAGTAATTATGTACAGTAATTCCACCAAAATATTTAGCTTTTTTCTGTCCCAAAATTAACTACTTATTTAAAGTATCCGTAGAGATACAAGTAAAATACAACTTTAAACTGCATTATCTGACTGTAAAATGTCATATATTTTATGTTTCAGGTATTGAAGGTAAGGGGAGAGTGAGATTGAGAGTGATGGCCTGTCCTTTTTAACCCATCTGACTGAATGCAGTTTAATATTCTCATACACTTGAGTGTATTTTTTTTTAAACCCTAAAAGCCTATTTGAGTTTAATTTTTCTTTTAAAATGTGATCATATTTAAAACCTGTTAATGTGTTAAAATTTCAATCTTTGAGTAATTATCCTTTTTTTAAAATTACATAATGTGTTTTATTTTTGTCTTTTTTTAAAGAATGCAACTCAACAATCACTGTGAGGCAATGCAATATTGTGACTTTGTAGTCCCAGAAGAGCGACTCCTTTATAGTGTGCAGGGTAAAAGGCTTTGCTTTAAATTTGAGACTTTGCTTGGACACTATCCTCAGTGCATCCTTTTAGTGACAGTTTGATGTCTCATGTCTTAAATTCTCTTTTAACATTTTAAAATGGCTTGATCATTGTTACACAGTAATAGCAATATGTCTCAATCATTAGAAATGTACATGTATTGTTTGAAGAAAAAAGACATTGACAATCAGTGCTGTTTCTGATTTTTTTTTTTTTTTTTTTTTTAATAGTGCAAATAAGGGCTTTAATCAGTGCTTTCCCAATCGGATAGATGCCCTGAGGAGATGTGAAGCACAAGACTGCTGAACCAAAAATCAAAAACCACATTGTCTTCCACTTTGTTCTCTGATCTGTATATCTTGACTGTTTGACTTGCTGGTTCTAATTCCACAATTAATGTAATATTTTTGATGTTTTAACTCTGAAACCAATTTTATACAAGCATCCAATAACCATAGATTACTCAGAAGGAAGCAGATGTCTGTTTTTACAGTATCTTTCATTTTTATGGAGTAGTGTTTTGAATGAGAACAATAAAACAGTCCAAATGATTCTTAAATACATATTTGTGTCTGTGTTTTTTTTTTCTTCCCTTTTTTAATCATTATGATAAGAGTGTGGATTGCGCAGCTCCCAATGGATGGATTTTCAGATCCCTAAGAGACCTTGAAATAATTGTTGTGTGAAGCAAAAGCCTATTATAAGCATAACAAAGGCGCTGGTACAGCAAATGCCTCGTTTCAAAGCCACGTGGAGCACATGTGTGTTTTTTAAAAGGGGTGAGTAGGATTGAATTTCTGAGCTAATCCACAGGCACCAGCATCATACTCTTCTGTCAGTCTTGTAGAAAAGATAAGAAAGAGGGCCTGCATAGTTTCCACGATCACAGGGCTCGCTGTAATGAAACTAATTGGCTCATTACTATGAGTGTTCTTGTCATTGCCAAGAGGGAAAAAATGTGGAATAATTAACTCCTGATGCGGGAGAGAGCATCAATTATTTTCCCTTGATATCTGCTCAGGTCAGTTTTATTGGATTTTCCAGGTGTTGCCCGAGTGAGTGAATGTGATTGAGGCTGTGACTGTCAGAAAAGCTCAGGAAGGGATGACCTGACTGATGTACCCGAGTGCGCTCAGCGCTCACACTCAACCTCTGTGTCCGTTCATCTCAGAGCACTTCTCACAGTTCGTAGCAAGTGTCATAAATGAAAACTTATTTGGACCATCGCATTCTGTTGATCCCCGACAGTGTCACAGTTACGCTTCAACATTTCAATATGCATGCATAAGTAAATACAGCAAATTCAGCAGACAGATTGAGGAAAAATATAAATTGGTTGCTCTTACACTTGATGTTTGATCTCAGCCCAACTTTTGGCTCAAGGGGGCAGTAGTGACTCTTCTCAAAAAAAAAAAAAAGACACATAGCACTTTTTCAGGAGTGCTCCTCAGGCAACAAACACATGAAGACCAGCTCTGCTCAACAGTTGTTTTACGATACCATCCAACAGTCAGAGAAGCCTTCGCAGCGTGATGCAATCCAATACCTCTCTGTGTCAGAGGTAAGCTGATTGAACTCTGGTTTTTTTTTTTGAAGCTGCACTTTGTAGTGCCGTCATGTTGAACTGCATTATGCTGAAAGGCGTTTTAATATATTTTTTTCTTCTTTTCCACATTATTAGAGATCCATTACCTTGTGATGCAACAGTCTTGCAATGCCTCCTACTTTTGTGAAGATGTGATGGACAAAATAATGTGAACACCCTTAGAATATAATTCAGTCCTCATTGGAGCTGTGTATTTGTGAGTCAATCATATAATTTGTCTTTCAAAAAAGACTTCTCTTTGATACTACAGCTTTGTCTGCAAGATACAGCTAAATATTATGGGTAGAAATTGCTGTTTTCCTTGTTTGTTGTTTTCCTTTCCTAGCTTGTTCTGCCCCCCCACATACAGCCTTAACAGTGCTGATACTGATAGTGTCACCCGCTGGGTCTCAACACACACATATTTTGTTATTAGCAGTGCCACAGTAAATAAAAACAATCAATATTAATTATTTAATTTGGCCACCATTTATACTGCCACCCTATACTGTCAATCAATGTCTCACCATTCCAATCTTCATGCAAGAAACACTGTGCTGCGTAACATATAACGGCCTGACCTCTCTGTCATACTGCAAGTCTGCAGTGTAATTATACCCTCGCTACGGTGTGTAAAAGAAAACAAAAGCACGGCCAAATGGATGCATGTGCCGTACAAAATAGAAATAAAGCAGAGGGTGCAGCGTGAGAGAAACGTTCTACAATTAGCTCTCAGGGGGAACTAGTGAGATGACGAGCGTGACTTTTGGCTGACAATTTAATAATGAGGTAAACAGAGCAGGAAATAAAGCTGCAGGAAATTTTCCCTACAACTTGTAAGACCTGTAATTATTGTTCTATATTGTACTTTTTACGCCACACCATCTGCAGCTATACTCACTGGTGACTATACAGATCAACCACCCAGACAGATGTCTATACATGATTTGCTTTGATTTAATTCTGTCGAAAAGCCTGTCACAAGCCAAACAAAGCTGCTGCCTTTCACATCAGAAATAAAGAAAATGTTGCAGGTTTCTCTACCCAGAGGACACTGGAAGGTTTATGCATTTTTTTTCATCAACAGCAGGGTAATGAATTACTTTCTCATGTCCTCAAAATGACATTTAGAACAAATGTTGCTGTCAAAGTTTGAGCGAGAGAGAACGCTATGTACTTGTGCTTTAAAATCCACTCATATCCTTCTGTGAGTTTTGGATTTTATTTAGTCTATTTCAATCTTGCTTGTTTTCCTTTTTTTTTTGCTGGAATTACAAATAAGGACAGATGGAAAGAAAAATATCTCTCTCTGTGCACTGCATCGCATTATCAAGTTATATTTTTTAAAATGTGTTTCTGAAGTCTGCAACACACATGAAATACATTTTGTTCAACAAACTGCTGGTTTAAAAAAAAACAGAGGGACTACTCAGCCTCCACCTGCAGAGGTCAGTCAGGTGAACAGTAATAATGACTTCCAAACGACATATGGAACATCAAATATTATAGGTCACAAAGCAGAAATGTGGCCTGGAGGGATGCGTGCAGGCAACCATGGAATAAAAAAAAGCCCTGTTAGACTGTGAGCAGCCAATAGCCTTGGGGAAGGTGAGAGGAAAGGAACTATTTAATTTAATTTTATTTTATTTAATTTACCTTAATTAATTCCAGCTTGATATTTTCTCATTGTTTTTCCTCACATTTAAATGGTTTCAGATCATTCACTAACTCTTAATTCCACATAATAGTGAAATGAATTTCAGAGATATGTATCTCGATGTGTGTCTACAGTGGAATAACACACTAACATGACTCAAAGTACTGGGTTAAAATCAAGGTCGAATTCATAGTTAGATTGGAAAAATTGAAATGATAATAGTTGTAAGTAGAGGTGTGATTCTCTTCCTGTTCTGCCCCTGTATTTTCATAATGGATATCATTTAATAACAAAACTTCTTCTTTATTTTACACTCCACATAGCTCTAGTAGTTGAGTAAATGTTAAACTGTTAAACAGTTATATTTGAATGCACAATGAGCTGAAAAATACAAAAAATTAGAAACACTGAGCATCCTTGCAGAATGTTTTTAATGAATGCTTCCTATTACTTTTGCATCCTTGATATTCCACTTGAAGCTCCTTGATACAAAAATACACACAGGCCCTCTCACCTTCCCTTCATTATGTCTCTCCTCTCTCTCCTCTCACCTCTCAATCCCACCATCTCTCTGTCTTTACCATCCAAGCCAGTGTTCTTCTTTTTTTGCCTTCAGTCTTCATACTTAATGAGATAATTGGCTGCATGTACCACACACACACAAACATACAGTGTAATTCATTCAGTTGCAGAGACCTCTTGTGACGCTCAGCTGACTGATGCCAAAAAAAACAGGTTTCTGGCTCCCTTCAGATGTTGAACCTTTTCCCCCTCACCGGCCAGGAGTCAGTGCGTGATGCAAGATCTCTCTCTATATATATGTACATCTACTATATTCAATTCACACAACGCCTCCCAGCATTCGCACCGCCCAGCTCATCTCTCCCCAGATGAATCTCGTCTCCTCCCTGTCGTCTGTCAGCGCTGCAGCAGTCTCTGCCTGGCAGGCGGAACGAGCACATGCTCAGGGATCTCACGCAGCCTCCCTCTCTGAGTGAGTGGGATTTCTGTCAAACGGATATGAACCACATGCGAGGGCAGTGGAAAGGTTAACAGCTCAGACACTGCTGCCTGTAAGGTAAGAAAACAAATGCATGGTGTGTGTGAATAACTTGGGAAATTTGTTGCTTTCTTTTTTCTTTTCTTTTCTATTTTTTTTTTTGCCTAGATAATCTGCCTCTTTACATCCCATCACTAATAAATCATGCATTTTCTGTAACATCTGCTTTTGTTCTGTGGAGATGTAAGAGCTGTGTGACTGCATGCTGATTAAAAAGACAGGGTTTTTCCAGAAAGTAACAACTGTTTATCAAATTAATTTCCTTATCCTGTCTTTGAGCCATCACTGGGGCACTTCTGAAAGAGCTGTGGTTTTAATAACTTTACTTGGAGTTATAAAACCATCTGATTGAAGCCCAACTCAACATTTGGATCTACAGGAACTATTTTCCTGGTCCCAGAAGTACTGATAGTAATTTTTTAATTGAGCTCTGACAGCTTCTCAGTCATCCATGTAATTGTTACAAGAACGACAGATCAAAAGAGTCTCAGGGAAAACAATCCATCATTTCTTCCAAGGCGCTGCTGATTAAACGACAAACACAAACTGATCCACTTTGATCCGCGGAGGGTTTGAGCGGACTTAGATCATGTTGTTCAGTTCTTGCGCGGTGTGTGCTACGGTATAATGAGCAGCGTGATGAATGTGATTCTGTGAGCAGAAGACTATTATTAGCAGTAAATCAAATATTCTCCTTCACGTTGATCATTGTTTCAAGCATTACAGAGTGAGTCTGCATCACACTGTCACAAGTGAGTTTTAACATGAAAGTGAATCTGGGATGTTAAGAGAACAGTTATTACTATTTACTATGTATTTATAGTTATTTCTTTTTTATTTTTACATGACATTTTCAAGGCTGCATGACTTCATATGCAATTTTTTATTAAAACACTAATTATTGATTGATGACGTGACATCATTTAAGCATTGATTTAAGCCTTCCACAGGAAACATTTCCCGCACAACAAAGAGCTTTGATTTGACAGTGGATGTTGAGCTCCACATGCTCCAGATGATTGATGTAACCGATCGGCAAGCTATCGCCCATGCTTCTCCGCTGCTCTCAGAGCAGATTGGTCATTTTGGTCCACGTTGTTGTTAGAGAGTGTGAGAGAGCATACGCATGACTGAATCAACCCACTCACCGCCATCAAAAGACACTGGGATTGGACTATTGATTTCTGGTTAGGTTCTATAGTTTTATGTAATCACCCATCGATTCTTTCTTCTGGTCTGCCTGATGGCGATCCCACTCGGAGGCTGAAAGTAATGATCATCTGCTTTATAATTGGCTGATTTCATTAAAGGGGGATATTGGATATTTAAGCCAAAACACAGGCACTAAAATGCCAGGCACATAGTAGCTTTTCCATGTGCCAAAAATGTCTCTGTTTCTGTTCCGCTCAGACATCGCCATGACCCAGAATCACGTCCTCAACGCCACCTGGGAGGGCCTGAACCCTTACAATTTCTCAAGATTGCAGGAAAACCCCGTGACCCTCCAGAACATCACCTACGTTGACTTCTACCTCCACAAGCCCTCTGTGGCCGCAGTCTTCACCGTCTCCTACCTGCTCATCTTCCTGGTGTGCATGGTGGGCAACGGGGTGGTGTGTTTCATCGTGCTGCGCAGCAAGAACATGCGCACGGTCACCAACCTGTTCATCCTCAACCTCGCCATCAGTGACCTGCTGGTTGGCATCTTTTGCATGCCAACCACACTGGTGGACAACATCATAACAGGTCAGAATATGTTTTTTTTTCCACAATTTTATATACCTCTAACTTCTTTATTCATATTGATTTGATGTAGATTATTTATGAAATCTAAAAATCCATCCTTTCTACCAGTTAGGAGTCATTTTAGCTTTTCAGTTATTCATGCAAATTTGATTTTCTCTATGTTTTAACACTAGCAATTTTTATTGTTTATTGTTATTTTTATTTATTTTTTTCCTTTTCTTCAGGGTGGCCATTTGGCAGCATTGTGTGTAAGCTAAGCGGTATGGTTCAAGGGATATCCGTATCAGCGTCTGTGTTCACACTGGTGGCAATAGCTGTTGACAGGTGAGGGCTGTGATAACATTACACGCTATTATGTGCTTGTGTGGGCTTTTATCCTCACACACCTCTCCTCCTTTATGCGTTTCCTCCCACATCTCCCTCATTTTCTCAGGTTCCGCTGCATTGTGTACCCTTTCAAGCAGAAGCTGACCATCGCCACCTCAAAGCTCATTATCGTCGTCATCTGGGTCCTGGCGGTGTCCATCATGTGTCCGTCTGGGGTCATGCTCCAGGTCACAAAGGAGCAGACCGTGCGAATTGTTCTCGGCCGCAACAACGACACCCGCCCCTTCTACTGGTGCCGGGAAAACTGGCCCAGTCAGGAGATGAGGAAAATCTACACCACCGTCCTCTTTGCCAACATCTACCTCGCTCCCCTCAGCCTCATCGTCATCATGTACGCCCGCATCGGCTTCACCCTCTCCAAGACCACCATTCCTAAACTGAGGGGCAGCAGAATTGGGTCAGAGGAAGGCATCGACAACAACAAACCAAGCATGGAGGGGCGGTACGCGATTGCAAAGAAGAAGACCCGGGTAATAATGATGCTGCTGGTGGTGGCTCTGCTCTTCATCTTGTCCTGGCTTCCGCTGTGGACGCTGATGATGCTGAGCGACTACGCCAGCCTGACGGAGCACCAGTACCGCGTCATTAACATCTACGTGTATCCCCTGGCTCACTGGCTGGCCTTCTTCAACAGCAGCGTCAACCCCATCATATACGGCTTCTTCAACAAAAACTTTCGCAGAGGCTTCCAGGCTGCTTTCAAATTCCAGCTGTGCTCTGCCGACATGGAGCGTCAGAAGACCTACTCCCATCGGATCCGGGGCAACGCCGTGCTCCCGGTCCAGCCAGCTGCTCTCAATAGGTCAGCCTCAGGAGCCAAATCGGTTTTAGTGGGGAATGGGAAGTGCTCATCTCAGGAGGGAGGGTGCTTGCCCGGTAGAAGTGATATAAAAGGACAAGATGTGATCATGGAGGACCTGGAAAAAGTGTCTCAGATTTAGACAGGCTGAGACTTTCACACACTGTCAAAAGATCTGGAGAATCGTGTTTCATTGCTTTTCAAAGACAATGAAAAACAGGCCTCAGAAAGACACGAAAATCCAAATATAAATATAAAAATTGGTCCAAGTGAATGTACTTGCAAGCGCTGCAACATGTACCGTCTTGAACAACTTTTGAATATGCCATGTGAATGTTTATTGGTACGTGTATAGCAAAGAACAGAACAAACAAAAAAAGTGTAAAGGCCTTGAAACCTTGTTGTAAGAAGAGGTATTTTTCTAAAATGTCAAAAAATAAAACAACAATCAAATTTGATTAAAATTATCATAAAAGTTGTAAGATATCAGTGGTTTAAAGTGGTACAAGAAAGTGAAGTCTGCCAGCCACTTTGTCAGAAATACACCAAAACATGGTGTATGGACTTACAGTGCAGCCAAACAAACTCACCTATTTTTGAAAAAAGGAGTCAATCTGTAATAATTGCAAACGTTATCTGATTTTATGCTGCATGATGAAGGTGGTTTCCTTGTGTGTGAGTCATGGCAATTTTTCATCCAGCGCAGCAATGGCAGACTCCACAGAGGCAGAGGTAACTACAAAATGGCGCACACTAACTTGCATTTGGTGAAAGACTGCAGCTGATCAATAGCATTAAAACTGGGCTAAATGGAGAAAATGCTCCAGATTATAATTTGCCTGAAAAGAATTTAGATAATCTGCATCATCACGACTGTGTGGGTGTGGTTTGATCAGATTTCATTAAGAGTGACCTGCCACCATGAACAGTCATCAGAACTAAATTCACATGTAGCTAAACCCTGATAAACCGGGTAAATGAGCAGAGTGACATCACCTGTTTTTACAGCTGATCTCATCTATAGACAAAACCCAAAGCATATGTACCATTGCTTAAAGTAACAAGCAGGACAAAAAAGTTTTTAAGGCCTTTAGATAAGAAAGATAATCTGAATATTCATTATTTATAATGAATAAGATGAATTTGTGTTATTTCCTGACTGTGTTTTTCTTGTTCATACATACTGTAAATCTGTCCAACTCCTACTACAGATTCTCTTTGCAGGTGACGTAATACCTGTGAGATTCAATTAATGGCACAGTGGTGAGGTTTTTACCAGGCTTTCATTCTGAACAAAACTCTTACTCCTCGAATGTTTAATGTTTCAGTAAGAATGAGCCTATCGAGGCATCTTTGGTAACTGAAGCTACCGAGATAAGGACTGTACACCTCTCATGGGTAAGGTGCAAGACAGTGTGGTGTGAATTATGTCAACTTCCTCCAGTCAGACTGCATGTTTTGATGCCCTGAGGCAGTTGTGCCGGGCCCTGCGGCTCTGACATGCAGTGGCAGGGGAAGAAGATCAGGGGCTCATTTGTTCTCTCTTCCCTACCACAAGAAAAGAAAAGAAAGTTTATCAGATACGCTTACATTACATAAAAGGCTGGGAGAGACCAGTTTTGCTCTACGCAAGCCCCATTTTGTGGCTTGTTTCGGCACCATCTGAACATATTCTTATACTCAACTATACACAATGTGTTTTCACCGACCATACAACCCTCTGCTACAGAGGGAGAACCTGACTTTGGAGGGGCTTTGAGCAGGCTTGGTATTCACGCGTTACTCAAGTGTTATTTTGCTATTATCACAATAGCTGCTTTAAGAATGTATAGCACTCGTGTACAATGTACTGAGGGGTTTCTCCCCTTTTCCCTCTTGCAGTTACATTTGAAACCTCAGTTTTACCTCAACATGTGTTACTGTATAATGCTGATGCTGATACAGGAGCAGGATAACACTAACGTGTACAGAAAGTAAGAGCACATATATTTGATAGGTACTCAGTATAATGGTTAAAAAAACATTGTGTTGTATACTGTACTATTGTAACAAAAATAATCGTATTCAATTTTTGTGGTGCATATTTGCCAAGCTACAGTATGTGATGTGTTTGTGCCCAAATCTTAAAGGTACCCTGTAGAGTAGAGCAAAGAGGGCGGTTCCTGTTTCATCACACATGTTGTATCACGCGTCACGATACGCGTGCACTTGATATAATATTGCTGCCACTGTTTTCACACTGTTGTGCTGATCAACAGTTGGTGGAGGTACCGCTTCAAGAGACTGAGACAATGTGACAACCAAATCTGTGAAAAGTACGGTCAGCAAACCTGAATGTGAACCGCTTATGATTTATGATGAAAAGTGGGTTTGCACATGTTTTACTGGGAAGGAAACACATTCAAGCTTGTTAGAACTGAAAAATGCACACAGAGAATTTTAGTGTTTATTTATCTATTTATTTATATATTTTTAATTAAAAACTCTACATGGCACCTTTAAGGTCTTCAAAAAAAAAAGATGGATCATAGGAAAACAATTCACAATTACAATACATGTAATTGCTGGTCTCTCTGACAACCTGCTGCTAAATAAGTATTAAGTAATGAAGTGTGTTTTATTAATGAAGGCGTGAGCCGTGTTACTCCTTTCTAAATATGCCATATTGGTACTTGTGTATGCTTTCATCAGTGACATTGTGACAGTGAAGATTCTCCATCACATTTCTCCAAGCAGCACAAATCCTACAAGTGTGATGGTTATAAAAGCCCTCTCGATTACAGGACAGAGAGCAGCTGAATAACCGGCCTCAGGGATGGAAGGAAAAGTACAATACCCCACTGACGCCATGGTGTGAATGTGGTGTATTCAGTGTAATGTAAACTTGATCTATTTTTCTGATTACCTTGTTGAAATTAGCTGATCTGGACATAGATTGCACTGTATGGGCTTTTTTAAAAATCAATCACTCTCTTGAAAGATGTGAGAAAATGTGAAAGAATTTCTGCCTGTCTGCATACACCATAAATGTAAGTTTAATTATGTAATATATTCCAACCCCTCTTTTTTGGCTTGTTACATACTTATATTGGATATTGGTATCTGGAAAAATATGGATAAACATATTGTGCTGCCAGTGGTCTTTGCTGCTTGTTTGTGAAATGGAAAAAGCCATTTTGGGCACTTTGCTAATTAAAAATTAACAAATCCAAAACAGAATGTTGTGACAATCTGTTTGTAGAAATTATTCTTATGTCGCAGCGGTACAACCACAGAAAACTATTGAAAGAGAGAGAAAGTATTTGAAAATACATGCATATTGCTCATGTTTGAAATCTATTTCAGGTTTGCAGGAGAAAAGCACACAACACATTAAAGGGCCAAACATCATTAAAGAAGGCAGTTGTGGTGCCTGTTTTCATTCAGTGGGTTAATTGTTTGTCTTTTTAAAATGTGCTGTGCATGTAAAATACATATAAACAAATGTGTCTAATTAATGTAAAAAACAAGAATAAAAGATGGAAAAGAAGAACCAGAAGAAAATCACCATAGTAACAAGATATGGCCTCTGCCCTTTGCAATAACAAATGTTTCCTCTGCATCATTAAAGTGCTTGTTTGTGATTATAATGAGATCAATTTACACAAAAAGGCTACACATATGATGGACACAATGGAAGACATAAAACGATGAGAGATGTAGGCTGTGTGTGACCTTTCATATGTATGTACTTTGCATTATACATTGTGAGGCAATGGGCTGCCAGAACACGCCACGTTCACCTGGGACTGTTCTTGCTGGGCTTCAAAGATATTACACTTTAGATATGTGTGGCCTCTGCCTGCATTCAAACTACAGTGAAGTTCAATCGCACCTAATGACTGTAACCCCAAGTGAACTACTACACAACCCCCCCAAGATCTCCAACAAACCAGACTTGTGTCATGCCTTTATATAGCTGGCCATAATGGATTCAACCAATGTGATGCTTGTGCTGGCAATGCAGACTACAATAAAACATTAAACTAGTGTCCTGAATCATCCATCCATCCATCCATTTTCTAACCCGCTGTATCCTGCACTCAGGGTCACGGGGGTTCTGGAGCCTATCCCAGCTGTCTTAGGGCCACATACAAGACAAACAGCCACTCACTCTCACATTCACACACTACGGACAGTTTAGATTAGCCAGTTCACCTAACACATGTCTTTGGATGGTGGGAGGAAGCCGGAGTACCCGGAGAGATCCCACGCAGACACAGGGAGAACATGCAAACTCCACACAGAAGGGCCTCAACTGGGAGTAAAACCCAGAACCCTCTTGCTGTGAGGCGACAGTGCTAACCACTGCACCACTGTGCCGCCGTCCTGAATCATGATATTAGATATAAATTATTGATGATACTATACTTTTTTCACTTTTTTACAACCATATCAGAAATTGTGAGTTTTTACATGGATTCGACCTATATTGCCAAAACATTTGGATTGTGCAAAGACACCACTTGTTATATCTGGAACATTATATCCATATGCATTAAAGCCACAGTAGTCATCATGTCTTTTAAACAGATCAAACTACTCTGATAAAGTTCTAAAAAAGCCGCTGTGAAAGTGAGATTTTCTCTTCCACACATTTACTCACCTCAGATATGAGTTTTATGGCTTAAAACTTAGACTTTTATTAAATCATGGTGAGGTGGAGGTGTTATCTAACGCTCCTGTAAATCTGCTTCTGAGAAACCTCTGATGACGAGGTTGGGAAAACATTTATGTCTCCCTCTGGTATATTACTGCCTTCACTGCTTTCATTTGTCTCCACCCACTTTAATATGCACCCTTACACAATATCAAATCTAAAAAGGAGAAATATATACAGTGCCACTTAATCTGGATGTTTGATGAAGATATGTAGCCTTGTGTGCATCTTTTATTGGTTTCATTTCCTCTCTTATCCACACTTTGTTGCCATACAGTTATATTTCTAAGCAGAGATGTTTGTTGGACTCTTTTTGGGGGATTTTTTTTCCAGAAATTCTAGAGGATGACAGTGAACACTCCTTTGTCAAAACAAACACAGACAGAAACCAAAGATTTGTTAAGCAGGGCTTTATATCTTTTCTGCCGCAGCCGCAGTACCCCCAAAGAAGCTGAAACCTCACACTGACAAGCATAAAGACACACGTGTCCTACAGCAGGGCTGATTGGACTTGAATGACAGGGGAGTAAGATCAGGGATCAGGAAGGGCTTGTCCACTGGAAAGGCCTAATGAAGCGCAAGCAAGAATATGTGGGGTTTCCTTTGTGGTGCGGCACCAGCAGCTCTGGGATCCTGGGAAAGGTGGGCAGCTTAAGAAGAGGACACAGGTTACTTTGGTTCATGAACTGGAGGACGTTGGCAAAAGTCTTTTTTAAAACATGGAACTGAGGGTTTTAATTGTTCAGAATTAGGCTGCCAGGGTGTTTGGTTTTCATTTTACGTTATGTCATTGAGTAATGTTGGGGGATGTGTAAATGTATATTTTTCCGTTAAACTGCCCTGAACCAATGCAAGAGCAGAGCTTAGCAATAAGGACAGGTAAGTCAAATGAGCTATAATGAGACAATACTTTACCAAATATTTGACAATTACTTTATGCACGTCAGCACAGTCACTTACAGTAATAAGATTATGCTAAATTGCTGAAGCCAAAATAGCACGTCAGTACATAAAAACAATTCTGTGTGATAAGTGACTGTGTTAGGGTTTGCTTTCTGTTGTGTTCCTGTGCCTTGTTTTCATGTCTTGTGGTTTTTGAGTGTGTTCTGGGTTTTGTTTTTTCATGTTCCTTGTCTGTCAT
>JBAJHX010000035.1:9775107-9805573 GCA_037176925.1 Amniataba percoides | reverse complement strand
TCCCCTGTTAGTCTCCTCACCTGTTTCCACTCCCCTCTCCCTCACTGTGTATATATACCGGTCTGTTCCCTTTGTTCTTGGTCGCGTAGTCTGTGTAGTGTTGCCAGAGTCTGTATGTCCTGAGTCCGTGTTCTGTTTCCTGTTCTGTCCCTGCCTGTCTTGTCCCTGCCTGTCTTGTTGCAGCCCTTGTGAGCCTGTTCACCACGTTTCTCAATAAAGAGTCTTTCAACCTGCTCTGCCAGCCTCATCTGCATCTTGGGTCCAAAACCTTACTTCATCCAGCACACCCTTAACAGATTGATAGTTTATTGATTCATCTCTGCCCCCTAAATAACTTAAGTTGGTTGATTCACTTTGTACAGCAGGTTGGCACAGCTGCATACAATCCATCTTCAAAATACATACATTGAATGAAAATTGAATATTTACCTGTATAAACAGTGCTACACGCTCAACTTGGTGAAACTTACAGCCAGCTATATCAGGAAGTTATCAAGACAAACTGGCCATAACATAAATCAAAATCAAGTTGTCTCCTGAGCTCATAACATTTAAATGGGCACTGTGTGTACTCAGTGAAGCAGAGGAAATACAATAATTGAACTTCTGACTTTTACATTCAGGTAGTTATTCCTCGAGCTGCTGAGTTGTTCTTTTTTCTTGACAGTGCAGGTGTCGCACAAACTGAATGTGTGCTGTGACAGAAGACAGCACAAGCACCAGTCTCACAGTATGGGTCGGTAAGCAGGAAACTTGGCGTTCAATAGTTGGGCCTCTTTTTACCCAGAGGAACATGTGAGGTTTATCAAAAAAGAGCTGACAGTCCTGCTATACTCCGAATCCAAAAAAAGCAAACTAAATGTAAAATTTCGCATCCATCTGTCTGGCAAATTATGCATAAAATCAAAGACAAATGTCGGAGTTGTTCATTTTCTACCAAGACCGACAGTGAAAGAGCAATGAGGTCAAATCTGATCAACTGATATTACAGGTGATTAGTGAAATGTGGCCCACACTAACAATCTATTAAATCTGTGTCCTGTGGGTACAGAGAAAATGGACTGTCGTCTCAACAGATTAAAGTCACCTTGTGGGCCCACTAATCTTCAAAAGCCATTACTGCGTCTACCTTCAGCAACATCCCTATCCCTGCTCTTCCATTAGCTTTATGTGTCATTTTACGTGAGGTTTTCATCAAGAAGACATACGTGCCACTTTGTTTCCCCGAGCTAATTACTGTAAGAGCCCAAGCCTCTTAGCTGCACCACACTAAGGACACTGTTAATCTCTAAACATCTGTGAGGAGCTTTTCACTTCTGACACTCTGCACTTCATTAGATGTTAAGGAGCATATCTCAATACTGTAAATTGATTTATTTAGTTTTCATTATCTTATTCTACCTGGGAAACACTGCAGAAAGTGTGCTTTGAACAATATGATAGACTCTTTCTATTGGGTGTAGACGTGTTGAGTAATATTCTTGTAGGATTTCTGGTGATTGATGTGGGATTTGAATATGAATATACAGAGAGCAACTGGGTAGCAATTCATATGAAAATATGATCTCTGAGGGAAAAAAGCTTTGTTGTTTGTTTGAGCTGTGTTTCTTAGTTGTCTGTCACACATGTATCTGACCTCCTGTTTTATTCAATCGAGCTGTAGTTGTAATGTGAGCCCTCCAAAAGAAGGCGACTGTGTTTCTCAAAGGGAAAACAGTGCACATTCAAAAATACAGCCACAGTAGAAAAGCATAAAATGCCACAAACTGTCTCTTGCATGAAGCCAAACAGCTGGTTTCAACTAAGGTCCCGCCTCTAACTGGGCAGCTAGCCAATCAAGATGGCCGCTCTCTGGACCTGCCACTCTCCCCACAAGTTTTAGCCAACTGCAACTTGCACATTGTTTATTGCAAAACCTTCTCCAAAACATGGGAAACCATTGATTTTTGATTTTTTTTCCTGTCCCTTAGCCGACCACCAGGTTCCACTCATTTTACTTTGCTACTAAACTGCCAGCAGGTAACATACCATGCCGGGATGGAGGTACACTCAAGGATGCTCCGACCTCCAGACTTGTGAGTCATCTGTCAAACAGCATCGCAATAATGAGCTATGTTGTTAAAATTTCATCTCGCTGAAGTCCCAGGTGTCATTTTGTCTTGTCTATCAAGTCTACAGGCTGATGCCTAACACACTGAAACTGTGTTCTGGGTGTTTTTTTTAATATTCTCTCAGTGTGAATGAACATGTTTGGTACAGATCACAGCCAAAAATATCACATCCTCATAATATTCAGAATGAAATAAAAAAAATCCCACTGAAGTTGTGACTCCAAATGCAACATCTGTCAGTCCATTCTTATTCTGTTCTTACTTACTTTTGATGACAATGCATCAAGTGTAATTAATCTAAATCTGAATCCAGCCCTAAGAATTTCAAAACACATGGGATCATTTGATTTTCTTTCTTCTGTTATTTCCTTATTTATAAGGACAACACACCTTAATTAATACTTCTGTAAATGTGCCAGCTGGCTGTTTTTCAGCTGCAGTCCTCTGGCAAGCTGTTTTGAGACCAGTAAGGTAAATAATGTAAATTAAACAAAACTGTATGCTATTATCTTCTCGCTCTTTTCAATCATCGGGATATTCTGGGGAAAATTATTTTCATTCTTACTTCAAAGTTGTTGCCAAAGGGCGTACATTAAAGATGTATGCTTTTCCTATCACAGAGCTCTTATTTCACAAGCTTGGGTGTCTGAGTGGGATGTGTGAGAGGGGTAATTGGCACTTCTTATCACAGTGTTATATACATTTTTTTCCTGATGTGAAACACATTCTAGAGAGGAGCTCCAGCAAGACTGATCCCCTTGACCTGTGCTTGCAGTCTTAAGTTAAACGTAAGACACTAATGTAATTGTATCCTCAAAAATTAAACTGGTGGCTGCTGTGTATCACCGCCTGCTTGCCTCTGTACCCATGGCTACATATTTCTTTCCATTGATAGCCCAGAGATGACCAGAAATGCCTTGACAAGGAATTTTAATGCAAGCACACCACATAGGACTTGCTGCTCACCCCTGTTCACTGAAACCCTCCATTGTCATCTCTGCACACAGACGCTTATTTGTTCGGACAGACAACATGTCATTACGGAGGCAGCACCTTTCTGAAGCTCCAGAGAGCAATGTTTCCGATATGAACACAGGCACAAACAACACCTTGACATGTGAAAGGTTTGCATAATCCGAGAACCCCCGCAGAGAGACAGCTCGGGTTGCCTGCAGCTCTTTGTAACTTGCAGCTTTTTTTTAATGCATTTTCAATGAAGTGCACCTGAACGCAGCATAGGGAAGGCTCCTCCTCCAGCCCAGCCCCTTAGCAGGTACAGAGTATAAAAATCTCCCACCTGGCTGTTGTTAGCCTTTTGCTGGTCCCTGATGGTGGTTGGTCATGTCTGAAGTGGTGAGTAGCGTCCCTGTTTTTCTTTTGTGGTTTTAAGGCCTTTTGCCCCCACTAACTCTGTGCCTTTGTGTTTTTATATGCTCACCTGCTGCTGTTCTGTGCTGTTGTTTGCTTTTCTTTAATTTCCTTTCCCTTTTGACTTTGACTACCTGATTTGGGCCTATTTTTGCCTGTTTTATCCTCATTTGGTTTTGGTTTGCTTGACTTCGTTTGTTTTTCCTAGTTTGATCTGTTTTATGCTGCTTGCCTTGTGTTTGTATATTGGTTTAGATTATTGGTGTAACTGCCAATTGGGCTGTTGGGTTTTTGTTAGATTTTATTTTGTTACAGGAAAATTCTTTGTCTTTTTGTCCAAAGGTGGGAGGTAGTGTAGTTTGGCCTCTTAGTAACTTCTGCTACCTTAGTTATCTCTTTAATTTCAATGAAAAAATCCCACTCTTAGCCACACCATGTAAGTTCATTGTTTGTAAACCTTACAGTGTGAAACAATGGAGACCTGTAAACAACTGTTGGCAAGAGACCAGTGAAGCAATGAGACCTTTTCCTTAGCAGCCAAAAATAATTTAGTTCAGTACAGAAGATTTGCTTTCTTAGTGAGAGCTACATCAGAGGATTTATACCTCACATGTCTAAAAAGCTAGTAGATCATTGTAGTCAAGTAAATCAACTGATTAACTAATTACTTTAGGCATTTTTCTTTTCCTTCAAAAATACATGAGGCAGAATCTGTAAGACTCTGCTGCGCTCAAATCAAAACAACCAATCAGAGCCAGGAGGAGTATCTGACTGTTTCTGTCTGTGAGCTGCTCCCTTAGAGTGGATGTGATGGTGGACGAATCAATCAATAAGAGAACTGCTCATCGTGTCTTAGCCAACAACAGCGTAAATGAAAAAACACAAGTAAACAGGAAGAGACCAATAAAGACAAGTTAGCTAAAAAGGAAGAATTAAGCCACGTGAATCTGTGGGGAAGAGCTTTGGAGGTGTGCTGGAGCAACAGAGTGGACAGAGTGGGAGGGACCTGGAAGTTGTGCTCGATTTCTCAATTTCAATGACGTTAACTGATGTGAACTGTAATTTTTCAGGGGGTGGGCACAGATTGGCTGTGACAGTGCCACAGATGGGCCCCTGTGACGTGACGTAAAAAGCAAATTGTGACAGAGGACGTGTGTGGATGTCTCTGGAGTGTGGGCGTTGTGTGGCATCAGCTGCAGGTGCAAACGATGAAATACCACGGTGAAGGTGGATCTGTGGGTCCAGTGATAAGGAAAGAGAAGAGTCCCTCTCTTAGGGGGAATCCCTGAGGTTTCCGTGCTTGTCCATATTGCACTTCTGTAACAGTTCAAATCCTGTGGGTGAAGAAAGCCTATTCATCTGCCGGTTTGACTCCAGTCCTTTCATCCAACCCTCCATGTGAGACTCTCCTGTAACGATGTGACTGAGGCATACGAGGTTGGAGCATCAACATGTACAAAAATCAATGACCAATTTGGCTGCATAGACACACATAGCAATTCTTCAAGCAGCTTGTGCAATTTGTAGATGCTAAAAATAAAATCTTTTCAATCTTTTACCTACATATCTACCTCAGTATTTTTGCAAAAGTAATTACTCTTGTTTTGTGTGTGTTCTTGTTTCATCCTAAGCACTGTTTAATGGGGCTCACACACCACTGCCTAAAGGCTGATGCCCAGAAATGCCCCAAACACTGCAGATTTAGAAAATACACGCAGAGGACGCGGTCTCTGTAGAGGCTGACACTACCACACGCATTTAATGTGTCAGCAGAGATGGCTGAGAGGATTTATTTTTGTGTCTGTAGATCGTTGTTTTAGGGAAAATCCCACTTTTAAGCCTTTAATTATTACATCCAATACACAGAATGTAAAAATCTTGCCAACAACTTTGCTTGTCAAAGGTGACACTGTAACACAAGCATGTGTTTAAATAAGTGGCAACCAGAAATACAGAAACTGTAGTTCTCTTGCACCACCTATTGGCACATTGTCAAAAATACATATCAAATGCAGTATTTCCACTGTAAAGGGAAAAACTGACCTGCATTACTATGAAGGTGACTAAATAATCACCACTACTTCACTGTTTTAGTGTGATTTATAAATTGCTTTATGACTACTGCAAGTACTACTACAGCAGCTCACAATATATTATTAATGGTAATAATCAACAACCAAGATGACTTTTTGGTAAAATTTATTTTGCAAGTGTTTAAGTGATACATGTTTCCAGGGATTGTCTTAACAATGATGTTGTCCATCCTCCCCAACAACTAGGAGAGAGACATTGTTTTTACTTATTTTTCACACAAACTGTACAATATGTGAATATACTGTAGCACAAGGGATACAAAGTTCAAACTTAAGTACCCTTGATTAGACCCAAACTTATTCCATCAAGTATAAGAAACAGACCAAAGTACAACTAATTGAATCAGTATTTGTCAAGTCTCATCGCTGATATACTTCCATAGTTTTTTTTCTTTTTTTTATCAAAGATGTATCATCTCTAAATTCACATTCAGAGATTTTTTTAACAAACTTACAGTGCTCATTTGTCCTCATTTCTTTTAAAACGGCCTTCCCGTGTGCTTCGATCCTCTAGCCCCGAACACATCAACATTGTCATCAGCGGGCGCTGCTCTGGAGGAGCCAGCTTCAGGAGAGATATACATATCATGCTCCAAGACATATGAAGGCATTTCATACAATCAAATATATGGGTTTAAAAACAGTCAGTGAAACTGGTGTTTTACATAATATTTGCAGAAGCGACCACAGAGACTAAGGCAGATAAAACTGAGATTGGAATGATTGTAAAAGACCAGCTAAATGAAAAGAACAGCACTATGTACAGCAGGACGTGTGTTGAAGCATTGTTCCGTAAGTGCCTCCTCGAGCGGCACTTTCCATTTTATTTTCAAAGACCTTTCTTTTTGCTGAGAAAATGAAGAAACCAATGAAAAGAGATGTGGCAGAGAACAGACGTGAACCAGAATACAAAAAAGAAAATGGAGGGCCCTTCAGTTCAACCTTCATCTTTTGTGGTGTTATCCTCTAGATCCTCATCAGTGTCTAAATCGCTGTGGAGCCTCTTGGCCATGGTATTTCTGCTTCTCTCCTCCTTATTCCCCTTCTTTAGCTGGACTGGAAACGGTTTCACTGGTTACAAAGAGAGATAAAGGGGATGAGTCTGACGCTAAAACAATGTTTTTGTCATTTTCAGATGCTCTGGTCATTCAGATGTCAAGTTGTTAAATACACCCAGCAAACAATCCTTTTAAAGGCCTACTGTTTTTTAAACTACAAAAAAAAAACATCTGTCCTCATCTTGTTGCTTTCATTTAGCCGCTTGTAGAGACACCACCCCTCCCATGATTGGGTTTTAAATCTCACCTGCTGATGGAACAAATTGGTCTTCAGCTCGGCCGCCATTATCGCTGTGACTGGCGCTAACCGTCTCTTTCTGTTCCTCGTCTGTGACAATTCTCTGTCTCGCACTCTCGAAAACAGACTTAATGACAATTGAATCCTCATAGATCTGCAGTTGTAAACAGACACAAAAATGGAGACATGCACGCACACACACACACACACAGATAAATAGAGCATGGGTTGTTCTTCAAGATCCAAACCCATTTACGACAACAATAATAGGAGGGAGACTGTGAAAAATAATTCTGCCGCTTTCAAATGAAAGAATTCCTTTGGGTTCACCTGAGATCCCTCCAGGTTATAAGTCTGAGCATTGTGACACAGGAGGAAAATATCCTTTTCCAAATCCCCCACACTTCTGTACTTGTGATTACGCACACGTTCCTGTGAAGCAGAAGGTCAGAATCAAACCACGGTCTGACAATTGAAGTAAATAACCAGCTATCAGTAACACATTTAATAAATAATAGTCCAGCAGGGGGAATTTTCCAGCAGGATAGCAAAGAATACATTCTTAAAACACAAAAACAAAAACCCACATTAAGTCTGCACCTTTAAGAAACACAAATTTTCTGATTGTTCGACGAGGATAAGTGCCTCTCTCATGTCATAGCAATAATATTAAGCTGGCACCAGCTTAGTTTAGCATAAAGATTGGAAAGAGGGTGACACAGGCTGGATGCCTCTGTCCAAAAATCTGCATCTCTGCAGCTCACTAATAATTATTATTTTACATCTTGTTTGTATAATCTGTGGAAAAGCTGAAATAGTGAGAGTGAGTTTTAAATGGTCTCTCTGCTTCTGGACTTTACTTTTTTAACTTTAACTAAGCAACTGCCCACTGTAGACACACATTTAAACATGAGAGTATCAGTCTTTTCATCAAACATCTAAGAAAATGTACTTTCTGAAATGTTGAACTGTTCCTTTAATCTTTTAAGCATCAAGTTGAGTCTTAAATTGCATTGTTTGAGAGCGGAGCGTGTGAAGTGGCAACATGCTGTTCAGGTCATCAGAGAAGACAGGTTATCTCAAATCTAATAATTTCATCTTCTGGAATCTGACATTTTCACCGCTTTCTTCAGATGTGCATGTTGAGAAGGATGAGAATCATTTGGAGGACACGTCTGATGGTTTTTTGCATTTTTCTCACTACCAACAAATCCCATGAAAAGACTAAAACTGTAAATTCTGACTGAATCCACCAAGTCCACCACTGTCCTGCTATCCTCCTGTTTACAGCCCAACAAATGCACTATTTACTTGTCACAAACTACAGTGCTCAGCTGCAGCATTGAGAAATGGATTGTTCACTTTGTTTGACCGTTCGTGTGTGCCCTACCGCTTAATTAGAATCAGCTGTAGGTTTGTCGCTGTGTCGAGTGTGTGATTCAGGACCACTTGTTACCTGGCTCTTTCAACTTAACAGCAACCATAACACTTGAAAAAGCACAGTTTTCTTCAACAGGAAGAAGACGCCGCCTCAGTGTTCGGCGGGCATACATATTTTACTGGCTTTGGGTAACGTAAGCGCGAGTAGCTGATTTGATCAATTTTTCATCTTTTCTATTTTTTTTAAACCCTTTGATGTGCGTGTAAATCCCCAAAGCTCACATCTCCTGTAACAAGGTTGTTAAATGAGGCCTTACCTGTGTTTGCGACTTAGTTTTGGCTGATTAAGCAGAATGTTTTATGTGTTGTGCCACTCATTTTGAGGTGAATGTCCAGGAAAAAAAGCACCAAGTTTCAACAAAGAAAAGATGCTACTATGTGCGACTGCTCCGATCCTCTAAACTTACTAAGTTTTAGGATTTTTGGAGTCGATCCCATGGTGGCATCATTCAAATGCCTTTCCTTGTAAGCTGTTGTGCATGCCAAATATCTAATTTAATAGAAGTGCAGGGTTTTTCTATATAATTAGATGAATTTTTTTTTAATCTAAAAACAGGATAATTCAAAGAAATAATATAATATGTAATATATGAAAATGCATAAAAGTGCTACCTATAGTGACTTTGAAGTGTTTTTTTCTCTAACTGATAGATATTTTAGATGTACATGATTTATTTGGCATTGCACTGCACATTACTATTTATACAATTTCTCAAACAGCATTTACTAAAAGAGGTATTTGAATATTCAACAGAGACTTGTGTGTCTTTTAATGCATTACCCGTTTCATCTCCCTTTATGTGAGATTCTTTCGGTGGATGAGGAGACAGTGATGGTGTGTGAGTTCTGAGCGGAGACACGTACCCTGATCCTTCTGAAGTCCACGGGCTTTCGGATCAGCTCGTAGTACTCAGGTACCTCTTTCTTGGAGGGAAGCTGCACAAAGCCTTTACTGATCTGTCGACCCAACCTGGAAGCACAGTGCGATAGTTCACGTGATCTCAACACTCAGTATGTGACTGACCTGTTTATGACCCAGAACGGCAGCAATTGGTAATAATGTCTTTTACATTGTGGCTTTTGTGGCTTATTTCATTATCTTGGGATAACAAATTCAATTTTTTTTCCAATTTTTTTTGTGGCGCTCTCTCCCTTTAAGGCTGTTATTCTGAGATAACGATTCAATCACATCTTATCTGCAGATATCTAATATTGTTTTTTTCACATTCACCAGTTAGATAGCCTCCTATCTTTAAATGACAACATTGCCACAATTCCCACCTGCTCTCTACATTGGTGCTGCGCTGCCTGGCAGAAGTGATTCAAACAACGTACGTCTTCATCATTTCAGACAAGACTTGTACAACTTTTAAACTATCACATTGGGATAGTGAAATACTACTGAAATTAGTACATTTTAGCTGCTGCTGATTGGTTGTTTGAACTAGAGGAAAGATGATGGAGTCGTGGACGCGTGTTCTCAGTCGGCCGCTGTAAAGCCTGAACGACGTGACAGCCTCGTAAATGTCGTTCTAATCTCTGTTCCCGCACATACGCAGTTCATTCTGATGGCGTGAAAAGTCTCCTCTGTTTTGCATTGTCAGAATGCCCAAAAAGCCAGTGCGCATTTAGCGAAAGTGGAATATATGAAGAGTCTACAGCACAACCGTGGGAATGTGCAAGTGCGTAGACAGAACGTGAGGCGAATTTCAGAGGCTGTGCGATTGCCTACGATGTCAGTGGTGGTGGTGTGAGTGTGAATGACGCCGAGACACGAGACAACAAAAAATATGTGTGTATGCCATGTGTGGTACATTAGACGTCTGGTGCAAATTAATGCTGACTGTGCAAATATTCCTGCAGTCAAATTTGCATGAATGATCTGAGGCATAAAGTACCGCCTGTAGCTAAATACTACATAGTTTGAGATACTGTTGTGTTGAGATTAAAGGGTTTAGAAAATGAACAAGAAAAGTGTAGTTTTGTTATGTATTTTGGGGCAAAGAAATGATAAATTCATATTTGTGAGCAGCGGTTTGACATCTTCACACAGCGAGATCTTTGTGTTGTGATTTGATGTTCATAACAACTAGCAACAAGCGCTACATGTGTCTGGAAACATCACTGCTAAAACGTTTTTCCTCACCCGTCCTTGTAGTTGATAACCATGTCTACCAGTGTGCTCAGTGTTCTGGTGAGCTGAGGTGGGTTTGGAGGCAGTTTCTCAGCTGGTGGGCGTCCTCGCTTCCTCTTGACCTTTTCGCCAGTTTCCTGCCCGGCCTGCAGTTCTTTCTCCCCTTGAGGTTCACTTTTACGCTTCTTCAGACTGATGTCCTCTTCCATCTCCTCCAGGGAACCGTTTGCTCCTGCCTCAGGCTGTGGGAAGAGGGAGCGATGAGCGGGGTCGTCTGAGAAACTTGTCTGGGTTTGAATAAGGCGAATGAGACATTGCGGTGTAAAAAGAAAAACAAGTATCGTACTGTACACACAAAGGCGGTCACCTTCTTTCTTTTGTTGCTCAGGTTATACCCGAGTACAGTACAAGGACAATAACAACTGTGGAATGCGAGGACGAAAGGAGAACTGATTTCCACTCAAACTCCATCATTCTCATTCATCTGAGCTCTTCCTGTGACTTTCATGAGAAGGTTCGGATGCTCAGACGCCGCCACACTCAGTATATGTTTCCTCACATTCGGCTGCCGCAAATACAGAAACCTGAAGCACTTCAAACAACAAGCTATAGAGCGTAAGTCTAAAACCCCCGTATTACAGCACTCACAGCCTCCTGCTAATTAGCAGTGCTGGCTGGAGCATTCAGAATTACAGAGTATGGTTTTCTATTCAAATGAAAGCGGCTTTATTTATTTATTACAATGGCATCCGAATTTGCATGGACTGGAGCAACCCAACTGCTGCGCTGTCTCTGCAAATTTAGGACAGATTATTTTATCTGGAGGCTTTGATGTCAGATGATTATCGAGGGGCTGGGGGGGGCAGAATTTTTTTTTTAAACGCACAATGAATGTGAATAAATTTGAAGGAGCCATGTTGTGCTAAAGCACAGTCTTAAAAAAAGAGATAAGCTATTAATGCAACAACTATTAACCCGTATGTTGCTGGTTCATGCACACAAATGAGGAATTTTAGGTGCTCGACAGGGGTGCCTGCTGCATGCCGAGTTATTTTCGACCATTTCATCGATCCCTTTCGAATACCTGCTGCAACCACTGTGTTTTTCACAAAGGCAATTAGAGGCCAGAAACATGAGTATGCATGCAGCATGAGCAGCTCGAGCAGCAGCAGCAGCAGCCCGGCTGGAGAGAAGAGGGAGGAAATAGAGAGGGCATGCTGTCCAATTCGAACCGAATATCGATGCATCAATCATACATGTTCACACACTACACACACGCACACACACACACACAGCAGCAGCAGCATCCAGATCATATAATTGAGCATGCACTTGTGACAATGTATTTCTCAAGGACGGAGACATAAAAAAGAAAAAAAAAGGACAGCATGCTGAAATGTTGTTGTTTTTTTTTTATTTTTGCACACACTGGTGAGAGGAAGCATGCAGCATTATTACTGACAAACAATACAAACAGAACCATGCCTAAAACAAATCAGGAAACAGGAGTGGTGGTGATAAATACTGTTTATAGATAAACAAAATAAATAAATAAAATCAAATAATAAACGTGTGCTGCCGCTTCCCAAGCAAAAAAATAAAAAAAAGACATGGCAGATAAGTGAGTTAGAGGAGACACTGGATAGGTAACAATAGAAATCCTGCTCATCATCGCTCGGCTCAAATTTGGGCTTTGAAAGCCCCGCTGCTCTCTCTCTCCCTCTCTCTCTCTCTCTCTATCTCTCTCTGTCTCTCTGAGGGGCTGCCATCGCTCCAGCGGCAGACTGGAGGGATGGAGGGATGGAGGGGTAATCCTCAAAGATGTACAACGCAGCTTGAGAGCCGCCTGATTGACTGCGGCGCGTGTGAGCAGAGCAGGGAGGAAGAAGGGTGTTAGTGTGTGTGTGTGTGTGTGTGTGTGTGTGTGATGCTCTCCATGCCTGTGCTATCTCCCAACAAGCCTGCCTCTTCCCTGACTAATCTGGCAAAGATTCCCTCTCATCTGTTACAACACACACCTACACGCACAATCCAGTCCAAGCCCCCCCTTTTTTCCCTTTTTTTTCTCCTTCTCTTCCTCTCCTCCTGCACACACACACATAGACGGACACGAATGCACGCACACACACACGCGCGCGCTCTCCTTCCCTGACGCACGCACACGCACACACACACACACACACATTTTTATCCATCTCTTCCTCTCTTTTCCCATGCGATGTAGCCCGGCTGAATCCTCGAAGCCCCCGAGAAGAAAGACATGGAGGAGGATATTTACCTGGGTGCAATCTGCAGGCTGGCTATCAGGATCGGCTGCAGCTGTGGGGGAGAGAATTAGCAAGCCAGCATAGCGGCGAGCTGCTAGTCTCTTCATCAGCTGATCACTCAGAAGCAGAGCCCAGAAGGGGGGAGAATAAAAGCGCTATGTTTTCATATACAAATCAATGGGCCGGGGGAAAAGAGAAATGCCATACCCATCTCCTGTCTGCGGCTCTCCGAAGTCTTTTTCCTGACTCTGGAAGGCCCCGAGCTTGTCTCCCTCTGCATGTTTTTAATATCGACTGCTGCCAGACGAGCTTTTTTTTTTCTTCTTTCCTTCTTCCCTTTCTCTCTCTCTCTCTCTCACTCTCTCTCACTCTCCCTACCCTGCTGTTAAAGTTATCGGGTCCATTTTTTATTTTTATTTATTTATTTAACACATTTATTTATTTATTTGCCCTTTTTTATAATGCATTTCCATGTTTTGTGTGTGTGTGTGTGTGGACCAAACGCAGTGACGTGTGACTCGCAGCCTGCAGCAGTGGACGGACCGTCCCGGGTCACAGCGGAGCGCCTCCACGCCCGAGACATGCAGTGTGTGTGTGTGTGGGGGGGCATATATGCATATATGATACCCTAATATATGACAATCTACCCCCCCTCCCCCTGTCTAGTATTTGTAACGCCCTGACGCGTCGACAGAGCCTCCTAAAGTTGAGAGGAAGCTCTTCGCCGCCCTCCATGTCGGAGCTGCTGCTGCATGTCGGTGCACATGTCAACCAGCGACCGTGAACGCAACAGCTGTGCACGTGGCGCGTGAGACTGCCAAAGTTTTTTGGTCTTTCTGTAAAAACAAACAACAACACACACATACACTACTGGATCACATCTTCCTTGTTGCGCAACTTGATCGTCTGCGTAAGGACACACACACACACACACACACACGCACATACATGTCCCACAGCAGCGCACTCGTCCGCTCAAACACGCGGGAGGTCGGCTTGTTTGTTTGTTTTTGTGAGGTTGGTTTGGAGTTAATTTGTCACTGAAGTGCACCGCTGTGAACCGACCGGGTTGTCGTCGTTCTTTCGTTTTCTTTTTTGTTGTTTTTTTCTTATAATGGAAATGAACTCTTGTGTGGACTTTGTGCCAGGTGTGTTGCGCATTTGGATACAAAAAGGAGTCAGACCGATCGGTGACACTACAGGCTACTTCATTATCAACCAGTGGTGGGTCCAGGCCATGTGAGGGGCAGAACATGTGTATACACACACACACACACACACACACACTGTTTAAAGGGCACCACCAGGCAGAAGGTTCTGATGCATTTCTAGTGGCAGCTGCAAACCCCTTCTACTATGTGGGGCAGCATGTTGTGTTTGGAAAGAGGAATATTACACCAGACAAAAGTACACAAAGTCTGTGCTTCTGTTGCCTTTGTGCACGTTGTTGATGTGATGATCGCATCATTTGACCTTTTCTTCTTTTTAATACCAAATTATAGGCAACCTTGGACTCTTTCCTCTAAATGCTGAAATATAGCCAACATTTGACAGCGATCGTCACCCACTGAATGATCAAATAGGCAAATAAAAATGTACATCTGAAGTGCCCATATATGTGAAAAAACATTTTTAAATGAGGTTTTATATTGCTAATATGAGTGAAGAACCATCAAATGGATTGTTGATTTCTTGCATCAGAGTTGTTCAGAAATATTCTGTTGGACTGCTAAGGTGGGTCAAGCCAAGTTCAGATAGCCTGCAACCACTGCAGCCATTGTAGCAATTTCCATAGGTTGGTGGTCCGGCCCCTTCCACTATGTTGCCAAGATGGTTACCACTGAATATGAGAAGTGTCAAGTGTTTCACACTCAGCATTTTGAGCATTATGAGTGCACTGTTAGGGCGTGAAGTGGGCTGCATTTTGCCAACTTTGTCAGTGTGAACACACTCAAAACGTACAAGTGGAAGTGCAAAAGTATGCCAATGGAGACAGTGAAAAACATACTACAACTTGGCAGGGACACATTACCCAGCAATTCTCTCAACCTGATACTGTTTATATGAGGTGCTAAGTTGACTGATGGATTCTGCTGTACCCAAATATAAAATCATAAACATTGACCATTTGCTCATAGCTACTGCTTTTATTTGTGTGTGTGTGTATGTGTGTACATATGTATGTGTATATATATATGTGTGTGTGTGTGTGTATATGTATGTGTATATATGTGTGTGTGTGTGTGTGTATATATATATATAATATATATGAATGTGTGTGTGTGTATGTGTGTATATATGTGTGTATATATATATTTGTACACACACACACACACACATGCACGCACAGATGAGCCTTCTTCCACTGAATTTGTGTTTTCAGCCCCCTGAATTCCAACAGGGTGATTAATGCAATAATATTGACTCAGATTACACTTAATTTCTGTGCCAGCACAGCAAGGAGAAATATCTCTGCAACTGCAAGACTGAGCTGCTGAGCTGTAACAACTGCAGTAACAACAGTGGATTTTTTCTACTTTAAGCTCATACTCAAACACATCTGGTTTCTGTGATTCAATTAAGTGTTTCTGTCCTCAACATGTGCAAAATGCTGCAGAAAAGCAGCACACAATGTCAGATCTAACACCACAGGAAATTAAGAATACACAAGAAAACAGGATGGAAATACAAGTTCCTATTGCATGTCCTTCAAATCAGGTCAAACTCATAATGACAAAACCATGCCATGCAGAGACTTGTGTGGCTGGGACTGGAATTCAGTGGAACCAGAGAGAAATCATGATGCACATAAAGTTGAACAAGCGATCCACGGCAGAGCTTCCATGCCACGCAGTTAAGTTGCTCATATAGCAGCTGGACAAGGCCATTTGTCATACTTAACTTTTACATTTCTTATTACTACAGCCTTACTGTAGCTATACGAGAAAGCTTTATACTAAAACAAAATGCCCTCAGCAAACTGTTAAATATACTGTATCGCCATATTAAACAGATGGAGCCCTGTATTTTAAACCCTCTAAAACCTTTAATTCAGATTTTAAGTATTTCTTTATGACCAAAATTGAGTAGATGCTCTCCATTCACCATGATACATGTCATTACTAGTCTGTCTAACATATGAGATGTCTTAAAGTCCAACTGAAGTCACATTTAGTCACCCCCCCACCCCCCCGTTAATATCTGAAATAATCCAGCAATGTCTACAAGCCACTGGCAGACAGTTTGTTGTTAACAGTAGCATTAAGGTATGAGGACCAGCACCTGAATGGATCAGACTGACATTTGAATGTGCTGTTTCTTGTGCTGCAGGATAGCATTTCTGTCTATGCTATACATGAAGATCAAATTGTATTTTGGTGAATTGATTCAAAGTTAGGGGGATTTTTCCCTAAACGGAGAACACACCACATGCCATTTACAGAACAGATATGCATGCTGCAAAGACAAAGGCTGGCCTATAATATAGGAGGAGGTAAATGTGGAGGAATTAGATAAATATTTGACTGCAGGAATCCTCACATACACAAAGACAGGGTATAAGACAGCGTGGCTTGAAACAATTAATCATTAGCCAGTAAATAAATCATTAACCTGCAGACATCAAGAACATGCAACACACTGTACTTTAAACAGAAACACTGCGCACAGTGAAACAACACTATTTGTTGGTATTTCCTGGCTCAGTGTGCAGGGTGACTAATCTGCATGAAATTAGGACTGCTGACTTTCCTTGCATGCCGTTTTCAGATGACATTCATTATTGTTTTCAGAAAATGAGACAAAGAACGAGGCCCTCATTATTGTGTAGCTTTTGAAGATGGCTTATGTGACAGCACACTGTAATGGGTAGTAAGGTGTAGTGAAGTTCCTACTAAAGGAGTGAGGGCAGTGTGAAGTGACTGGATTAGCTAACCCCAGTGAAATAGATATATCATTTCAGTACTATGCTCCTAAGAAGTACTTGCTCAAAACCGCTGACTGTTACCATGGCAACTGCAAATTTTGATGGTGGACCTTGTATATCATTGTATTTTATTGCTGTTGCTGGGAAATGACTCAGAGTGCTCTCAGTCACACATGCACAAGCTCTCAGTAATGGGACACAGTGACAAGCCGGGGGTGACAACATAATTTTATACATCTACCCTCAATTTTCTACATCCAGGCACCATTTTTTATCTGTATTTGCAAATAGATAAAATCACAATTATCTGGATAAATGGAGTAAACAAAAAAGCACAGGGACACTGCATGTTGTACTCATGTCTGAAATACCTTTAGGATGTAAACTTTTGCAAATGCATAAAGAAATGCAGAGAAAACACTTCACGCTTTATTATTTCTTATGATTTATACCCTATCACATATTCATTCACCACCAGTGTTCTTATGTAAAATTAAACAATGACAGTCTCTCTGTTGCATGGCTGACAAAGGACTGAATTATTGTCCCACTTTTAATGCCAACATCACAAGCTCTCTTTTCTCCTCTTCTCTTCTCTAGGTCCTGTGGAATATTCATTACTCAGCTGTACCAGGGTGCAGGTTATTTCTACTGTTTGATAAATGATTTACAGCTTACTCAAAGCTGAAATCCCATTTTAATTTGCAGTGTGGCAAGCGTGGATGATCAGTAATCCAGGCTATGATTTACACCGCCAGGGCACCAAGATAACTACAAATAAGCCAGTAAGTTGTTAATATCTATCTTCTGAAAAGATGTGTAAAATTTAAAACATCTTGCTGCCTTATCCTTGAGTAATAGTCGATGAAAGCTCAATGAAAATAATAACATATCAAACGTGGGGTCAGATGGATACAGGGGACAGTACCTGAGGAGGTGGAGGGAGGCGAGTAGTTTCTGTCTTTGAGAAGAAAAGAGAGCTGGGTGTCATGGGATGACTCAAACTGGTCTGTCAAACTGAAAATAGGGGAAAGAAGTGTTGATGACCCACTGGCTGAACCATGGGTTTCAAACCTGGTAATAAGAGAAATGTGAGAAAACATGCATTCAAGACCCCCACTGAAACTTGCTGAAACTGAAAAATGTTGAATAAAAAAAAAAAGTAAGTTTTTTTTGGAATAATGTCCCTTTGTGAGACTCAAATTAAGGGTGCATAAACTAAATATACTGTAAATGTATAACATGGTAACTAATGTACTTCTGAGATTTTAGATATTAAGTTTTACATATCAATCAATTAATACCTTTAACAGAGGAGCACTGCAGGCATTGATGAAAAGTTTATTCATAGAAGAGAAAACATTGGGCCGTCCAACCTTCATCAGTGTCAAAACTATCCATTATAATGCAGACACCACTTACAGGAGTTTGACATTTTGGGAGCTACGCGTATTCACTTTCTTGCCAAGAGTTAGATGAAAAGATTGATAGCACTCTGTCAGTGGAATATCAAGCAGCCAGCAGCCGATTGTTTGGCTTACATTGACAAACAGGAAGAAGAAACTAGTCTGGCCTTGTCCAAAGGAAAAAAAAAGTTCAATAGCATTCCCAAAGCTCATTAATCAGCATTAATTAATTTGTCAAAAAAAACAAAAAAAACAAAAAAGCCCCAAAAACATTCATGTTTAACTGACTAAATATGGGAATGGTGTTGATTTTCTTATATAATTCTTGGTGAGAAAGCAAAAACACATGTTTCAAAATGCTGAAATACTCCTTCACAGTATGTGTCATCAGTAACAAAACCCCCAGAAATCTCAGACGCAGAAGCACTACATTTGTGTGTAACAGCATGAAGCTCAGGTGTGTAAAACAACAAAATTACATAATTGTCCATATACTAGTATATTTAAAATATATACCATGCTTCACAATTCTAGTAGTACACATACAGGTAAAAGTGTCATCTTTTTTTCTAGAAAAACTGACTTGAACTTCTTCTATATATAGCCACTTATTATTGAATTTTCTTATTGTTTACATATTTCATCACATCTTTGGCTTTGCTATCATACTATATGCTGTATTGTATGTTCCTTTGCTATTTTAAATATATAATTTACAAAAAAGACAATCAAAAGAAGTTAAGAAACAAAAAAGTAATATTATATCGTAGCTGACTGCAGGATACAATTTTATCTATTATCTCTTATAAACATAATCTGCCATGCATGTATTACCTGCCGAGTTAGAACATAATACACACGATGCAATATAACTGAGGAATAATAAAAACTCTGTCAACTATTGAAAAGCATCACTGATTGTCTTGGTATCCAACTACAAGTTTCAAACACACTAATAAAGTCCCCTCCTTTTGTTATGCAGGCCTTGATATTAAATCACCTCATAAATAAGATTCAACCAGCATCCATTTGGGCTTTGGGCATTACCTCATTCAGAGATATTTCTACCACCAGAGGAGGAGAGAGACTTGCCACTGTGGCGAGCAGCTGCCTGTAAGGACACAGAAACACATACTCAGAGACACACAATAAAAACTTTTTTAAAACTAGCCACATACATACTCAGTTTAAGTGTTGGTGTGAAATTGACCTACATACCCCTGTCTGTCCTTTGGAGAAGTTGGCATGTGCGTAAAGCAGCACTGCAATGTCATTATGTCCTGCCTCCAGTGCAATGGAGAGGGCTGTGCTTTCATCCTGTAAAAACACAAATGCATATACATTATGAACTATTTATTATAGACCACATATTCAATACCACTTCTAACACTTTATTTCCTGGACACATTTAATGGCGGTTGTTTAACATGTGAGACAAATTGGAGAGCTTGAGCTTCACAGTTTGAAGCCACCAGGCTCACAGAGTGGCAGCAATGACTCACATACACTGTCAGTCAGGGTGGCATCACAGTCTGGCTGTGCCAGCAGTAGTTTAACAATGTCAGCATGGCCATGCTCGCTTGCGCACATCAGCGCCGTGGAGCCCTCGTCATCCTGGAGGTTGACCTCTGCCCCCTGTGCCAGTAGAGCCTGCACCATGTCCATCCTGCCATGGCTCACAGCCAGCATCAGAGCTGTCTGACCTGCCTGGACGACAGAAGGAAGGGGTCAGAATAAGGAAACAGGGTTAATGAGTCCACACATCTCAACCATTTCAAATATAGAATCATAGCTTGTTTGTGAAATCCAGCAGATCAAACTCTCTTCATTCCTTTCTCACAGAAGATATGCATGTACAGCACATGAAACCTCAGACAAATACTGTAACATTTCATTTTACAGTTCTTTAATTTCTTGATAATTGTTAAATATTTGTTTCCTGGAAAGAGCTAAGAATTAAAGATACTTCCAATGGCACAATTTTTGTCAATACACAGGTTAGGCGAACATAAAAACATGAAATGTTGCTGCAGGCAAGTATACAATTGAACATTTATGAAGAATAAAATTTACAGCAGGAAATAATGAAATAAATAATGAATGAATATCAACTTGTGCTTAAATGGAGGAGATCTTAAAAAGGAAATTCCTCTCTAAATATTTTTCGATGGTTAGTAGCAAATTACTGTAGCTAATTATTTCCAGGAAACTTCAGAGTGCACAGTCCTCAATAAAAAGATGTGGAGTAATACCCACATCTGGAAGTGAATAATTGTAAATGACCCTGACATTTAAAAATTTACACTTCAGTAAAAGAAAATATACAAGTAAGCAAAATACTGCTTTTCACTGATCTATCACAATGCAATGCTTACAGCTGTTAATGCCGCTCACATTTTTTGATGTGATGGGCCCACATCCTGTATATCTATGGCAACCAAACTTTCTTTGACAATCAAATATCAGAATTATATTTGAACTACAAATATCATTCATTTATAATATTAAGGAATCCACAAAAGTAGTTTTAGTAGTACTCACAGCAAGGCTGTTGCACACATTTTAGACAAACAACAGGACATTTTACTTACTACAATTATCTGGGAACAGACTGACCTGGCTGGCCTTGGCATTGACGTCTCCCTTTGTGAAGAGCTGCTCCACAACTTTCATGTCCTGTGGACTTTCTACAGCTGCGAGTGCTGCCAGCATAATGGGCGTGTAGCCTGCTTTGTTCTGTTGATTCACGTTGCACACCTCTGGAGTGATGGTGATCGAGGGAAAGGAAATCAGAAAGATGTCAGAAAAAAACAGATATTAGTATATTTTCATTTCTTTATTGGTGGGTCTTGCAAAGACAACCATCTTACACTGACAGCAAGAATATATATTCATATTAAATGAAATGGCCCTACACAAAGTTTATTTGTCTTGTACAGCTGTAGGTTCATAGATATGGAAAACATTTTAGCACTCTTTAAAGCCGTGCTTTAATTGCACAGCAGTTTTGCTGTCACTGCCGCTGCAGCAGTGACACAAACACATTTTAGCTTCACTCAAAAGTCCCACATAACTGTGGCTTTGTTGCTACTGTGCAATTAAAAGTTCACAAAAGCATGTATTTTGTGAGAGCTAAACTCACTCTGCGCATCACGTGGAACATCAAACTGCTCAGACTTGCTCTTTCAAATAGGTCAATTTTTTGTTATTTTGTAATATATAGAATAGAGTATAAGGAGGTTTTAGATGTAGTCAATCTTTCCTTTTAGGGCCAGGTGATATTCAACCAAAGTCTTTATTTCAAGCAACGTAATAATGATGAGTAATGATGATAGAATTGTTTACTGTTTTGCTGATTACCTTTAATAACCTAAACCAAGGCATTTACTGTTGAGTACTTTATCTCCTCCATCTGGACTTGTATTTACTGTTTATTTGTTCAGTTTATTATTGATTAAAGCCAATGAAGGACCTGGCCCTGGATTATATTACTGTATTTCTGTAACTTATGATCTCATGTAGATTTCTAATTCATGAGAATGAATGAATGAAGCATTTTAACAACTCATTATTTTATCATAACAGCTTTGACAGTAGAAAACATCCTGTTTGGATGGTTGCAGCAGCAAAATAAGCTAAGAAAGATGAAAAAGCCAGAATACATGATGATTTCCAATTGCCCTTTGACTATTAAAGTACCTGCATCAAGCAATTTCTTGACGATGCCAAAGTTGGAGTGAGACACACTGTAGTGCAGAGCTGTGTTTCCATTGCCGTCAGCCATATTTGTTACATGTTGCAATACTGAGGGTGAAATGACGCGAAATGTAGACAAGTAGTCCCCCATCGTGTCAGGGGAAGCCGACTTCTGGCTGGACACAGAGAACCACTCCTGCTGGAGTGTTTGCAGACAGTCGTGCTGCAAAAGGACAAAGGAATGCAAAAATGTGTATACATATATAAGAAAAACAATCTATGTTTTTTAAAGCCCTGAAACCTGTTATAATTCAGTGTACAGCAATTCCAACGACTACTTCAAAGTAGACAGGATAACTTTGTAATCACAGGGATATGAATGACAGAAGACAGACAAAGAGCAGAACAAAGCAACAACTTTTGGTTAAAATCTCCAAAACAACATCTTAAAGGAAAAGACGTAGGAAGCTGTTCTCATTTAATCCGTTTATGGATTAACCTCATTTAATGCTGAGTTGTGCTAGTATCTCAAGTTTCATTAAACTCTGATTTACATTTTCAATTAACTTATTTTAAGCTCTCCTTCTCTTCATCTGATGATAATAACAATCATGAAAGCAAGGAGAGTTTCAAATATCATTGTTTTCAAGTTCAGGCAAAATACAATGACAGAAAATTACAGAGCTGGCACATTCCTGTGCCTTTTCTATCCAATGCCAAAGTTTCTTTTTCAATGACATACTTGAACACACCCTTCTTTAGCATTCCTCCACACCCATAGAGTGACATACCATTAAATGTGCACACAACCACACACACACACACACACAGACACACACACACACACAGAGACACAGACATGCAAAGGCTCTCACACTGAATATAGTGAACAAAACATACCAATTCCCTGCTGGATAACGCCTTCTCATCACTCAGGTGCATCTTTAAGGCTTGACAAGCAGAAAACATCTTTTCGCTTAACTTACACCTGAACGGAATAAAATGCTCCAGGTTACTCCCTCCAGTGTTAGACTCATACAGTAAAACATCAAGACTGATGCATGAGGCTGTTTAATCCAGAAATCTTCAACTGAGATTTTGTAGCATTAAAACCCTCTGGACTCTCACATTACCTCTGTTGCGTGTGTGATTTTGAAGACCCTTTCGATCCCTTGTTGGAGCCACCTTTGCCCTTCCTTGCCTGTGTTCCATTTTGACAGGTTTCCTTTAATTTTTTGTTTCCTCTCCTTTCCACTTCGTCAGAGAGAGTCTTCTCACTTGCAGAGTGCTCAAAGGATGACACAGGATCCAATCTGGGGAAAAAACACAAGAGTTAATATGCTGAATAAATCTAGAATCTGCTTGTGAAATGTTAGTTCAGACACTATTGACTGAATGATTGATGATTACCCAGTGGTCACCCTCATAAACTTCATGCTCTTCCTGTTGCTGCTACAGCCTTGGTCACCATTCTGTTTCTTCATTACAGGTCCTGGGACACTGGCATTAGTTGACTGGTCTGGAAACAACAATGCAGCACATGCTTCAAACTCTTAGCTTCAATTCATTAATGTAACAACATGTGTAAGAAATATTGTATATTAATGATGATTTATATATTCTCACAAATGCCTCATTTTAAAAAGGAGAGATCTCTCTGACACCAGCCTTTTCTGTGAAGCCATTCAATTTTAGACCCTCAGCCACAAAACTGGTATGTGGTGGAAGGCGCCTCCGAAAACCAGATATCATTCCAAACATTTCAAGTGTATCCCTCAAAAACTAGACTTGCCAAGCCAAAGGCAGCCACTTCCTCTAAACCCCACACAAGTTTAAACTGGGCCTTGGGAGTGGTCTGGAAATAAAATATTTTTAAACTCTACTATGCAGAGACAGTATTCTTACTGATGCTTCTCATGAAAATTAACTTAAAAGACATTGCATGTTTACCTTGCAGAGTTTGTTGTTCTAACATCTGTATCAATCTTTTCACCTCTGAATCATTGCCACCCTGTTGGCATATTCCTGTGTTTGTTCTGTCACATTTAGGGGAGTCAAATGAAAGCTGAGATGGGGACTGAAACTCTCTGCTGACTACAACAAAGAAAGAGAATATTAGTGAGGTTTTTGATTAATAACAGCATGACATTACATACATTAAATATAGTGTATGAACTAATAATAATAATAATAATAATAATAATAATAATAATAATAGGCTTCACACCGTTCTGCTGGCCAAGAGCTGGTGGTGGTACAGTAAGATGTAAGCACAGATAACCACCATATTTTAAAAGAAAATACATTTAACACATTTGCCAGGCCTCAATAAGACACGCACAATGCTTTGTGGTGAGATATATGTTATATGTTTTGCTCTGTTACAAGGATACTCCACAGGATACCTTTAACCAAATCTGTATAGTATTACCTGGTGGCTGAGAATCTAAAGGATGGACTTCTGTTCCTCCTTGTCTTCCAGCTTTGTCACTGCAGAGTAGCTTGGAGCTAGCACTTCCCTGGTGCTGGACAAACCTTTCCCTCTGCGGAGTGTAGTCCTCCGTGAGCAGGTCTCCATGTTCTCCGAGGAGCCTATGCATCTTCTCTATGTAATGGTTCAGCTCGGGATCCCACTGTGACTGTGGCGAGTTCTGGAACATCAGGTCAGGTTTACAAGACGAAACTGACAAATCCTGCACCCTCCCTTCCCCTACACCAATGCTCCTTGTTTTGATGGGGTCAGGTAGATGGGATGGTCCAGAGGCCATATTTCGGGTTTTCAGTCCAACCAGGAAATTATCATTAATGTTTGTAAATCCAACACCAGTGTCTCGAGTTACCTTGTTGACTGTTCCTGGTGTTTGTTTTAAGGCACTTCCTTGTAGATTTGCTGTTCCTACACCAATTGTGGAGGTTTCTGGATTGCATCTCATGTCCTTGATATTGTTGCCCACAGACACTGTCCTAGTAAAGCTCTGAGGGGTGTTGGTGTGCTTGTGTTGGGTGCTTAGGACAGTATTAGTGCTGGAGTCTGTGTTGAAGCCATGCTTGGTATTGGTAAACCGAGAAACTGAACTGGATACGGTGTTGGTACGCTGAGAAGCTGTCTGTGGTGATGCCATGATTCCCAGATCCACTCCTCTGACCTGATCTGTTGCAACACCTTGAGAAACCATTTCCTTTGCTTCATAGATGATCACATCAATAGAACAGTCTCCACAAGCCACCGATTTATACTTAGTCTTTGCTTTCTTAGATCCTGGATTCTCCACTGGTACCTCGGTGTTGGTTTCTGCATCACATGACTTTATCTCCATCCCAACTCCTTGTGTCTGTGTAAAAATTTGGATCCCCACACCCTTTTCCATGGTCTCTACTCTCTCCCTCACATCCCAGTGGCTCATGGGTACATCTGGTCCAACACAAACGCTTGTTAGCTCAGGCCTACAACAAGATACTCCCACAGTCTTCATCTCTGTTGTCTCCCCTGTGCTGGCATCTCTGAGCTCTGTGTGATTACCCACTCCCTGGTTTGTAGTGTGAGGCCTCACATCAGTGGCAGTGCTCACAGTGGTTGGCCTAGCCCAAGAGGCTTTATCTGCTCGGTTCCTAGCTCCTGCAGCCTGAAGCTCAAGTTTCAGGCGACTCATTTCTGTCTGAAGAGCTGATTCTTTCAACTCTGCTTCTAAGTGACAAATTTTCTCTTTCAAGGCACCAATTATTAATTGTTGGGCATCAATCTCTGCCTCCCGTTCTGTATAAATTGCAGAATTAAAATCAGACATTTCTGTTGCAATGGACCTCATCTCTACTTGATCAGTGTACACATATTTGTCTTCTTTTAAGGGCTTAAACAAGGTTATATCTGTATCTTTGTCAGTTCCATCTGCGACTGATGTGACAGTCTTGTCATGCAGAGAGCTATAGCTTTTTCCATGCAAATGTCCACCCTTGATGGTCCTTTCTAATGCCAATATCTCATCAGTCAGTTGCCTGTACTGCCTAAAGTCAGTGCAGTCATTTCTCATTATGCCCTCAAGCCTTTCTTTGGTATTTACCTTGCTCTCAATGTCAGACCTTTCAATGCTATATGTTCTCTTTGAGATCACATCATTCATGTCCTCGCCTTCACTCTGGTTTCTCTGCTGAGACAGGAGTTGCCTCTTTTCCTCCTGAAGGACAGAAATTTTTACCTGGAGGATAGGGATGATTTTTACCTGTTCCTCCAGCTCCTTCAGTCTCTGCAGGGCTACCACCATCTGGTCACGGACATGTTGCAGGTGCATAGGGCCCAGATTTGAAACTGGGGTGGTTCTACCAGAACTCTGTGGGCTTAGCCTAAGGCATCCTGTGCTTCCTCTAGTTCCCAGAGACGAGGTAAGGTGGACATGCCCATCACTTCCTGTGCCACTAGGCTTGTTCCCATTGTTGTTGTGATTATATGCTCCAAGACCAGTGAAGGGGGAGAGCGACCCAGGTGAGCTTACCCCTCCAAAGCTGGCCAGTCGACGTCGAGGGTGGGGCTGAGGCGGAGTCTGGTTTGTTGCCTCCTGATCAGATTGTTTATGCATCTCCACAATAGTGTTTTCCACTACGGGGCTTTGTCTTTGTAAAGCCAGATGTCTTGCAGCAGGCTGAGGCTTTGGCTCACTAAGTATTTGAGACATTGCTGGCCCTTCATTTCTGGAAGACTTGTTATCCAATGAGGAACCATGTGGTGGAGGAAGAGGAGGTCGACCTCTGGTTGTAGAAGACATACCCAGTAGTCTTGTGTCATCACTGCTAGATGATGACAAAGATTCTGCAGAATACCACTGGGTGGATGAAACGCCACTTTGTGTTTTCTCCACATTGATGGCCACTTTGGGCCTCCTCTTAAGGCTTAGACGCTTAATGGTTGTGCTGTTTTTGAAATTGTCCATACACTTGAGGTAGTCCACGTCTGACTGATAACTGTAGTCAGTTCCCAGGTAGTTAGGAATACACTCTTCAGCACTTTGACCTGTTAGATTAACAGTGGAATAGTCATAGGTAGTTACTGTTATTATTATTATTATTGGTGAAAGCAGTTCACACACTGAGCTGGAAGTGGGGGAAAAAACATTATGCGGGAATGTCTTCATATGTCTGTCAAATTGCATCTGAAGAACCACCGCCCCACCCTCAAGTAAGCTTAGATTTAAAAGAGACAATAAAACTAGACAATAAACTCACAACAGTAAACCAACAACATAGAAAATTTAAACTGTTCTTGACTGACAAAATGACTAAAATCTTACAGGTAAAAAAACACTACATGCTATGCCCTTACACTCGTTTTTCTTTCCTTACCTCAGTGTAAGACGCCGATCAGAGATTGTTTCTATTCGAGAGTCAAGACTCTTCCTTCTATCACCTCAGAATGTTTTTGACTATAACCTCTCTGAGCCTGTCCCACAAGAAGAGGAGGGACAAGGGAGGATTTACCAATCGTGTTTTCAGCAGTCACTTCTCTCCAAATGGTATGTCTCTCTACATAGACTGGACCCACTCTATAATTACTCTAAAACTTTCCCTCTAAATGCCTGACCATAGTCTTGGCAGGTTTTCTTAACCACAGATATCTTCCAAATATTTCAGCCAGTGAGCACACAAAAAAAGACTGTATTTAAACTGTGAGTGTTGAAGTTTATGGAGATATTCTCTTCTTTGCAATCTTTCAAATTACATGATAACCACTATAAACATAAGGCTGAACATATTTTGTGCATTACAAACAGAAAAATGTACCATTTATGAAATCCACATCAAGCAAAAATGAGCTTTTAACTTGCTGCAAAAGTAATTGTTATAGTTACCTGACACATTTCTCAAGATGTAACTGCCTTGCGCCATGAATACGATTCACAAAGCAGCAATAATGGAGCGATCCCTTTATATCCAGTTAGAACCCTGAAAAAGCCTGTAAAGAAAAAAAAAGGAACTAACCGTGCTTCACATCTTCATAATTAGCCTTTACTGTACATGTATGTACTGTCCTGCTGCATCACCCATTCAATCTCTTTCTCTCTCACAGCCCAGGTCCTCCAATCAATAACAGATAACCTTACAATGCTTACATAAAGGAAATACAACACCAGGCCCTGACATATTATAGTTAATTCTGCAAAAGCTCAGTGAGCAAAAGGCAAAGCCTCAGTGCACAACAGTGACTCACTGCATTGTAATGCCATATCACTTTCTCATCAGTAAGCACCTTCTATTCTCAGCATGTGGGGATTTAAAAAGGAGGTTTTGATTTTTGCACAGAATGCACATAGACTTTATTTCTGTCTGTTTCTTGAACAGTGCATGTTTTTGCCTGCATGGAGATTCACTTACATTTGCAAGTTAAATTATTGTTTGCTAACATTTTTATGTATAAAATAAAGATAACATGAAACAGGTGAGGTGAAATTAGCTTCATATTCATTGTTTTATTTGGTGTTTATAAAAAATGTGAAGCTCACAGCCCACATCCAAATCACAATGACATCTACAGACACTTTTCATTTGAAGTGTGAGTGAATAACTACACATGGCATCAAGGTTCCAGCAATAAATAGGTTTGGCATTTTATTTTAGAGTCAACCACAGTGACTTTATAAGTACTGGGTCTGCCGTTCTCACATGAATGTTGTGGAGAAACTCTTTGCAGGAAGACAGAGTCAAATTATCAGTTAAAGAAATAGAGACACTCAAAAAAACCTGGGACTAACAGATAAAGTTTGAATGTGTGAGAGAGGCAAGGAAGCAAAATTTAAACGAGATTTAAATGTATGTATGCTTTATGCCTTCTGAGTCATCCACATCAAAAACACTGTACTGCTTATATAAGCTTATGTAAAAACACCATAGTTTAAATATATTTTCAGGACAGAGTCTCGTGCACATTCAAAGTGCCTCACATATCCTCTGTTACAATCTTTCACAGAGACTGATGCCCAAGGCTCATTGGGATGTGTTCTCAATGTCATTTATTTCTTTTTCTTAACACAGTACGGGACTAAATTGATAATTGACAACTCTTCTAATCTAAAAACAGGTGTACCTATTTAGTATGTGAGGGGCAACAGTTTCACATGGCAAACAAATGACTCACGTATGTTAATGTGTGTTTCACTGTGCAACTAGAGGTGTAGCAGCTTCAGTTGTGGTAGAGTGAAAGTACTGTGTTGCTCTTGTTGTCGCCTTTGAAATAAATCATATTAAGAACCCAGTTCCTGAAGAACCTGGTACGGAACAAGGCACATAGATGTTTTTCCTAGTGCATAAATGATTTCAAGTAAAAAAATAATCAAAATAAGAGAATGGTCATAACTGGTGAGTAAATACAACATTGTTTTTAGGGGGTCACAAGCCAAAATGGTTCAGTCTAAAATGAGCAAGTTCCTTTTCCTTTTTTTGTGGAATAGGCCATGTTTTTTTTTTTTTGTTTTGTTTTTTTTGTCTGTTTCACAAAGGAGGAACGTCCTCATCATCATGTTCAGCTTGGAAGTCAACAAAACATTTAGACACTCATGCAAACAGGACCAGCTAAAGCAGGCAAGTATCCCTGAGCAGTTTAAGATGCCATAACTGCAAAAAAAAAAAAAAAAGGACGACAACAAGCAGGGCTGGATGTTGCCTAAACCTGACGCCTTGTGGCCACACTGAGAGAATACAAGACGAGCAAAAATGTGATGATGTTGGTGCAAAACCCCTACTTGACTTTTTCCCCCCTACTCTCTCGCTCTCCCTCTGTCTTCCTTAAAAACTGAGATAACGTCAGCGCGGATCCACCTGTTAGCAAGCATTAGCCCGCTAATTTGACTCACCTGTGCAGCAGGAGGCGGAGGAAGAGGAGGGAACACCTGCGACAACGGGCTCGGGTTGATGTACAGGTTAATTGAAATGTCACACTGTAGCTTACCAGCTGGGAAATGTCCTAAACCATTTCTTAGACACTAATACGGACGTGAGTTTATATTTTTCCCCCCTTTGACTGTGAAACTACGTGAAGAGTTTGCACTGTCCAGGTGCGTGGAGAGCGACCACTGCGCATGCGCCGAGATGTGTCAGCGCGCACAGCAGATGCTCCTGGGAGTCAGTCAGGTGATGAGAGGCCCTCTGAAATATTGATGATCGCTTTCCTTCTTCTAAAGCGATTGCACTACATGAATTTCTTTCTCTTTTTTCGCTGAAACATCTTTCTTACAACTTTCTGCGGATGAGAGAAATGCTGAAGTTGCATGGTTTGATCAATAATAGCCTTCACAAAGTGATATTTGAAAGAACATGTTTGATATCTTAATAGTGTATATTCACTATAAAAACATGATCAAACATTTTAAATATACTCCAGTTTTTTAATAATATGACCTATATTCACCTTTCCTCTGGTGGCACAATTGGAGATATGAGAGCATTAAAGGCCAAATAAAATAAATATTATGCATTCAACTACACCGGCACACTATTTAATTACAGTACTGCACCTTTCCAGGGCTGTTTTGATTGTTCTGAAAGTTTAATGGAATAAGAAAGTGACTTCTTTCAAAACTCAAATTGATTCAGAGCCCAGCAGGAAGTGGCATGCTCCTTAGAGCTGAATCCTTGCCCAGACCTCATTTACAGGTGCTGGCCAGAAAATTACAATATCATGAAATAGTTGAATTATTTCAGTAATTTTATTCAAAAAGTGAAACCTGTATCCTGAATACTTTCTTTCCA
>JBAJHX010000035.1:9748967-9775007 GCA_037176925.1 Amniataba percoides | reverse complement strand
AGATTCACTTTTTGAATCGAATAACTGAAATAATTCAACTATTTCATGATATTCTAATTTACTGGCCAGCACCTGTACACACAGCAGCCTGCAAGCTGCTCAGCGACACCATGTGGACACACTGGAGAAATACACATTGCACTGCACACCAAACCAGCCATATCAAATATGTTCATACTTACTTAACTTTTTTTTTTTTAGAGATAACTTTTTTCAGATGTGTATGCATACAAGCGATCCATTAAACTCAAACTCATTGTGTAATTGTTTTCAGCTCTCACATGCTGGTCTGCAAGCTGACCTTTGTTACATTTTTTATCATTAACCTGAAAAGGCAATGAGTGGTCTGTGGTTAACCATCAGACGTTGCCTCATGGCGGTGGCTTGTAACATGCCTGGTATCTTGATAAGTTCAAAGCTCAACCTCCGCTTGCTGTTGTGAAACAGGTCTCTGACACATTTCATGTAAGCATTATGTTGTAAGCTCCATGGACCATGTGAAGTCCTTTTGCCTCTTTGTGTTTGTGTCACAGACTGAGGCAGCCATAAAGCAATTACATGCATGCAGAGACACACTGACACAGACACAACATGCACCACCGCTGCCTCAGAATGCGACCATCTGTTACGCTGAAAATACTGTTTCATCAGCAAAGTGTAGCATTAAAAGTGTTGCATAAAATCAGGTGGGGAACCTTGAGTCCCGTGATTTGAACTTTACACTTTACACGATCATGCAGGGGAGGAATGTTAAAACAGTTTTAGCAGCATATCCGCAGAAGTGCTGAGATGGTCATATCCAATACAAGCTGTGCATCGACTTTTCTAAGAAGGATTTTACAATTCTGAAAGGAACTTATTGCAAGGAAAGTGGTTAAAATATGTTAAATTAGTCAACTCTCATAAATAGCTTGGCACTTGTAAACCTAGACAACTGAAATTTGTTTCTATGGAAATAATAGGAATCCAGCAAATATTTGAAAAGCATAGGACATTTGTTGATGCACTGTAAGGTAATAGGAATTAGGCTAGGTGATGAATGCAGTGCTGTATTAACACTGTGTCTGTTAGAAGCTTTTGGAATAATTATACATTTCTGCACCATGAACACAATGAAACATGAATCAGTGGTGTTGTGACTAAGTGCTGCTCCAAGTGAACCAACCAGAGTTTTGAATTAAGGAGTTGGATTTCTTTGTTCCTTACATTGCTCACAGCGTGTAATTAGCAGAGCTTTACAGTGCAGGCTGAAATAAGGGACTGAATCAGTGTTACTTTAAAACAAAACAAGATGCTCACTATCTTTGAACTTTGTCCTTTTTAAACTCAGAGGTTTCTGACGTGATCCACTGTGAGAAAGGACACTTTTGATTGGTTCGAAGAGATGCACACCCCCGTCCCTTCCCCTATCTCAGTTCTAGAGTCCACTTTTTAACTTTGGGCCTGTTACTCACTCTTCACTTAAGGCATTAGGTCCTGGTCCCACTCCCACAGCTGACAGCAAAATGTCTGACAAAGGAGCCTTCGATACCAACGTGCTGACCCTCACCAGGTTTGTTCTGGAGGAGGGCAGGAAGGCCCACGGGACAGGTGAGCTGACAAACCTGCTCAACTCCATCTGCACAGCAGTTAAAGCCATCTCAACCGCTGTTAGGAAAGCTGGAATCGCTAACCTGTGAGTAGTATTATACATATGTATTTATTTTTGAAATTCTTTTCCCCCATAGTGTGAATAATAGAAGGGAACATGCAACACGCATGCATTTGATAAATGAGAAAGGGAGCTGTAGTGTGCACAATATTAAAAATGTGCATATTAAATTAATGTTGCAGTTATTTGATGGCTTTGATTGATTTTATCTTAACATTACATTTGGATTAGTTCATTTTTCTGTCTGTCTTTTGGGAAATATGGCGTGTTAACTGAATTCAGTGTTAGTTACATGCAGTATGACATGAGAATCTGTAAGCAGTTTTAACTTAGGCCCCGGCCAAAGGTGAACTCTGCACATGCTGTGAACAATCCCCCAGGGCAGAGGTCAAGAAGATAATGGGCTCTTCAAACTGTTCTAGTGGGTGCAATACTTAAAAAGAAAAATACAATCAGAGAGGCACTTTTCATAGTCCATTACATTTGTTTAATTGTGTTTTAAAATTGCACCTGAATGAAAAGCTTTTATTCTGGCTCTGATCCCTTCAGTCTGCTCCTCTTTCTTCTCTTGAAAGATATGGCATTGCTGGAAGCACCAACGTGACAGGGGACCAGGTGAAGAAACTGGATGTCCTGTCCAATGACCTGGTCATCAACATGATCAAGTCCTCCTTCACCTCCTGTGTGCTGGTGTCAGAGGAAGATGAGAAGGCCATCATCGTGGAACCAGACAAGCGGGTACTTACGTCTGTACAGTTTATACATCCATGCCTGGGCATACAGTTGTAAAAGTATTCATACCACTTGAACTTTTCCATATTTTGTCACATTATGACCACAAAAAATATATGTTATTGGAGTTTTATGTTAAAGACCAGCACAAAGTGGCACACAGTTGTGAAGCAGAAAGAAAATTATACATGATTTACAAATCAAAAACTGAAAAGTGCCTTGTGCAAAAGAATTCAGCCCCACTGAGTCAATACATTGTGGAACCACCTTTTGCTGCAATTACAGCTGCAAGTCTTTTGGGGTATGTCTCTACCAGTTTTGCACATCTAGAGACTGAATTTTTTGCCCCTTGGTCTTTGCAAAACAACTCAAGGTCAGTCAGATTAGATGGAGAGCGTTTCTGAATAACAGTTTTCAGATCTTGCCGTGTCTTGGTAGGTTTGCAGTTGCACCACACTCTGTCCATTTTCAGATATTCCCCAATATTCTCTTAACAAACCTCTGAGGTCATCACAGAACAGCTGTATTTGTACTGAGATTAGATTACACACAGGTGGACTCTGTAGAGTCATTAGGTCAACATTCAGTTATTCAGCCATCATCAGGCAACGTCTGAAGGCAATTGGTTGCACTCAGAGAAAAAGGGGCTGAATATTTTTTAACCTCACTTTTCAGTTTTTAATCTGTAAAAATAAACAATTGTATATCACTTTGTGTAGGCCATTCACATAAAATCCCAATAAAATACATTTATGTTTGTGGTCGTAACATGACAAAATGTGGAAAAGTTCAAGGGGTATGAATGGTTTTGCAAGCCACTGTATGTGTCAGCTTTACTTTATGTCATAGATTTTAACATGTTTTTCTGGCTTTGTCGTGATGATGTTAAAATAATTTGTTTGACAGGGAAAATACATTGTGTGCTTTGACCCGCTGGATGGTTCCTCAAACATCGACTGTCTCGTCTCGATTGGAACAATTTTTGCCATCTATAAAAAGGTAAGTGACTACGACAGTGCACATTGATTATTCAAAGCATTGTTAACAAATTCATTATAAAACAAAGTTATAAGCCAATTGTTTCATGTTACATACAAGTCACATGCAATCATATACATTTAACCTATAAAAATACATCATATGAAAAATACAGAATACAGAATATGATCACATACCAGGACTTTTGTTGTTACATATTTTCAAGAAGATAGATAAAGGGAGACATGTATAATGAGCTGATATATTGCATAAAGTTACTTCACTAACTACTTTCGATGAGATATTACCTTTTTTATACAGGATAATTAGGTCCTGAGTGCTATGTTTACTATTGCTGTTCTGTACCCTCCTGCCCTGTATCTTTGTCTCCAAAATGCCTCTCCCTGTTTTGTTAATATATATTTGTGCATTGCTCCATAGACCACAGATGATGAGCCAACTGAGAAGGATGCTCTGCAGCCTGGAAGAAACATCGTGGCAGCTGGTTATGCTCTGTATGGCAGTGCCACCATGATGGTTCTCTCCACTGGTCAAGGAGTCAACTGCTTCATGCTTGATCCTGTAAGAGCAAAGTTTTACTTGTTGTTGTAAATTGTTGTTTTGTTACTATGATGCTTTTCTGCATATTAGTTCAGTCTGATAGTCTGACATGTTTCTCATTAGTCCCTTGCATTTCTTTTGCAGTCAATTGGTGAGTTCATCCTGGTGGACCGAGATGTGAAGATTAAGAAAAAAGGAAAAATCTACAGTTTGAATGAAGGATATGCACAGCATTTTTATCCAGATGTGACAGAGTACCTACAAAAGAAGAAATACCCAGAGGTAACAGCAATAATTGAGCAGAGAAAGCTTCATGTGACATGGTGTCCACTGACCAATAGTAATTGTTTTATATAAATTAATACTAAATATTTAGTATTCTGAGTAAGAAAGTGATGCACTGACTTATAAATGAAATCCTGCATCATATTTTTGTGTTTCAAGGATGGCTCTGCTCCATATGGCAGTCGATATGTTGGTTCAATGGTGGCTGATGTTCATCGTACCTTGGTGTATGGAGGGATCTTTTTATATCCTGCTAATGTCAAGAGTCCTAAGGGCAAGGTGAGCACAGGAGTTAAAACAACTGAACAAAAATATGTGTATGGAACCGCTTCAAATCTGTGTAAAGTCAGCTCAATAATCCACACATGAATTGTTTGTCATGTATGTTCTTATCAAATCTACTTCTGCTGCTTGCCTTTCAGCTGAGGCTGCTGTATGAATGCAACCCCATGGCCTTCATCATGGAGCAGGCAGGAGGCATGGCCACCACAGGATCCATGAATGTTCTGGACATTCAGCCCACCAGCATCCACGAGCGAGTCCCCGTGGTCCTGGGATCCCCCGATGATGTGCAAGAATATCTTTCCATCTGCAAGAAGCATAAGAAATGAGGTATGCAACTTATACACAAATATGCACGAACAAGGCATTATTAGTAAAATGTTTTGAGTTAGATGTAATTTTATGGTTTTCTTTTCAGTCACTTTGAATTCAGCAAGTCAAATCTGGTGCTGAGCAACCTAAAGCAAGACATACCCCACAATCAGGAGGCTCAGTCAGGATGTTCTTCATTGAGTGCCTACTACTCATTCCCTCAGATGCATTAATGAAGGAACCAAAGGACCTAACTGTGTCTGCCAAGCCTCACACTAAGCTAATTCCATCTTGTTGCTGTAAGTGTTATTTGTAGAGACTTACACTGTGTTTTTTAAATAAAGACAAATGAAAACATGCTTACATTCTTCAGTGAATTGCTGTTTTTATTCTGATTTAAGTCATCAGCTGGATACAATTCGAGCCTTTCTCAAAAGCTGATAAATGTGTTGTAGTTTCATTGACCACCTGCTCAAGTAGCTCTTTAATGCACCAAGCCTAATAGAGCATTTTGGGCTGAAGTATAACAGGGTGTTTACACGCAGTCACACCTGGAAACTGTCAAGTACACAGTCTGATCCACTGGCCACTGAGCAGATTCAGTGGAGCAGCTTGGCGTTGAGGATCTTGCTCAAAAGAACCTCAGTGATGCAAACGACGGCACGGTCTGCTCTTTCTCTCGATCTTTTATGCAGTTATGATCTGTCAGTCTAGGAATCCAACAGGCCTGTTACTCCCATTTCTTGGAATGTATGACCAATGATTTCCTGTCATAAGATGAGACCAACTCCTTTTACTACATTTTGTTTGGACATAATGGGATTTTGGGACATAAGCCCAGATATTAAAAAAAAAGGAAACGGGGAAGCAGCTCCATCTAAAGGTAGCATAATCCACTTACCAGCTTAATGACAGCTTAATGACTACCAACAAACTTAAGCTTCTGTATGGAGGTGCTTATGTTGCATTTTGTTCCCTCTGGACAAAGCAGGGTTAGCTGTTCCTTCCTGTTTTCACTCTTTATGCCAACCTAAGATAACTGTCCTCTGGTTGCATGTACAGAAGTATTTAATAGACAGACATGTATAGATTTTCTCATCTTGGCAAGAACACAAAGAAGTGCGTTTCCCACAGCGTCTCCCACTCAGTGTTCAACAGTTCCTCCAACCTGATGGGTAGTTAGAGAGCAATAGGTGGTCCGTGCCCATTAACAACTTTCATTTCTTTCAGGCCCTGTGCTTCCTTGTTAGCCTCTGATGATTTCTGGCATCAGTAATCCTGACAGGCCCCAGTTGAGCCAGAAATGTTTGCCACTTCACTAATGAGCCGTAAAGACTCAATGAGAAAAACAAAAAGATCCAACAGTATGCTGAAACAAAAGCCTCATTCAATCAGGCATGCTGATTTATTATTAACTTTATTAAACAGAACAACAATGCCTTCAGAGTCAGCATGCGCAGTCAGTATCTTTCCTGCTATTGTACTGTAGCCTCCAGTAAGGGAAAAGAAAAGATTGAAAGTCTGATATGAAACTTAATGAGCTTTTAATAACACAATAATAACACAATTGTGTGGCTCTCTGGCTGCTGATGTCACTAGGAAACTCCTCTGAGAACATAATGGAATTTTTATTGCCCTTTTTTTTAAACTTGCGCCATGGCAATTTAAAGCCCGCTGAATATTGTATGTGAGTCATATGAAAGTTAAATTATGTGAATTGATAGCAGATGTTTGATCAGAGAGGGGCGGCTCGGTGCTTTTAGAAAGAACGTCTTTGTATATATGGAGAATGCAGAATAATTCATGTAGCTCCAATGTGCTGGATGGAGTCCACATTGTCTGTCGCTTACCACTTCCTTTGTTTTATGCGTTTGTCAGAGTCAGCATTCAAGGGCCTCAGTGCCCACGAGGCACACAAACACTTACACATTACAGGCACACTTGTTTATTTCGATTTTGTTCAGACTGGGTATGATTATAGGTTACTGAGTCAATATTTAGATTTTGCAGGAAAAGCAAAACCCTGCCTGTTTATTTTTCCCCTGCTACTGTGTGTGGTGTGTGTGTGTGTGTGTGTGTGTGTGTGTGTGTGTGTGTGTGAATATACGCTATGTACGTGTGTGCGCTCATTTACAAAGATGTGATGACACATTTTGGTTTGATTAATGGTCCTACTTTTGATATAAGATTTAAAATAAGTGGAAAACTTTAAAGATTACAGTTAAATGTGCTTGGCTGCCTTTGCCATGCTTTTCAAGACAGGCATTTCCTTAGTCTGACTATTAATGTTTCTCTGACTAAAGCAGAACAATGTCAAATTAAAGTTACATAACAGAGGCTTGAAACAACAGTCATAGGTAGCATACCAGAATATTTTTGTCATATCCCGTTGTCGTGGCAACGTTTCCCAACTTATTTATTGTTCATTTAAATTTATAGTATATGTTCATTTATCATACAAAACGGTATGTCAGATATTTGCCTTTTATTATTTGGTGTTTTATTTTGTTTATTCCACACTGTTTTTTTGACTGTCTAACAATGACAGGTCAGTACGTGTTGTTTTCTCTTATAGCCCCTCACTGTCTGACTGATATCCAGACCATGTCCAGACAGGCTCTGTTTACTTTCCACTCTGATGAAGAGTACTAGTGCTGTGTCTGTGGTGTGTCTCTACAGCTGACAGCTTACTCAATCAGCAACCTCCACCCTCTCTGCAGCCCATCTCACTTTTGCTGGCACCGCATAGAAAAGAAGACTGCAAAGACTGCAAAAACAGATTGTTTAATTCAAAATAAAAGCAGTCAGTAACAAACTTGTTCTTTTTAACCATGCAAGCAGCATCAGCGGTGATGTTTTACTAAAATGTAAAGCTCTACAGGCACAGTTCGCCGTGATGCTGTTTAATTTGACACAAACATTCATGTGCCTCACAAGATGAACAAATAACGCTAATGAAAATAAACACTTATTACATTCCCATAAACATGTTAAAGTAAGAGGTTGAACATGGTTGCTAAAAATGAGCATTTACCTGAGAGCACCGTTATACCTAAGTATAAGCGTATGACCTCACATAGCCGCGAGCATGGCTGTACTGACTCTTAATCTTGTAGACAGACAGCAGAGAGTTTACATGAAATGAGGCGAGACAGAAATGAGGAATGATGGAACGAAGGTAACCAGCTGGATGCGAATTGGGGAGACTGTAGTTCAGTGCTGACACACCCTAGCTGAGGCACCAACAAACATTTTATTCTCAAACAGTCAATATTTTTGTACCAAGTGCAAGAATCTAAGTATACCTATCTGATGTGGAAAACTATTTTTGGTTAGATTTTTGAATAGCTGTTTCTCAACTATATAGTCCTGAGAAACAGCCAACAGTAGCTCATAAGCAAGAGATAAAACTATTTCTATACACAGTATCTATTCAGCCAGTGACCTCCAGTATAAACATGACTCTCTCTGCCAGGTTGTGCACCATAAGAAGATTTTATATCTTCTGTCACCAGACTACACATTAGACCTGCCATCGCGCCTGTTGTTTAACTGATCAGCATGGTTTTTCTCAGCGTAGTGACAGTACGCAGACTCAGAGAGCCCTATGTTTAAATTAAACATAAACTCTGTATCCCAGACCACCCTGACTGGAGCTAACTGCTAATCCAAATACTGCCTCAACCTTCGTCCAGAAAGGAGCCATATTTGTACCTGATACTTCATGCATCCCCAATCCTGTCCACCAACCACACCATGAACTACTCTTATTTTGGAGGTAACAGCCAAAACACCTAAAATTATCCATGATAGTTTCCCAGGTTTGAGACCACATTTCATAACTCCACATCCAAAGCTGCAAATTCATCTGAGTGAGAGGAGTACAGTGAGAAAACCTACCATTTACTCTCTGGTTACCCAGTGAGCGCTTTTTTGTCACTTTGGAGAAAACCCCTGTTTGAAGACTGGAACCAAAAACTGATGTCAGTCTATTGAAGCCAAGTTGGATGGGAGGAACCATTACTGCAGTTTGGAGAGCAAAGAGATGACATATTTTCTCCAAAGTTATGTTACTAGGCAACATTAATGCATGCAGTGCACTGAGCTGGCCCAGTAACTTCTCTCAGGTTTAATCTTGATACAGTATATTATCAAATCTTCATCTGCTCATGCACATGAGACCTATGTCTCTAAAGGTTGCTTCATGTTAAGTGCCTGTCTCAGTAAAACAACGACAATGGAGGGGCATAAAATTAATTTAAATTCATCAGGGTAAAAAAATCACAAGCATGTCTTTGAGTGATTTCTGAATCCGTCAAGACGGTTCATCTTCTTTCTTGTTTGATTTGCGGTGGGTCAAATACAGTAAGTAACCATGTATTTTGTGGTATTTTTCTATGGAAGCTGGGGAAATGTCCACTCAGATCATCTTGATTTATTCTATGGTGTCATGGATGGGGACAGTTGGACCAGACCACCGCTGGTGCTGCGCCTTACAAAGGGTGGTGTGTTTGGATTAAAAGCATGCATGTGGTTACTGTCACCGAAGACAGCCTCATCTGAGCTCTGACCACCAGACTCTTCAGAAGCTTAGAGTCAGTGTTTCTTCCATTTGAAGTATATGTGTGTGTATTAAATTTGAGGAACAATAACTGTAATGTAGATGGAAGGAATCTTACCACCAAACTACAGGCCTCGCTGTCCACATTAACAAAAATATAGTATATCAAAGGATGATCTTGGATGTGTTCGCATATGTATATGTTTGGATATTTTTGCACGAGGGATGTGTCACTATTTCCATGTAAAACAGTCCTGTGGTTCATTTGTACCTCAGACTGCCTTTGCACTGAGCTGGAATGAGATACACCTTTGTCAACTGGGGTTACGCATCAGCAAATGTTGACATGAACCAAAATGTCATAAATCAGCCCACACGTTTCCTTCGCCTAGCCCGAGGCTCTAAGAATACTCCAGAGGCTGCCAGAGAGATAATCTAGGAACAATGGCCCGTGCTATTCAAACAGCATCTTCAGTGCTGCTCAGACATTGTGATTACTCAGGCAAATGTCAGGGAAGCCCTGGGCCACATCTCATTTCTGTCTCCCCTGAAAAAGATAACAGCCTTAAACAGTGAGCTCAAAATGTGCCCTGTGTGGGCAGGGTGCCAGACGGACCGAGTTACTGAATGTGCTATGGAAAGGAAAAACTGGCAATCCTGTATCCTGCTTCTCTGACTCTGTCGAAGGACTTCACTGTAATGTGTGTGTGTACGTGCATGCAGAGTGATAATCCCACAATGATTCCCTCCAGCTCTGTCTAAAGTATCTCAGATATCTTTTAAGTAAACACAACCTTTTTTACCATGTTGTATTACTTGAAGGCTTAAAGTAAGGGAGAAGACATGAATGACCAATTATATGTACAGTGTGTATTCACAGTGTGAACAATGAGACAAGATACAGTTACATAGAGTTAAATGAGAAGATTCATGCCGCTTTTATATTTGTCCGTTAAGTATAAGGCCACAGCCGGCAGCCAGTTAGCTTAGCTCATACTACTGTTTGCATATGACAACCAAATCTCCCTTGGCAGAAACCACAGCAAGCCCTAACACTAAACACTGTGGCTGGCATAAGCAGTTATTACACCGTCACATGAAGATTCGTAAGGGCCACAGCAATAATTACGGCGCCTCATCCAGCCGTCTCTATTCATGCCCATCAACATAACGTAGCCCCATAAGCTCACTCGCAGGAGTGTGTGAAGAGCACCCACCCCCCCACCATTAAATCCATTAAATCAATGGCTTGAGGTGTACTTCATTTTTTTTAATTTTAGCGTCTTTTAATGCGGATACCGGGAAGCCATTTCCTTCTTTCCAGGTTTCTTTTTAAGGTCTTCATGTAGTGAACAATGTCTCCTCTGTGTTGAGGTCGTAGTGGCATATCAGTCCCTGAGGAGCTATTTCCTCTTGAGGAGAAATGCAATCAGAGTTTGGAGAGGAGAGAGGAGAGGTCACGTTTCAAACTAAGACCAAATCCTCTGTCTGCCCCAGACTCCCTTTTTCTTCTGTAATAGCTACTTTTTCGACATAGATACTGTCGGTGGTGTTGCCTTTGTGGACCATTGTGTGGCTCCATTATCTCCCCCTCTTTGTACTGCAGAGAAATGGCTCTGCTATCTTATCATTACCTGGCCAATGTCACTGAGTATCTCTACACTGCCTGCCTAAGCAATCTAGTGGGTTTCCATTGCTCCATATAACACTGACTTCACCACAGGCCTCATTAATCTACTACAACACCCACTATCAATTACCCTCCTTTGTGATGGCGAAACCAGCGTCCACCTCTCTGTCTGGAGTTTAACTCTCTGCTCCGATCTATTTAACAGCCCCATCTGCTTTCCTGCAAGTGAAACAATAACAACCAGAACATGAATCTTTTTGTAACGTTATCCAGCTTTACTGCCTTTCATGGTGTTAATCTGTTCGGCGAAACGAGCCAAAGGAATCTGAGAGTCTCGCTGACGGGGAGCCGATACAACAAAACAATTGTCTATCTGTTCAGCCTCACATCGTGCCGTGTTCCAAACTTTTGGCTTGGACGGTTATGACTTTCTGAGCACTACTGACTGCTTTACAGCCAGAGTGACCCACATTTGAACTCTGTTTGCCTCGAAGTTCAAAGTCAAATCCTTTTCCTGTGCACGGCGCAAGGCTTCCCCCAGAGGGATGCACTTAGTCTCAGAACATGTGGTATCATCCTAAAGCATCTCTGATGTGATAAACGCGCAGGGCGTGTTGGAGTCTAGGAAGGCAGCAACATGGAGAGGAAATTATTTCAGTGAACTCAATACTACTGCTAATTTCAGTAAACTAGAATAATACGCATAAAGTTTACCACGTTCGCCATCTTAGATTCAAGAGATAGCGTTGTGCTAATCAGCATTTAACACAAAATACAACTGAGGTTGGTGGGACTGTTCAGTCAAACACTAAAGTATTGTGTAAAGGAAAAGTTTGACCTGCTGATTGGGTGAGGCAAAAAGTCAGGAGGATGCAGGATTCATCCTCTTCAGACCATTTAATGTCTGTCCCAAACTTCATGACAATCACATCCCATAATTGTGGCTGCATTTCACTAAAAAGAGGTGCTAGAGCAAACCTCACTGTATCACCAAAATCATTACTTTCATGAATGTTTGTGCAAAAATTTCATAGCATCCAGTAATTGATGAATGACAGACTTACATTATGTCCGTAATCTGGCTCAAATTACTTTGAGATCCAGGGGATTTGATCTAATCTTTCAGGTGCATACCAGACAGCAACTGCAGAACAGGGTTGGCTCCTTGGTTCCAGATGACACTTCTGTTTTACATTCATGTGACGATTATGCACCAAGAAAATAATTCGTTTCTTGTTTTCACCAAAGGCATATTAATTCCTCTCTTTCGTGTGAAATGAATGAAGCAGAAAATATCAACATATCTAAGACAGACATCTGAGACATTTCCATCAGCCGCAGAGAGGAAAAAAAAAAAAGAAAAAAATGCAGGCAGAAAAACTCTTGGCAGCTTTTTAATATTGACTCCTTCTCCTCCCTCTCCTCTCTCCCCCCTCTCTCTGTATCTCTCACTCGCTCTCTCTCTCTCTGGGCTTGGAAGCACTTGAATACAAAGTTCAGTGAATTGTTCTGGCATAGCCGCTCATGTGTAATGACTTCTGACAGCAGTGGAGACAAACTGAGGAGCATGTCTGTCTCTGCATGAGTATTTACAAATCTACTCTTGGGGAACCGCATTCCATTTCTGGAAACACTATTATATGCAAGTCGCCATGAACGACCGCATGTACAGGGTGCATATCCGGAGGTACTCGTTTGAAATAAATGGAGGACAAGATTGCAGGGGGAAACTGGCCTCATATTTCCCTTAGAACCGTCCGAGAAGTTTGGTACAGAAGTAAGGAATCTAAGTGATGTATTAGAGTAATTTAGGAGGTACAGTTAGGGGGAGAGCAGCTGCCTGCTCCATCATACAGAGCCGCCGGCTCCACTGAATCTGGCCGTTGTTCTTATCTGGCTGCCATCCAACGCTGATGGGATTTTGGTCCTGCTCTGCGCTATGAACTCCTTCTTAAAAGTGAATTGCAAGTGTGGTCAGGGTGTGTTCTTTAGTTTGTCCCCAGTTGTTAAGAAAGGAGAGCTCCGTTGAGGCCTTGTGCGTCGGAGTGCGCAGCTCCACGGAGGGCAAACGTCTGAAACTTTGCACAAAAGTTTAAAAAAAAGAGAGAAAGAAAGGAAAAAAACATGTCGTCCTAAGCACCCATATCTCTTCTAAGTGCTGTCTTTGGCCTCGGTGAGCTGGGCTGATGTCAGGTTTCTTGTAGTTAATGGAGACCCTTGAGCAGTTCACCATTTGGGCTCTCTTGAATCTCCGCTTTGATGTTGTTTTAAATTGAGTCTGCAGTCATCCTGTTGCTCTGGTATGCCAGCTGGATGGGGTGAGGGGGGGGTGTTTGGGTTGTTTGGCTAAGAAACTCTTCTGCTCTTGTCTTGACTCCTCTCTAATCTCTCTAATTGGTATCAGGGGCCTGAGGGTCCCCTGAGAGCTGCCAGATCTTTGTGGTCATGGTGCGGTGATGTGACGGGGTCAGAGGAACAGGGTCATCCGAACGACTGAGTGATTCTCTTTTTTTTTTTTTTTTGCACTTTGTTCTGTTGGCCCCAACCTGTTTTCATTCCTGGTGGCTTGGTGTTTGTTTACATGGCATGTTGCTGGTTTTTCCTCTTCACACCCTTTTTATTCTTAGGTGTTATTGTTAGGAAATAGGAAATACCCTTTACCAAAAGGAGGAGTACCAGGGTGATTAGAATCTCACCCTGCTGCTTGCTTAACGAGCAGTAAAAAAACAACCAAATGTGTTTTTTTTTTATTGTCTTTTACTTTTCTCATGTGAAGGCCGAGGGTACTTTCCCAGCTCCATACCTCTAAATCATAGTCCTTAAAAACCTCTAAGCTGTCACGTCTTTATCGGTGTGTGCAAACGTATCCGTGCAGAGTTCATGGCTATGCTGTATCAGAGCTGTGCAATCAACGCTTGTTGTGCTTCGTGGTGGAAAGAGTAAGACAGGAGCTCTGCATGTGTTGTAACAGCTGTCGTCTCTCCTTGCGGGGAGGCAACACCATCGCAGCGTTTTCCAAAAAAGAAATGCACCTCATTGCATACAGGTTGTAATACAGAGATGAGCAATTATTCAGGAATTAGACAGCAGCAGTTGCAGTTTATGCCATGTGAAATCCAAATTTTGTAGCAGTATCATGCAAAGTGAGAGATTTATAGATGAACTGCAGCAACCATGATCTGCCTTCAAAGGAGAAGAAAAACCAGCTGACAGAACCACCGCCCTAAATATGAAATGGCGTCATTCGTGACATTTTGATATTTAATATTCTAAATGGGCACCACACATGTTCACTACAATTCTTCCATGGATTTACCCCTTTAACACAGAGTCACTGCTGTCCGCTTGTTACTTTAACATGCATATTCCTCTCAAACAAAGTTCAATCTACACATCTGAATCAATGTGTTAGATTAACGCACATCATTTGTACTCTATCTTAAACTTTACAATACAATATAAAACATTAAAGTATTCTGTGGGCTTCATACTGTGAACTTTTGCCCATCCTTGAGTCTTCTCATTTAAGTAACAGCCCGATTCCACATATTAGCTTTATTTGCAATTTGCTATATATTGCATAGTCTATTTTAAATGTAATTTATGCTTTTTACTTGTATCCAGTTTCACTATATATTTATTTTTATTACTGTTATGCACCAACATACCACTTCAGTTGTATGTGAAAACTAGGCAATAAATCAGATTATGACATCAGATTAGCTTTACATATTTTAAAACAATAATCTATCTATCTATCTATCTATCTATCTATCTATCTATCTATCTATCTATCTATCTATCTATCTATCTATCATTGTAAAAACATTGAGATCAATAACTGTTATATGTGTTCTCTCGAAACTAAACTGACCAAATCATCTTAAAATGGCAAGAAAAAAAAGTCCTAAAAAGCCATTATAAGATTTCAAAAAGTGTTACTGGAGAAAGTTTCCTTTTTGCTTCAGCTCAAAAACGTCATTGGCTGGCGCGTGACGCGGGCATCACAACAGTGCCTCGGACCAATCAGAGGAGGCCGCGGCTGTAACCTCACCGGCCCATCACGGCTCGGCTCTCATCCCGGAGTCTGAGCTGATGCTGGCCGGAGGTGGGAGCGGGCGAGGGGCTTCAGGAAGGAGGATTATACCACCGCTTCGCCTCTGGTTAAACTTCAGAATCAGGACTTTGTGCTCTTTGCGCGCTGCTGGACTCCGGATCAGGGCACGCTGAGCCTAAAACAAAAAAAAGCGGTGAGAGGTGAAGACTTTGCATCACCACCGAAACTTTTCCGATGCTGTCATGATGTTACGGCCGTCCCCGATGAGCCTGGCAGACTCCGAGTCACCGACTGTGACATGACGCGAAGCCGCCTCGGTTTGAACGCGCAGCAGCAGCCCCGATGAGGAAGCTTTCTCAGGTTCACTCGTGTTGGAAATGGCAGGTCGTGCCGCGCTGATGGAGCGGACGGCGGCTCTGGTGGGCTCTGTGCTGATCCTGATCGTCGGCTTGTGCGTCGGCTCTCCGAACCACAGCCGCCGCCTGGTGTGCTGGAAAGCCATCCTCAAGTGCCACGGCGAGCCGGAGTGCCATTACGCGTACGACCAGTACCTTTATGCGTGCGCCTCCGTCCTCAGCGGGGAGCGCAAGAAGTGTCCCAGCCACTGCATCTCCTCCCTCATCCAGCTCAACCTCACTCAGAGCGGCCCGGCTCTGGAGGACTGCGACTGCGCCCTGGACCCGGTCTGCAGGGCCACCAAGCAGGCCATCGAGCCGTGCCTGCCGCGGACCAGCACCATGGGCTGCACCGAGGCCCGGCGGCAGTGCGAGGCGGACCCGGCCTGCAGCTCCGCCATGAGGGATTATTTATTTCACTGCCGCAAACTTTTCGGAGGGGAGAGGTGCTCGGACGGGTGCCGCAGGGTGATCGCCAACATGCGCTCCATCCCCAAAGCGCAGCAGCTGGACACATGCGTGTGCGACGGCGCGGAGAGGAACATCTGCGAGTACATCAAAGTCAGCATGAAGACTTTCTGCTCCGATCCCGGCGAAAGGTTCGCGGGGAGCGGCTTCTCTGACTCCGAGGAGGATTCAGAGGACGACTACGTGGACCAGGAGGATTATCAGTACGCGGAGAGCTCCGGTGACTCTCCACCTTGTCGGACTTCGCTGCACGCCCTCACCACCATTTTGGTTCTGAGCAGATTAATCTGAAAAGGAGCGAGCAGCCGTAAGATTTCAGTTTAAAAGCCCCCTAAAGCTCTGTGCCACAGCTCTCTGCGCGCGTTCACGCTGTTCAGGACATGTGCTGTTTGTTAATCACTCACGTCAAAAGCACGCAAATGTTTGTGGATCCGATCAGGGGGCACGTGTAGCCTGTTAGTTATACTTCAGTTCCAAGTTTGTTCCGATGATGCAGAAGGAGCCTATTTTTCTATGTCAGCCACTTAAAGAGAAATTGTACAGTATATTGTATAGACTTGTATGTGTCGAGATATTTGTTTATGAGTGACAAGAGATTTGCACTGTGAGAGTAGGTGAGTCACACTCTTTTACTGCATCATGACCACAGAGAAAGGAAAAATGTTTAGTCTCAAAGTGCCTGAAAGTCTTTTATACTGGGTTTGATTCACCATGATGTGACCATATCAGAGGCATTCTGTGAAAGCATGGTCATTTTCTTTTACCGGCTGTGCAGAGACTTTCCCCACAAACCCCTTCATTAAAAAACCAAAGTTGATGTAGGTTTCTGGAATTAGTCTCAATCCCAGATCAGATAATGCATCTGAAATGAGAAGCTCTTAAAGAGTGACACACTTGACCTTGTCAACATGGATGTTTGCACAAGGTATAAAGTGTTAAGTCTTGAAAACTGTTCAAACAGAGGAGAGGGAGGTAAAACCCCCCATCCAACCCTCCTCCCCCTCCCCACTTTGGGGATTTGCAGCACAAATGGAGCCAAGAAGTGTTGGGTCAGTTTGTTTATCTTCACCCCGTGTGTTTGTTAGAAGTCTTCACAAAGACACACTGTCTGTGTTCGGGTGAGTGGAGATTTTAAGTGCCCATTATGAACACACTCCTCTGAATGTACATGCACATTAAATAAAAGAGAGTTTTCAAATGAGTCCTTTGAAAGTTGTATGTCTTGAACACACAAGGTATAAATGTGTATAAATATAAATATATATAAAGCTTAAGTTCTGCAAATTCATTTTTTGAGGTTTATCAAAACAGTCAAAAAAGTTCAAATCTCATCTCTTTGCTTTCTTTCAAAGAAAAAATGTGCTGGAGTGGATCACGGAGCAAATCTTTCTGAATGCATTAAACATAATTAGTCATCAGGTGTCACTAAAAGTACAACGGTTGCAGAAACTTGTCTGTACTACTAGTCTCTCCTTTTTTGCTGTCATGTATGTGTAACATCTAAAAACAGTCCTGAGTCATTTATACAGTTCTTCTCATGTTCCAGGTTTACCCAAAGTACGAGTGCCTAACTTGTGTTATTACTTCCTAAAAAAGGTTATAGGCCTGTAGACAATTCAATGCAATTTTTTATATGTTTTTAAGTCTTTATAAATCACCAGCAAATGACTTCTTGCTTTATAAATCAAAGCAGTAAGCCGCAATTATTCTTAATCAGCAGAGTAGTTGCAACACGCAGCGTATTTCCTCAGCAGCGGTGAGGAAAGTAGTTCCTGACGTAGAATAACTTTCATACTTCACAAATGTGCCTACAGTTACTGGGTGTTGTTGAAAACAGCATTTTACAGATAATCAGATTTTTTGGTCTTTGCAGTTTCTCACCAGTGACAGCAGCAATCGTTCGGGGTAAATGTGTCTGTTTACGTGCTGGTGACTCGTTATGAGTAAGTCAGCTCTCTATACTCCATCTCTGAAAAAAAAAAAGAGTCCCCTCCTACACTTGTGATAATGGGTCTTGAAACCATTGATGGCAGCCATTTTGCTCTTCAAGTAAAAGAGATGGGCCCTCCAGGCCATTGATTGGAAGAGAAGTCGAGTGGCACCTCTATTATGGAGATGCAAAACACACAATGGTGCTGCAGCACAATGCGGGGGCACTTCATTCACTCCTTTCCTCTGTCACCCTTTTCAGGGAGTGGGGGGAGCAGGAGGCGACAGCTATCCCAGAGGAAGACAGAGGAGTTATGTGAGAAAGTTCAGCTTTATTGCTCGGCCTAGCTCCTGCTGAGACTGTCCAGTTCAACATTTATTTGTACAACAGTTCTCCTACAATGAGATGTTTAGCGGCCCTCTCTAACTTCCCTCTAAGGCTATGAGAGTAACTTATTTTATCATAATTTGGTTTATTATACAATATGACTTAACCCTAAAAAAACACAAGCTACCATTAAGCTTTAAACAGTCTTAAAAAGAAAGACCCAAATAATAAATCCTACAGTGGCAGCGATTGTTAAAAAATACCATCAGACTGATGCGGTGAAGGCCTTTCCGGGCCTTTGTTGTGAGAAGCAAAAGCCTGTCACTGTCACTTTAAGAGAGCAGGCCCTTACTCCAGCCATTAATAATTGTAATGCCTTTTTATTATTGTTGAGGATAATGAAGGGATGAGAATCATATGGGGGCCCCAGACCATACTTTGCCCTGAAATGTTTTCAATTAACTTTTGGCACTGGAGGAAAATAGGAATGTTGTGTTTTTTTCCCATGCCGAAACAGAAAAGGAGTCAACTGGGGCTTTTGGTCCAGGGACCAGAACATCATTAAAATTGCCTCATCATAACTCAAACTGTTGCCTGGCAGACGTCCTCTGTGCCCCGCCCTGAGCCCTTCATCCTCTAGGTTACACTAAGAAAAAGCAAACACACAGACTCAATTTAAGTAGATTTTCTAGCGATATTCCTCAGTCATTTTATTTCTCACATTGTTCTCTTCTTACAGTTTGATAAAATTGTCATTATAACACTGAATGCACATCTACATTATGACATAATGCTTTTGGGAAGGAGAAATGATTTCTGCCTGTTATGCCGATCAGTTTGATGTCAGACACTGTGCTTCAGTTAGGTTAGTGCAGTGGCAATGAAACAACTTCCTCCCTCTTTGAGCCCCAGTGGAACTTTGCAAAGCATTTTTTAAAATTGCTCAGTGGCCAGACTGTCTTTTTCCTGTTGAGCCTATTTTGAAACATCCAGTCATGGAATAAAGAGAGCCGCTTCTAATTCAGTTGTACTCATTTCCACTTCATGTGAACCCGAAGTGAGATTTAAAACAGAAAAAGACAAAGAAAGAGAGATGGTAAGACTCAAGTAAAGTGGTAGTTGTTTCTCTACAAGTCTTGCTTCATATCTACTGAGGGGCTACAGCTCAGGCTCGACTGCTTTTCAACTGGTGGAATGCGTGAGATTTTCTTTCTCTGTGTGCAAACAAGCAGCTGAAACAATTTCTTCAGTGACATGTTTGGAAGATCTGTTATTCATTTTGATCATTTATCACAAATGTGATCAAACATCTGGTGATCCCAGCTTCTCCAATGTGAGGCTCGTTCATTTTTTCCTCTATTTTATGTCATTGCAAATGTAATATTTTTGGCTTTTGGACTGTAGGTTGGACAATAAAAAACCTATTTGATGTGTCCTCTCTTAGTCTCACATGACTTCATCTAAGCATTATTTTAATTCATTCATTTTATTTCATAGATGACTAAATGATTATTTTAGTCTACCAAGTAAAATAATATAAGATAAGATAAGATAAGATTAACTTTATTAATCCCTGTAGGGAAATTAAGTTGCTGAATATTTGATGAATGAATAATCATTTGTCACAGGTTTACTAAATCTAAACTTAATACACAAGTATAAAGAAAAACACATTCCTATATCTCTAATAGTGAAAAGTTTGTCTAATAACTAACAGTTTAACATAAATAGTTATAATATTATGCATTTACTGACAGAAATCACTGCAGCTGCAGCACACACTGAGACTTAATTTCCTGTCATTTTCCAAAGAAATCATTGAGATGTTAAAACACAATCAACCAGCATATCATATGTCATAAAGTCAGCAGACTGCTTTAATAATATCAGTCACACAGTAACGTGAGTAAGTTAGCTAACATGATCCACCATGAGCTAATGGTCATAGCAGACCAAGCAGCAGAGGTATATTGATTACATAGCAGCAGTTTTACTGCTTGTGAATCCAACTTTAATTCTCTTAGACAAGGACTGTTTTACTTCTTTTTTCAGTCACAGGCCCTAATCTGAAACTCTTTAATGTGTTTCTATATTGGGTTACAGTTCAGTTTGGGCTGAAAATAAACAAACTAAGAAAAAGCAAAGTGATGTGAATAAACCCCAGTGACCCACAATAACTGGAGGCTGGGGGCTCGACGGGAGGAAAACAGCACCCTTGGCTTTTAGAGAGGTGGGAAAGGTGGAGGAGGGGTTGATTTATGATTGAGGGTTAATGGGGGAAGGGTCTGGTATGGGAGAGGGGCTGTGCTGGGTTGAATGTCAGGGATTTCGAGCCTCTCTGAATAATGATGCAAAGAGGGAATATTTAATCAGCCAATCAGATAGGTTTTCTCTATTGGCGACGGATGGATACGAATTGTCCTTTAGTCGCCTCCCATGATCCCCTCCTGCAGCCCAGCAGAGGAACGGTGAGCTGCAGAGTTTTAAGAAATGGGAGGACAAGAGAAGGAGGAGGAGGGGGGAAACACAAAACATAGCTGACAAGGGGCATAACTTCATTTCCACGGTGCTGGGACAGCTGTGTGGAGTAATCTGCCGTAGCAGCCCTCTAAAACTTCAATGCCTTTAGTGACCTAGGGAACTGGGGAGGGGGCAACTCCAACTGTGTCCAGGCGTTTAAGAGTGCGAGGGGGCTCCTTTCACACCCGTACAAGGGCTTTTGTTAGGAAAAAAATATCCCTTACTTCTTCTTCCACCAAAAGCAAGGGCTATATGTTTATGAGATGAGGCAACAATGGCTCACATTTTGAAAGCAAACTTGGAATTCATTTAGAAGCTTTGGAGCAACAAGTTGCAAGAACTGTGGATTGAAGGTTTTATGAAGTAAAATGAAGTGTGTGTTTTCTGTTTGCGAACATATTTCCTTTTGGAACCTGCATTCAAAAGTATTCAGAATATTATTTAATGACAGAAAAAGGCAAAAGTGTAAAAATGTAAGTTCTGCCTTTGACTATGAAGATGCATTTGTGCAGCACATTAAGTGTAAAATGTTCTTTTTAATTTTTCTTTTGCAAATTTACCATTGAATGATCATATTATAACATTTACACAGAATATGTCAAAACTGATTTTTGTTTGTTTTTTGTTTTTGTTTTTTTGTTTTTTACCTCCAAATGGATTACTAAATGCCAGAGTTCTGACTTTCTCAAACAGATTTTGAAATCATTCAAGCTTCAAATGTTCACTTGTTACTCATTTTGTAGTAAGAGTAAATATTAGTAAAAAGAGAACTGGGCAGTCTATCTGTGAAGGGGGGTTCATTATTTTGTGCTAGCCGTTCTGTTGAAGGCTGAAGAAAGAACAAAACATTTAAGGATAAGATAATGGCTCAAGGCTGGGTTGCTGTCCGGAGTGAATGGGGTCTCCCTGGAGCTCAATAAGGTTCCACAGTTTTACTCCATTATGCTGACATCCTAAGGGCCAGGGGGTACCACCCCCAGTGGTTACCTCTCAAGTATGCATTCATCACCCCCCACTACACACACACACAGGCATACATGCACACATACACACATACACACATACTCTCACAATCTTTTGGATTTACTCTTGTCCATATTTAAGTGATGACAGGAGGTGATATTCCCAGAAAACTGAGGGAGGAAGGAAAAGCAGTAAATAATGTGAAAATCAAATAAAAAAATCATGACGTCTTACATTATATTCAACAGTCTAATATTCAGAGATAAAATTGTTATATTTTTTTCCTTTCTGAAGTCTTTTATCAAAGAGTTTTAATAATATTTCAGCATTCACTTGTGAATGGTACTTACTGTGAATAGTAAGGTTGTGAACAAATACGCAAATTCACTTCAGAAAGTTGCCTCTAAAATAGGCAGAAAAGAAATTCTTCTCGTAAGCAAAGGTCCCCTTTACAGGTCTGTGCACATTCCTAAATATTGTGCAAGGCTGCAGCAGCACACTCACTGCTGCGTGCCTCACAGAGCGCTGCTCTGGCACGAGGATCTCCAGTCATGCCTGCAAGTGTCAGCGCTAAGAGGCTGAGCTCAAATCCACGAGCAAACACAGAAATCAAAGTCATCCTTTTCACCCATTGTGAGAGCAAATCCATGAGCATTAATAGTCTTTTTTGTCTTTTTTTTGACATTGTCAGAAAAACCTAGGTGCTACTAACAACACCGAGCTGCCTCAGTGTGTCCCAGTGAGCCTTCACACTGTGACTGCAAACCTGCAAAATCAGGACTGAAACCAAAGCAGTAAAATGGATTTGAGCCATGATTATTTCTATTATTTACATCTGCGCTTTTCCTATTATGACATCCCAGAAGAATCTGGAATTAGTCTCCCCTTTTAAATCAAAGACGTGCACCCACTCACACAACATATTCTGTACTTTCTACATTTTTATTTGCACATTTGAAGCTTGTGGAGTTGCTTGAGCAAAGTTCAACAGGCTGACAATTTTGGGCCATTGTTGAGGCCAGATCTGCAACAAGTTGTACAAACAGCCACAAAACAAGTACACCTACCAAAGAATATCTCCCTGATTTTATTATCGTTACTTATTTTGCAGCCCAGTAACTCAAATGATTTGTCTCTTCACATGTCAGCCATCACAGATATACAGTTAGCTGGAAGCAGATATATATCGTTTTTGATGATGATTCTTTTTCCTCAGTATGATTTTTCTAATGGAGTGAAATGATTACTGTATAATGGCTGAGTTTGAAAGACTTCCAGATATAGCAAAGCATCTCCATCCTCTGGCTCTCAAATTACACAAACATGGAAAACTGTCATAATGTTGCGTTAATGCACACGTGTGAAAGAGAAGCGTAAAAAAAAATTGAATGCACCCATTCAGTCCCATCCTCCTTTATGTGGTGTTTATGTCCAACACCTTAATCTCTAGTTGTCCTCTGTGTCCGTTCGCTCTCTCCTGCCTCTGCTCATCTGGTTCTCATTTGCGCAAGCACAGCCAGCTGGAATGTGTCCTTGCTTTTAAAGATGAGTTATTTGCCCATTAATACACACTTCAGCCCAACACCATTTTAAGCGAACTGAACTGAAAAGACACAGTGTTGTTTTCCAGTCAAGAAGCTAAAGCTCTTGGCCTGCAACAGACAGCACAGACTTTTCAATGAAAAATCTCAGAGAAGTTGCTTATAGTATCACAAATCAGCAGCAGTTAAGTTGAGACAAAGGCCTAAATGATAAAATCTTACAGGGTCAGTTGAATCCAAACCAGTGTTGACACAGTACAAACATCGAAGTGTGCCGTACTGAGTGAAGGACTGTGACACAATATGCTTTAAACTTTACTGATGTTATGCCTGATGCTTGTTTTGTGGCTGTTCATCTTAATTAGCCATTTGTGCAGAAAGACTGGTGTGCTGGGATACAGTGGCTCCTTTAAATTTGACAGATTTTTTTTTTTTTTTTACTAAATCCACCTTTACATACAGTTGATACTGTGCACTCAGTCTCAAGATTCACATGGTAACAGTTATATGAACTGCATTATCCATTACCAACCTCAAGATGGCTCTGTTTCTCGACTGAGCATGTAAAAACAAACACGTTCATGATTTTAAGTCTTTTGATTTTTATTTTTCAGACATATACTGTGTGTGTGTGTGTGTGCATGTGTGTGTAAGGGAGATAAAGAGAGTGATTCTTTGTGAAGTGGTCATTTCTATGCTGTGCAGGGTTCTTCACTGATTAGGTCTCCTCTGCACACAGTATTTCCAGGGAGCCCGTCTATGTTACAGGTGCGTCTCCTGGTGCGCTTCTCTCCCGTGCACCTGGACCAGCTAGACCAGCATGACCAGTTGCCTTCATGATAAACAGGAGGTCTTGTGCCTGCGAAACATTGTCCAAATTAACACATAAAAGAACAGAAGAAGAAACGATATGCATGGCACTTGAGAGACTGTATGTTTTGGATTTATCATTTTCCCACCGTTTACACTTACTTGGGCCTTTACCGTCCGCGACCTTGAAAGTCTGGCAGGCCAGGCCTTTAAACAAGTTAGGGCACAGGCATTTACACTTTCCGTCCAACAGAGCAAGAGTGCCTCCATTTTGACAAGGCTTACACTTGCACACGTTATATTCTGCTATGTAGCTTGCAATGGCCTGCTTAAGGTTGGACACCCTGGTGTTGGCATCTGGCATTTCCAGTGGAATTAATGTATAGATGGGCTCTGGCTGTGAGAAACAAGAGAACATGTGCACCATTTCACTTTCTGCAATATGATAGAATTATTTTAACATTAATTATATCATTATGTATGTTTTTCCTCATGTCCTAAGATAAGACTCTGAGTCTACAGCTATGATAGCAGTTCTACAAGGCTGGCAGTTTGAAAAGTATTTGGTCATTAACAAAAATGTCAAAAATGACTAATTAACACATTTAGCCGATCCTGCAAGAACAGCTAAAAACATCATAATGTCACCATAATGTGACACTTATAATGAAGCTGTAACAGCTTCACTTAGCCAATGCTAACCTCTTACCTCACTGTGAATCAGCGCAGGGGCGTCAATGACGGTCCTGGCCCAGGCCTTATACGTTTCAATGTCCATCACTCCTTCCTTATCTAATTTAGCCCTCATAGCAACAGCTGTTTCTAGATTACCTCCTCTGACTGACGTCATCACCTCGTCCACCACTGCTTTTCCTTCCGTTTCGTCTGTGCAGCATCAAGGGATCAAGTTTAGTAACTATCCACAATTAACACACACTGTGAACCTTACTCATACTCATCACAGTAAAGTCTGCATGAGAGAAGATTGGTCTCAGGGATTAGGCTTTAAATACATGTAAATAGATATTTTAAAATAGCCTTCCGTGACAAGACCCTTCATGTTTTTTCAGACAGCTCCTGCTTGTCTTTCTAGGCATTGTTAAAAAGGATAAAACATGAGCAAGGACCATAACCAGGACAAAGCTACCCACTCAATTTGTTTGTGACATGGTCACTTGAATATGCATTCAAATAACACTTTCAAATAGCATGGAGTGCAAATGTCAAATTTTGTGTGCACATGATACACCGATCCTAACCTCACTTCTGTGCATCCAAATACTTTTTGATTGTTTTAGGCAGGTCAAGTACTTGGCTTGGTTTGGGAAAACATTGTGGTTTGAATGTAAGTCAGTTAACTTTTGTATGTGAGGGAAATAATGAGCGAAATAATGTAATTGATGTAACGACTGTGGTCTTCTTCACTTCCTACATGACCATTATGAAAATCTATGTCTTTCCTTTAAATATTTACATTCTAAGCTTTGCTCATCAGTGTGATCAGGTGAGACACAGAAAACAGACCTGTTTTTGGTTCTGTTACAGTTGAACACACGTCAGCGGGTGTTGCCTCTGCACGTGCTTCTTCAACAGAAGGTATGCCACCAATGTCCAGCGTGATGCCTAATTTGACACATTGTTGAATCTTTCTGTCTGTCAGATCTGCAAGGATCATAGTAAAAGTAAACAGTGTGAGTGTTTTGTCACTTTCATTATACGGCCAAGAACGTGAGAAAGCTCATCATGTAAAAGTTTTAGGGCTACGCTTACTTTTTGACCTGATGGCGTCCTGGTTCAGAACATAGATCAACTCGTATTCACCGCCGGACTTTCCATTTCTGGTGTAGTGTGTTCCATAGTCCTCCAGGAAGGCAAAATAAATACCTTTCTCATACTCCAAAGGCAAAGATTTGACATGCTCCAGGAAATCACTGGCCACTTGGAGATCACGGGAACGTAACCTATAGGTGCTGAGCTGAACGCTGCCCTTCACCCGCATGTAGCTTTGTTTCTGTGCAGTAGAGAAATGAATCAGTG
>JBAJHX010000035.1:9726213-9746718 GCA_037176925.1 Amniataba percoides | reverse complement strand
ATCCAAATCACAACAGTATTGAAGTTCTCATTTTGCAAAATAGAGAAACCAAATACAAAAGAAATTATTTTTATTGTACTATAACACAGAAAAAATAACAAAATATCCTTTTAATACTGCTTAAGCAATTTTTTTTTCAAATATGGGCACCATGAATGGGCCATGGTGCCGTCTTTATAAGCTTTCATCGCAGTAGTGACAAAGCCTCCACTTTACACTCATATAGCTGTATATGAATATGTATAAATTATCTTTATTTGTCATAAATAGCTGACTCTCACCCATATCCTGCTGTCCGGCTTTGCTCGTTGGTATCGATGTTTAACGTACCACAGGGTTTACGCCCTGGCTCACAGTCCTCATCTGACCCATCCTCACAGTCATAGTCCCCATTACACATTAATCTCTTCTTGATGCAATAACCTGTGTAAAGATGGGTGTCAAAGTAATGACGTCCAGAAGAATAAAAAGAAAAGATATGCAAGTGGCTTAAAAAAGCTGAAGTACCTGACTCGCACTGGTACTCTGTATCGGAGCACACAGGGGGAGGCGGGTTCTCACATCTTGCAGTTGGTACACAGTGCTGCCTTTCCCCTATTGGTTCCTGGCAGGAGGTGCCACCAAACTGTCCAAACACTTGTACACTGCGAGATCGCCTCTGGGGTACACAAATGATAATATGCTAAGCACCTAACTGAAAAAGGCAAGAGCATCTGTGACTAGTAAAACAGTCAAGTTGAGAGTAAAGGCTTGAAATGTAAGTTGAAAAATGTTAATTTGAGGCATTTTAGGCCACAGATCTTACATAAAACCTTAAAATAACTTTTAGGCACTCCAATAAATGAATCATGTAAAAGGCAAAGTGAAAATGCAGGATCTTAACTAAATATGTCCTCTTCAGTTGCCTTGTCATTTTGGGCTAAAGAGCTACTTCAATTTCAAATTAATCTTTGTGTCAGCTGATTTACATAAGCCTCCCCAGTCATATACTTACAATGTGGCAACTTGTACTACTTTGTGATTAGATTAAGTTGACCGCAGTTTTAGTTGACTCACTTTGATCTGCATGCAAGGATCACAAGGACTCCACTCTGACCAGGTGCTCCAAGAACAATCTACTGCTGGTGGATCAGGGGCTCCCCTGAAATACGCCACCATATCTTTAGTAAGTGAATATAAACAACATTATTTGTGTAAATGAAATAGGAAATATACATACATCCCCCCTCCAAGAAGTGCCAGAGAAAGGCACAGGCTACAGAAGCCCAGCTGCAGAGCGACATCAGTCCTCATGATGAACCTCTAAAAGGACAAATGGTGTTGTGAATCAATCCCTTTTTATTCTTTTAAGCTACCTGTCTGTTAATGATTATCCATCTCCAAAGGGACCACGTTCTCGTCATCACTGTCAACAGTGCAACGATATTGATTCAATGCTTGGAAACTCCAAAATTTTTACATTTCTGTTTCCATTACATTACCTTCGTCAAACATCGTAGAGCATTACATCTAATTTGATTAATTTAATTACATCATTTGGAGGCTATAATAGTAGAAAGAGGGCCAAGAGCCATATGACACAACCCACCTTAAGGCTTTACTGCACAACACAAATAGGAACCAGTGGTCATTGCAATATTTGCCAACACGTTATGTTGAGATGTGTTTATATGATGTAGTATATAAATATATATTTAAACAATATATTCTGTAATCTGCTTTGTATATAGTCAGAGTCACTGGAAAGTGAAAACTACCCAGTAAGCACTGGATGAAAAGCAGAGAGACACAAAAGCTGAAAAACACGCAGAAAATTGCTGAAAAGTTTTTACCATTATTGCATACACACTTTTTATAGAAACCAGTTTTTTAACAAATAACTAATTCTTGTTATTTGGAGACAGTTAGGTTATTTCTTATTTGTCCAGGATTATGCAAACATTCAGTGAGGTTTTGGGTAAGGCAGAGTAAATATTTAAAGAGACACGGTCTGACTGTTGTGCTACAATGACAAGAGACAGAGAAGTCCATGGTACAATTGGACCAATACCTGAGATTGGGAAACTCACTCTCTACATTCAAACCCTGAATGACATGTGCTGAGACTGGCGCACTGTGTGTGAACTGAAGTGCGACTCCTTGTCCACAAGATGGCAACATCGAACTGATGTCTCACATTCACACACTTTTTGTATAGACTGAGGGTAGACCGCATTAAAGAGAGTAGTTTAGAACAGTTTATATGCATGAACTTACTACTAATTTCTTCATCTGGCAAGTCAAAAACTGTTTTCTGCTGTAAAACTGCAACAAAAAAAAGCCTTGCACAATGCACAGGAAGTTTTAAAACGGTTGCACCTAATGATCTGTCATGTGATCTGGGAGGATTTCGCTGAGTCTGCAGTACTTTGTTCTTCAAAAGGAGGGAGTGCAGTGTGTATAAATGACAGAAAAGGGGAAAACAGACCACTATACAGTGTAGCGGGAGTAAATTTAAAAGGAACTTATTAGGGTTGTGATACTAAGCTTATCATTCATGATCAAGTGAATCATTATTCACAGGCACAGGAGTCTGGAAACGGTGAGAGGCTGACACATCATCTAAGAGAGTAAAACTGATGAGCGTTCAGCACGCTGACCAACATTCTCTGCTGACTTAAATAAACACAATCCAACTATTCCCTGATGCTTCCAGAGTCAGTCGGGGGGATCTTCCCGTGTATCTTCTGCAAGCAGAGCCGGGGTAGTCTGGGGGCTATGTGGTCATGCCCTGCTGGAGAGGCACAAATATGTGCTTAAGTCACCACTTTTACGAGGTTCGGCAGTTTCCTCCCAGCTTTCTCAGGAAACCAGAGGGTAGGTAAGGTGCTTGGCCAATATTTCTCCTGACTAGAAAGACTTCCTGTTTTTTGGGGTGGGTGGTTGGGGACAGTGTGGAAACGCTTGTGGAGGAGAGTATTACCCCGGTTTACAGTAATTTACACAGCCTACAGACTGTCATCGTGTGTCACAGAATTTGATGACATTGCTTCCTGCATTGCCACTTGCCCTCCCGCTCTGTGCTGTATTTTTAGGGCTGAAATGGTGAAGAGCGCAGAAGGCAGTTGAGAGTTAAGTGAACAGAGGGGATAAAATCAAGCACTGCCTCAATTATGGACTGGAGATAAGTGGCTATCTTAGGTTCTGGCTGTGGTGGCAGCCAGCTCAAGATTCACGCCCTAAAATGCTTGATATTTGGATTGTGGCCTTCCTGTCATAAACTGGAAAGGACACTTCCCATTAGATTGTCTCTGTCAGCATTCCGTCATAAAAATAAAATCCCTTATAACGTCTGTGTGTGCTGACTCGTGCCATCTGTAGTCCGTCCCCTGAAACGGCCCCAACTTTTCCCTTTCCTTCCAGAGTCACCTGAAAGTTTTGCACGAGCAAGTAACGTCCAGCGCGCTTTCCTGTGTGTAAGCGTGCAGTTGTGTTGGGTGTGCCGCTGATCCAAACAGTCAATGAATCACATTCAGAAGAAGAGAGAACGGTCACTTTCAGCCAGACCGTGATGCTGGAGACAGACAGAGACACGTCATTGAAGGGAAACAGCTTTGAGAATACATATTTGATGATGTGGAGTATATGTACATTGTTGCATTTATATAATAAAAAAAGAGATAAGGCATGAAGCACAGCATAAATTGCGAATATTTTACGCCAGATGTATTGCAGAAGCATCTCTTGTTGCTATGCGCATTTTGTTCTGCCGGTGGTGCAATTCTCAACTAATGTCTGATGATATTACATGTTTAATAAGAGGTTATGAAAAAAAAAGATCATTCCAGTGGTTGGTGACTGAAGGGGAAAAATACTCTCAGCTAATCTGGCTTTTGAGGGGCTCATCTCCTAAAAAGCAGCCTCTGTCAGCAGAACACAGGATACAAAGGCAGGAAGGACGTCCTTCCTCTGTCCCTGTCTCTCTCATTTCTCAGCTCTCGGCCTACACTGTGCATCCCTTCAACATCACTTAACGTATAATTCGTTTTTGTTGTTTGCCAAAAATCATCTGTTTGCATAACTCTATATACAGACGGGTGACAAATTAAAGGAAAACCCAAAATAAAGTGTCTTAGTAAGGTGTTCACTCGCCACAAACAGCTTCCTTGGCACTGATTCTACAAGCCTCTGAAGATAAATAAAGGATATTTCCTTAATTGGTGTTTTGATGATGATGGTAGAGAGCGGCGTTTAACACGTCCCTCCAAAATCTCCCACAGGTTGTGTTAACATTAGGTCAGTGTGACGGCCATAACATGCGATTCACATAATTTTTATCCTCATCAAACCATTCAGACAGTCCTTATGTTCTATGGATGGAGAGCAATGTCATCCCGGAAGAGACCACTCCCATCAGCATAGCAATGTTTCACCATGGGATAAAGGGGATCACTCATAACAACTTTGTGTTGATTTGCAGTGATTCTTCCCTCTAAGGTGGCAAATTCACCCGCACCATGCCAGATGATTCAAGGATTCAGGTTTTTCCCTTTAATTTGCCACCCATCAGTAAAGAGCATGTGACTATGTATGACTGGGATTTGGCTTAAAGTTCTAAGTTTAGATGTGATTGTAAGATCCAGTTGTTCTAATGTAGAGATTGTTTGACTCTTTAAAAGTTTGATAGTTTCAACAGGTTTACATAATCATGTGAGTAATTGAATTTTCTTTCTTCAAATCTCTAACAGTCAGTGAACCCCCTCCTCTTAAAATGAAATGAATGTAGTAAAGCTAAGCATCATAATGACTTTTAGTTTGCCTTTAAAGTGTCTCATTTTTATGTATTAGTTTGGCTTGAGGTGAGGTGAGGTGACCAGATGTTCCTGCACTTGTTGGTGGACAACTTGGCAAACTGAACAACTTTGTTCTAGAAAGCCACGTTCTGTTTCTCTTCTAAAATATCTTACTCACAGGACATTGAGAATAACTTTTTAAGTTAAGTCTGTATTTGAGAAGTAACTCCAATGCCTTGCTTTGCCTCATGTTTTTTCACTCCCCACGGCCAATTGAATACTTTGGATTATGAGCGCAGTTTCTCCTGAAAGTAAAAGTGAATGCAGATGTTCTTGTGCTGCTCCAACACATCTTCCCAAACACACTCATGGATTAAAATTCATCACACACACACTGAGCTTTAGCACTTTGGCGCTGCTGGGCCATGAGCTGAGTTTTCGTAGAACTGCAGCGAAACAGAAGCCACAGTATCAGCGGTCAGTCATTATAATCAGTAATGAAGAAAATCAGAAAGTTATCTGGTTATGTGTACTGTAATTCATTGGTAACGGACAGCTCACCATGATGACAAAAAGATGCACATTTGCAGAAGCGAAACCCTCCACTCCACCGGAAGAAGCCACATTGACTTCACTCCTCATGTCAGTGCAGGTTTCAGTGTTGTGGTGTTTACTGTAGTTTTACAGCTATACAGATGGCTGATTACCTTTCCCAATAATTTGTTTCTCTTTCTTTGTTTTTTTTCTGTTGAAGAGGTTTGACTGTGATTACGGCCACCCCTGCTCCTACTAACGATGCAGTTCTTCTCTTAATTATCACAAACAAACATCTATTGATGCCTGTGCAAACATGAAACAGAGCCCTTCCTGTGTGGCTCAAAGATTTTCTTCCTGGGAATATCATGACTGGCAGTCGTCGCGCAGAACAGCAAATATGAAAACTGTCATTACACGGTCGAATCACTATATGGTATCAAAAGCAAAATAAGCATTTATACTGAGGAAGTTGATGACCTGTTTTCAGCCATGAGTTAACTGTAATTGCAATAACACCAGTGCATGGCAAAGGAAATGTAGTGACTGGGTTCTCAAAAATTGTGCTGAGTTAGCAACATCAGAGCTTTTCTCTCTGGTCTGGACTCTTCTCCTTCTTCCCCCTCGCGTCTTCGACATTTTACGATCTGAAGCTCGGTGAAAGTTTAGATGAAATGTGCTGGCAGGGGAGGGTGGGACATATTCATAGTTTTCTTGTTACCAGTGCAGAAAGCTCTTAAACAAGCAGAAATCCTTGCTTTGTCTCAGCCAAGCCTTTACCATTCTCAGATATCACATAATGCACATCGCAAAATACACAATGCAACAGAAACGACAGAAATTAAAAAATCACTTTTAAGTCGCATGCTTCATATTTCATTTAAAAAAAGAGTTATGCTGCAATATGTGGCTTAAATAACAATAACAATGAAAAAGCTAACTCTGTAGTACTTAACCTGGGAGGTCATTATACTGGAAAATTAAAGCTGCACAATTTAACTAACTAGCTGGCCAGCTGGCCAGCTGGGTGCAGCAGAAACAAACATCACTGTCTTTTAACTTAATATGGTGAACTTATTAGCAAACAGGATTTTATTTGCAGATACAGGGAGCAACATCAGCGTTAATATGAAGCAGTGGATCTGGCCATCTGATGGATATAAGTCCAACATTAACTCTCCTTTTAACTCATCTGACTTCTCACTGGCATGACAGTGACTGTGGTCCTACTGCTGCTTATTGCAGGACAGGTAGCGTGCTGTGGGTTTCCAGGTTATTTTAGTTTCCTGGATCCTGCTGCTGCTGTGGTTTAAGTGAACTGAAACAACAAAGTTGCTGCGGGCCTTTGAACCTAAAACAGCGAGGTGAACTGTGGAAGACGGTGCAGAGTCAGGTGATACTTCTCTGTGGGTTCGTCACGTCACCTCTTTCACATCACACTCGCTCATCTGATCCGTTGCAAAAATATGGATTATTGCTGTTTCACACCAGGTGGCGCAGAAGGAGGGTCGAGAGGAGGCCTCGGTCACCTAACATCTTTTCTCTCACAGCATTACCGCAGCCCGAAGGCCAAAACAGAGAGGATGAACTTTCTTTCCCAAGGCTATTCGAACCACTGACTGTCCACACATATAATTCACCATAATCCATCCACCTCCCACACACCATATAGACCCAGTACTTTATATGAACCATGTAGTTTTCCTTTTTTTGTTTGTTTAATTCCCATGATTTAGTTTTATTTTCATTTTTTTCCCTGTCCGTCAACTAAATGTTGTGTGACCGCCTGTGTGTGACGAATAAAACTTTTTTTTTCGTGTGTGAACAAGGGCTCATAATAATAAGCTCTGATCTCAAAATCTCTCAAACGTCTCTTTATGTCATAATGAGACCATAATTACCACCTTCAAAGGAACCTAATGGTTTCTCTTTGTGCAAAGCTGAGCAGACAGGCAACAGTTATGGTGGAGGGGGGAGGGGGTGAAAAGAAGCATTATTTTTACATATAAAACAAAAAACAAAATCTACTGCAATCTTTCATGCACACACACACATACACACACACACACACACTGTTGCTGCAGCATTAGTCATGACCCACTTACCGGCCGTGCATCTGAACATTTGAGGCCATATGACTGGATGTTTTCTGCAGAGACCGCCCCCCTCCTCCTCCTCCTCCTCTTCCTCCTCCTCCTCCCTCAGTGGAAATCTGCAGCCAGTTAGTGTCTGTCAGTCATTGAGGGGTTAAACTGGGAGTTTGCAGCAGTCTCCCGTTTCTGTCGGTCCGCGGCGTTCAGCGGAAAACATCTGACTGCTGCTCGCTCTCCGAAGCTGTGTTTGGGCTCTATTCATTGTTTTATTAAAAAACACGTATCGGGCAGCGGATCCTCGAAGGCATCACGGGGGGAAAAAAGATCAGTTTGCTCGGCTGGATTTGTCAACATCTCACTGCGCATTTTTATACAGGTAGGCTGCTGCTGTTGTTTTTCTTTTTTTTTGTTTCCATCCATGCGTTGATTAAGGATCAGGTAAAAAAAAAAGCAGATCTTTTCCTGTAAAGAAAAAAAATCATAATGACCATCATCATGATAAAGTGGCTTTGTAAGGTGTGTTGCTCTCACTGTGTTAAAATCAGCTGTTGTTTCCATTAAGTTTGGTGTGGAGGCTCATCAGTCTGGGAGGTGAAGCTTCATTCAGTCCTGTCACTTGTGTCTGACTCAGGCTGAAGTCCTTTTTCCTGTCTCAACTGCTGGGATAACAAACAATATGAACCACTTTTCTCCCTTTTCAAGTTTTCTTTTAAATCATGTTCACCTTACATCAGTCAATGTGAGTTTATTTTTAATTTATTTCATTTTTTTTACAGGAGTTGCATCTCTTATCCACTCACCTATTTGTCGGTGTGTCCCTGTTTTAGTGCAAAACTCTTGAGATTGTTTTGTGTGAAAGTGCTTGCATGGCCTTTGTGTTCACAGTGGGCCTGTGGTATTTCACCATCTCATTCACTTGCAGACTGAGTCATTCCCTGATTTCCTCCAGATGTGCAGTAGTTTACGTTTCCTGACGGCCCAGGATTGTGACATTTCTGCCCGGGCGCTGCAGTTATTCTGCTGACAAATATGAATTTATACTTGAGGTGGCCAAATGTTATTTGTGCTGTGAAACTAGTAGATGCTGTTTTTATTTTTTATTTTGTTTTAAAAAAAAAAGGGGGGAAAAGCCACGGATTCAGTCTTTTCGTCCCTCATCTGGTAGTACTGATGACCGCACTTTGTGTCGTTAAAGTGTAATCCTTTAACTCAAATCTGCAATGAACGGCTGACATTTCACCCCTTTTTATTAGCTTTCCCTCCAGCTAGTGGGACTCTGGCACCACTGCGGTTACTGGACGAGAGCAGTCATGTGTCACGCTCGTGTAAATGGAGCATCAAAAGTTTGAAGAGGCGTCTGGTTTTTCTATGCTTCCTGACACTGTAGAAAAAACAAACAAACAAACAAACAAACAAAAGAAAACAGTTATGTGCAGCTATTTAAATGTCACTATGGGAGAACCAAAAAAACAAGGGCCTTATCCTGCTTGTTTCCTTGACTTTGGATGCTGGTGCTGGTTGGATAACATGAAGTTTTTATAGTTTTACGGCAGCACAGTAGCTGTTATGATGCAACCCTCATCCCGACAGCGATTTAAATATTGCCTTGTACAGGCAAATATGAAAGTCCAACTTTGCATACGCTCTGTTTTGAGCCTGTGTTCATTCACAGGAGCTCTTTGCACTTTGTAGGTGAGGGAACAGATGGCACAAACCTGGAATGCACTCTGTGCCCCCCCCCTTTTTTTTAAGTCCCTTACCTGTTATCTCATTTTTTATGGCTGTCATTTCCTCTCAGAAATCCAACAAATTACCCACCTGATTATTTTATCACAAACAATACCTCGGGACTGGACTGTGTGTTTTTTTAGTCTGCACGATCACACAGGTGCATTTGGATTTCTCTCCATTTGAGGCCCATTTCACCCTGATTATACATCATCAATATATTAAGTGGTGGTTTTATGGGCACATGGTCGGTAAATGATCATTGCATAGAGCTCCAATTTCCGCTTGCAATTGCTTAGCTGGGCATCACGAGATCTTTTTCTCTGCTAGCGTAAGATTAACCTCAGGTAATTGCTCAACCTTTGCCCACTTCCAACCTTTGCCCTGTCCTCCCAGCACTCACAGCCTCTTTGCGCTGGTATTGGAGCCAGTGTAGCCTCTGGAACTGGTCCTAAAGGTATGTATGTCCCACACTGAGCCATGTTTAGGTTGGTTGTATTCCACTGGTTGTGCAGAGCAGGAGTCCTTATTAGGGCTTCTTTTGTTTTTTTTTTTGTCTGCTTGAACGTACAGTATGTAATTATTACCTTTTTGCTGACTAAATGGTGATGGTGATGATCCACATCACACTAAGGGGGGCACATCTGTGCTGCTGTGTCGCCACAGTCTGCTGCGTTGTTTTCATCTCATGTGACATGACCTTGTGTTTCCTGCACAGCGAGGGCAGAGGTTTTCATGACTGGTGTCCGGTGTGTTGGCAGACAGATTGACGATGATGTTATTGTTGATGTGCAAATACATATGACGTGCATGTTGCTCTCGAGCCGCAGTTTGTGCAGCTCGCTGGTTTTGGAATGGGATTTTAATAGCTTCGACAAATCACATGATGTGACGGCACTTATGATTACAAACAGCGGTATCTAGTTATCCGTCCTCAATAAACATCCCAAAATGGATATCCAAATTTGGAAGAACAATAGATTTGTATAAAAAAAAAAAGACTGTGTGTAGGACTTCAGGGTAATGCAATACTTTATAGAGCTAAACAACTGACACAGCAAATGTAAAAGTGTGTGTGCGTGTTTTCTGTGCTCATGTCCTTATGAGACCATGATGTTTTATGGGTCATGTGTCCCCTTATGCTTCTCTTTCTGAAGGGTGTTTCAGTGGTTGTAAATGTTTACTGTGGATTGTTAAAAGAATATGATTGCTTACGATGCTCCAAAAAAAAAAAAAAAACTTTTCAAAAGCTTTTCAGCAGCCGCCTACGAAACTGCAACAAAGGATTTGAGTTGAAGCCCTTTACAATCCAGTATGTTGTTTTGCAGTTTCATCAGGAAAGAGTGTGTACTAACATTCTTTCTCCTTCTCCTTTTTTTCTCTCTCTCTCACTGCACGCACTGGCCCACTTCACTTTTTTCTGCTCCAGACAGATAACAAGAAAAGCATGTGTGGGTGTTAAGAGTCGTCTGTTCGCTTGACCTCGCTGACCCTGAACACGGAGCTGCCGCCTGCTCTCCCCCTCCCCGCTCCCCGGCTGTCCACTTGTCCAGTCAGGCTCGCTCCACACCATGTCTGCAGAGGTGGAGAACAGCATGCCCGCTGCCGCCGCCGATCCCGGCGTTGCTTCCACAGCCTCGACCGCCAACACGCCCCCCACCTCGCCGGCCACATCCAAGGTCCCGTTCAAGAAAGAGAAGAAGAAAGGTGAGTGACAGAAGACGGAACGATTGCATTTGACTTTTTTCTGGTCTGACCTCGTAGAAGTCATAGTTTTCTTGATTTTTGTTTTTTTTTCTTTACAGTCCCAGAGAAGACAGATGAGTACCTACTAAGCAGGTTTCAGGGGGATGGCGTGAGGTACAAGGCCAAGCTGATCGGCATTGATGACGTCCCAGAGGCAAGAGGAGACAAGATGTGCCAGGACTCCATGATGAAAATGAAGGTGCAGCTTTGTCTTTCAAGAGTCGTTAAAAACAGGAATTGCATTTCAGAGCCCCCTGATGTTTTTCAATTAATAATTAATCTGTGAGGAGGGCAACGAGGACACACAAACAGGCACATTTGCTGCTGTTACACGTCATCGGCAGCTGAAAAAAAAATGTGTGTCATGGCTTGTTCTCTTTCCAAACTGTGCAGTGGCGGACTGCGGCCAACAGCAACCTCCCACAGAAATACTGCTATTTGCTGCAGACATGTCCTTTCTGCAGAGGAGTGCGTGTGTGCAAAGTTTGCACGTATTAGCCTTAAATCTTAAAGTCTTTTGTTGTATACTTACAACAGACACAGAAAAGTATGTGTTATCTGTTTTTCACCAGGGTATGGCTGTAGCCGCACGGTCCCAAGGCAAACACAAACAGAGGATCTGGGTCAACATTTCCATGTCGGGGATCAAGATCATTGACGAGAGATCAGGAGTGAGTGCTGCCATTTTGTTCCTCACCCGTGAGGCTCATCTGTGAGGTTTTTGCTCGGCCTGCTAATAAAACCGTCTGCCCTCGTAACTCAGGTGATTGAACACGAGCATGTGGTGAATAAGATCTCCTTCATCGCCAGAGATGTAACAGATAACAGGGCGTTTGGATATGTGTGCGGAGCAGAGGGGCAGCATCAGTTCTTTGCCATAAAGACTGCACAACAGGTGACACCCGCTCACAAACAAACGCTCATTCACTCTCGTAAACAACAAGAAAGACAACAATAAAAAATGTGCTGTGTTTTTTTTCACCACACAGGCGGAGCCGCTGGTCATTGACTTGAAAGATCTATTCCAGGTCATCTTCAACATGAGGAAGAAAGAGGCAGAGGCCTCACAAAAGGTACCTGGTTCAGAAGTGTGTGACTTTAAACTGGAAAAAGTTTTTTTTTCTTCCTTTCTAAGGTTGTACAGTGAGAACATTTTATTTCTGGAAGAAAAGCATTTGGTCATTTGGGAGCGTAGACAGGGTACACACTGTGCGCACCTCCTGAACATCAACACTGCTTCTCTGTTCTTTGAATGAATCACATTTTCAGACATTCCATTGAAATGATGTGAAATGACACATGCCTCAGTAAATTAAGAAAATAACTATAATCATTAACAGTCTACCTCCGGTTACAGGGTGAAAATGGCAGCACTGTGGTTGAGGTAAGCACTTGGAAGCACTTGTTTTCCTAAAATAGTTTCTTTAACTCCCTCTTTAACCATCTAATTTCTGTCGTGCATTCAGAATGGAAATGGCGCCTTGCTGAGTACGGACGAGGTGAAAGCTGCCCAAGTAAGAAATTCTGCGCTGTTGTGTATGCAGCTTAACATTAAAACAAAATACTGCTGATTTACAGTGGCTAAATAAATACTGTATGTTTTTTTTTCTTTTTGACATCCAGCCAGCGGAACAGCATGACCTTTTCGGAGCCATGTCGACCCCTCCAGACATCCGGGCTCCGAATGTAAGTGCGGTGCCATACTGTAAAATGTTCCCTTCATCTGGGCACCTTTTTTTTGGAATTATGTCAATGAAGTGCTTACACATCTTGAGAATTACAGTAGACTGTCTTTAAACCAATATTGGAAACCAGAAAATGGTAATATTATCATTTAATAGTGTATTCTTAGCAGTTTGGTTCTAGATGCTGCCTCTCATCATAAATGTTTCTAAGGTTTGACTGAGTGTGCTTGTAAGAAAAACATGGCTCCACTGAATCCCTTTAGCACCACCCAGATCATTCTATGTGTGTGAAGTCAATTCTAAAAAGGTCCAGGTCTTGGCTGTTTCCTGAATTTATAAACAGTAGATTTTAGATTTAAAAGAATAAAGGATCTTTTAAGAATTGAGCTTATCCTTCATGTATGCCAATCATGTTGTTCACCAAACCCTTTAAAGCTGCTACAAGTAGTCTGTGAACGAGACAGATTTGTTGAGACACCTGGAGTCTTTTAACTGGTAGCGTTTTACACGCCTGTCGCTCAGCCAGTTCACTAGCTGAGTCTTGGGTCAATGAGGTAGTTCTACCTTGTTATTACCCTTCTGAGGTAAATATTCTACAGGTAGCAGCTTTAAATCGCCATCTCTGTTCACACCATGTGATTCATTTTTCATTTTGTTAACACTTGTGTTTTTGTCCTTCTGCAGAGCTGATTCATGCATCTTTTTTTCTCTCTCTCCCACTGTCCCTCCTGTGTTAACCAGGACTCTAATGATATTCTCTTGCTGGACTTTTCCGCTGAAGTTGACAGCAATCAGAATTGCATAAAGGGAAACTCCTTTGTAACTTCCTGCGCCCCTGACCGTAGGGCATCTCCCCAGACAGAGAACCCCTTTTCCTCAACATTTGGCTACTTTCCAACCCCAGACACTGACCCTTTCAGAGATGACCCCCTTTCTAAACCGCCCTCTCTGTCGCCCCCCGATAATTCACAGATCCCCCTCGCCACCGCCAATCACCTAAACAGCACTGCTGGCAACACTAGCAAGACAATTATTAACGGTGGTTCGAATGGAGACTCTGAGCATCTCAGTCAGCAGATAAATGGGTTATCAAGTAAGACCATGATCCTCGCTCTCAGTAATGGACAGTGGCCTCTAGGGGGGGCTATAACTCAGGGCAACGCAATTACCATGATGGACGGGAACGAATCTGGACCAGTTCTCTCTAACAAAAACCCATTTTTTGACTCATCTTTGAAAACCGCCCCTGTGTCTAATGGCATAACTCATCACCCGCATCCCTCCGTGACTCATAGCAAGGATTCAGTAGTCTTAAGCCCGCCTCCACAGAGCTCTAAGGCTGGACGAGGTCGAAGGAGCACAAAGGTGAAATTTCATAGCCAGATGAATCATAGTAGAGTTGCATGAGTGATGCCTGAGAACGGGTTTTATGCACATTTGCCAGAGCACAATTGGTTTGCTAACATCTCCCTTTCTGAGCCTTTGGGTGAAGCACTGGTGTCTGACAGGATATGCGAAATGGCGCGCTTGGTTAAGTTGAGTTGCAAGGCCTGTAATTAAGAACTGCAGTTGAGGACTTGTTGTTTGGATCCGGTCTGTCTCCATGCATGCTCTGGTGGTCACGTGCTTCTAAAACTGGCTTGAATAAATGACACTTTGACTTTGCTGCCAAACAATCAACTTTACTTTTCTGTCCTCTCTGCTCTTAATATATTTTCTAACATTCATGCTTCAGTGATAAAAGTACCGGTAAGTGGCAACGCATGCGTACATATCAATGCTCAGGTACTGTGGTATAGTGGTGTTTATTTCTGACTACTTAATTGTAGTAAATAATTTGGCTTATATTTGAATATACGTGAAATGTTGTCCTGCAACAATACTTATTTTATTTTCTGTGAATAGTCCACAGCAAGTGACTTGTTGGGAGCAGAGCTGTTCGCTGCTCCTGCTGAAGGGTCATCTGCTTCAGCTGACCTTTTCAACAGTACACCGGCCAACTCCACTCCCTCCTCCATAGCTGCTCTGGGTAATATATTAGAGGTCAACGTTTTATCCAGATATCAAGATATGGAAATATTTATTCCAGTTAAACTTTAATATTCCTTTTTATATATATCTAGGGAATCTTCAGTTAGGTCCTGCAGCTACCACAAGTATCCCCGCTGCAGGCATGTGGGGAGCTTCCACCGCTGCTCCCTCCATGTTCCCCATGCCAGGAACAGCTCCAGGTCCTATGCCCAACTACACACAGCCTTCTGCTTTTGGTGGTCTACCCATACCACCCACAGCCTGGGGCCAGCAGATGCCGCCTCAGTTTTCCAACCCACCTTTATCCCCACCCCACCTGGCTTGGGGCACGCCTCAACCAGCCGGACCACTCGGCTCTCCAGGCTGGGGTCAGCCTGTCGGGACCAATCCATTCCAGCAAGGTCCGTCCCGCGCCCCTCCGAGGCCACCTGCTAAGGAAGCCCCCCCAAAGGTAGAGAACAGTGCCTTCACTGCCTTGGACCCACTTGGAGATAAAGAGAAGAAGACTGGAAAGGACATGTTCAAGGACTTCCAGCTTGCCAAACCTCCCGCCATCCCAGCGAGGAAAGGCGAGCTGGGGTCCAACTCCGCTCCAGCCCAAAGTGGCAAAGAAGCCGGGGCGTTCGATCAGTACTTTTCCAGTAAAGTGGGCCTGGCTCAGGATAATGCAGATCACGATGACTTCGATATCAATCAAATATCAGCGGCTGTTAACGGTAATCCAGCTGAAGCGAGGCACTGCAGTGCATGTTGTCAAACTACTGCAAGTTTCCATGTCCATCACTGAGTTTTGTCTGTCATAATGTGCCTGTTTAGATGTTCCCAAACCAGCTCCTGCTCCAGCTGCAGCTCCTAGCTTTAATCCTGGATTCGATGCCGCCTTCTCTTCTGCTCCCAGTTCAGCTCCAGCCCCAGCACAAGCCCTCAATCAGGACATGTTTGATGAAGCATTTGGGGCCCCAAATTCCAGTCCGTTTGGAGCGCCGCCTGTAGCTATGGTGAAGAGATTCACACAGACACACAATTACGCTACATCAAGTTACAGTATGATCATTTGTAATTGTAATTTACCTTTTTTTCAGCAGACTGCCACTGTTGGTCAGACTTCCGGTTCAGCTGCCTTTGGGGATCCATTTGGAAATCCCTTTGCTTGACCATAACTGTGTCCACAAGTAAGAATGTGTTCATGTTTTTTAATCCCTAATTGGATTCATCTCCAAAAGATAAACACTAATCTCACTTTTTTTATCTTCTCTCTGCCCTTATAGTTGAATTGGAGAAAATGGAGCAAATGGAGATCTTCACATCAAATAACATCTTTGGGACAAGCTGCTACAACGTGCGCAAGACAATCCAAATGATGAACTCTTCTCACTCTTGTCCCTGACCCAGCCTTATTTTACACTTCCACCTTTGATGTTGTTTTTTTTCTGTCCAATCAGTAGTTCCCTCTTTTCTAAAGACCACTGATCAAAGAAGTTAACGCTATGTCATGATCTGCTGAAGAAAGAAAACGTGGTGTGTGAGAGAAGGAATGTCCAAGAAGGGTTCACTGCTGATACTGTCTGTGTTTAAAGAAATAAAATAATTCAGTCATAACTCTGCAAGGTGTCAAGTCCTTTGCCTTCTTCAGACTGCAAAGGTCAGAGTTCAGGCCACATAGCAACTTAGTAGATACACTGACTGTGTTGTATTTTTATGCAATTTTGGACTGAAATCTGCATGAGGTTGCATCTCTATTAAATGAATGTTTGAAGTCTTGGAGAAGTTGTCCAAGAAGGAATGGGAATTAATTTCTGATTACTGAAGTTACACTTAAATAAAAGATTCTTCGTAGCCACAAAATGGAGAAAGAAGTATTTAGATCTTCAGACACCCTATAAAAATGCTTTATCACAAGTAAAAGCCATGTAGTCTAAATTATTTATAAATCTTCTATAAATCTTTATCAGAATCAGCTTCATTGGCCAGGTATGTGTACATATAGAAGGAATTTGACTCCAGTTTTTATAGATTTTTATGTTTTTTCATGAAATGTATTCATAATGACCAAATTAAAAGTACTCATCATGAAAAAAAATGGCCCTTTCCTGTAGTTATTATATTAAAATAATTGTTAGTGATTAAAATGTGCAGTCATTTAGCATGAATGCATCAATGATGGAAAGGATAAGCCAGAGGATCACATACAGTTCTATAACTTTATACTTGTAGTTTTTACTCCAATACATGGATATCTGACTTTGGTTTCTACTACTTCTTATGTACATGTTTTTATTGTTTTTTATATGTACACATTACATTGTCATCTCATTAAATACCAGTGATTGTTATCAATAAAATACATCACCTGGTATATTAAGTAATCAGAACTAGCTTCCATGTTGATTCATACATATTAACGATCCAATATCTTGATCATTTCTCACAAATAACTCAGAATTTCAATTAAGCTAAAATCGTTAATGCTTTCACTAGAGAGTTTTTATTTTTGGTGCTTTGCTACTTTTACTTAAATACAACATCTTAATACTTCCTCTTCCCTTGAGTTTCACTGACAGTATCTTGGGAGGCCTCTGGCAGTGACGCTCTTGCCTCTGGAATGCGTGATCTTGCCTCATTCAGCCCCTTGAAGCTCTCACTACATTTCCCACAACCCCCCTCGCCACGAACACATTGCGTCACGAACAACATGGCGGATTAGTGTGTGCATGAGTTCCGCTACTCGCTGCTACTCGTCTTCGATAAATGAACGCCTGTTTCTCCCAGAAAACGACAAATACCTCACCAGGTACGTCTTCGCAAGCAAAATTAAACCCGCGGGCGTGATAAAATTATAAATGCAGCTGCGTCCGCCTGTTTATATCAACACCAGCAGGATCCAAGTCAGGGAGACTCGCACACGAAAAGTGTTGTCAAGCGAGTTAGAGCCGAGCTTTGTGCACTTTTCCACTTGTTTAGTCCATTATATGTGTGTTTTTATGTATCTCACGTTCATTTGAACACGGTGTGTTAGCTTTGTGGTTTCCCTGTGATTGTCTTTACGACCAGACCTAACGGCGTCTTACCTGTCAGCGTCACTCACGTCAGTCAGACGAGCTGTTTGCGCGACACTTGGTCTCAGAATATGACATTTTCCTGCCTTTTGAACGTGATTCTTGAAAAGCAGTATGCAATATGCAAGCAATATGTTTATCAGAATCACAATGTGTTGAGATTTTTAACATAAAAATACCTGTGCTAAAAAGCAACTAATTCTTATCAAATTCTTGTCTGTGGGGGTGAAAAAAGTGCTACTCCTGAGAGGCTTTCTCTGTGATTTCCAATTTATTGATACACATGTGACTGTTTTCTACCATCACTGTCCCATGTGTCTTTCTCCAATAATACACTGATACTCTGAAACCAGCCAACATAAATGTGTCAAACTGCATTTGTTTGTTTTTGGGGATAGCGTGGGGGAGTCACATTTTATCCAATTTCTTTTCACCGAAGATCTGAAATGAAGAAAAATTATTCAATTATGCAATATTGCAGCATGTGTGATGTTTTATCTATAGCGCAAAGATTGCACCGCTGCTGTTTTCCACAGCACCTCAGATCCCCTCTGTCTGTAATATTTAACTTTCAGCAGGCTTTCAGGTTTTACTGTGAGAATTCTGACGCAGCTTTGAGGTCCTGTTTGTTTTCAGGTCAAAATGTTTCGTCGGTCAAGATTTAGTATTCGGCCCAATGTCAGTACGGGAGGGAGAACAGCGACAACGCCTCAAGAAACCCCTTCAGTAAGTCAGGAGGCCACTGAGACCCCCAAAGATGTCAGTGGCAGCAGCACTGCTCCAGCAGCGACAGAAAACAAGTCGGTTTTGACCCCATCAGAAAAACCTACAGCCCCAGGGTGAGTAAGAAGCATTAATGGCCTCTAAAATTGGTTTAAGAGTGACTACTACTTTGGTCATAACTATTCTTCCTCTCTTTAGGGATGGTAATGATCAAAATGGGGAAGGCACCAGCTCCTCTGCAGCACTCCAGAGAAGGAAGCGATTTTCTGTCAAGCCCAAAGTGGCGCCAGGCCGCCTCTCCACTCTTACTCGGATGCCAAAGTCCCCTGCCAAGGCAGTTTTAGAAACTCCTGTTGAGATCCCTGGCTCTAACCTCGACAAACCAACAACCAGTCAAACTGGGACTACAGCAACCCCGCCGGGACTGCGGTCTCCGAGGCGTCGGAGGCTGTCAGAGGAGACGAAGCAGTCTAAAGTGCAACCTATACCTACGGCCATCACTGCTGACAGTACGGGACTTTTAGTCGAGGACTCGCTAGAACAAACCCATCTGCCGGCGGACAGCGACAAACAATTAGAAAGCTCACCAGCCAGTCAAGTTAAAGAAGTTCCCTCCAGACCACCTGATAAAGTACCCCCCTCTTTACCAGACAAAGAAGCTATTGAGATTTCAGAGAAAGCCAAGACTCTGGTGTCATCTAAGAGTGACCTTTCACTGTCACCACCAGCTTTGTCCTTGAGCAGACTTCTGAATGACCCATCAGACTTGCAGAGGATTGCAAAGGCGCGAAAGCTCAGGGAGCTGCTGCGACAAGAGATGCACAAAGAAAAGGTAAGATCAGATTATTCAGTAGGCACTATTTTTCCTTATTGTCTCCATTATATTGTAAGTTTAGTAACATATTAATTTGATATATACTGTTAGAGATATGAGGGGGCATTACATTAAAAGAGTGTTAACATTTTATGTTGCAGAAAATCAAGAGAGCTAAGGCACGTGCAAAGGAATGCACTATAGATCCTGCCAAAATGACCATGAGGGATCTCATCCGTTATCTGCCTGTGTCTAACCCCATGTCGTAAGTCTTTCTGCTACTTAGTCAAGCTTGTGTAACATTTAATCTTTCCCCTCCAGAGATGAAGTTTATTATTGAGTATCCTCGATCGTATTTGGCAAGAAGGATTTTTTTTTGTGATACCTTGTCTTATGTGACTAATGTTCAATTTTCTCAGGTCTAGTTTAGAAGAGTCAGCTCAAGAGAATGAGACTGTGGTCCCACCCTCTCCTGGAAGAGAAGAGTAAGTTCTTCCCATCATGATTCTGTAATCGTTTTCCTTTATAGTGTTACTGATGTTAGACATAATTGGGAACAAAATTATAGATACAGTATTAGCTTCACTCTGATTATGCATGATTATACTATCATCATGCATTTTCTTCAAACCTAAAACTACTGTGAATGAGACTGAATGATGGAAGTGTCTGGATGATGCTCTAGATTTTTAGATTTTTACAAAACTGTGCAAGTATCACAAGCAGGCAGTTTGCCTAATGAGACGTGCTTGTGTATCAACCCTCTTCCTTCTGCATGTTGTTTACACTGCCTAATCCCCACAGGTCACCAGAGAGAGCGCAGGAGCCAGAAGTCCTCCCTAAAGTGACAAGCCCCAGAGCAGAGGAAGAAGAGGACGCAGAGGAAGAGGAGGAAGAAGCACTTATGGTTCCTCAGGTCAAAGTAGCAGAAGACGGCTCACTGATCATTGATGAAGAGAGGTCAGTGGACTTCTACTGTTTAAGAGATCCTTCATGTTTATCTTTCAAAATGTTATATCGCTTGAGTTTTTCATGTCTACAAATGTGTCTATGATTTCCTCCAATGATTTGATTTTTCCACTTTTAATATAAATGTTCCTTCCTAATTATGTTATTGAAGAGGCTAAAAATGATGAATGACTTAATCACATCCTCTTAACCCTTGTCTCAGCTTGACTGTGGAAGTCCAGCGATCCAAAGGGCCAAACCCAGCACAGGAACGAGACCCCATCTTTGAACGAGGCTCCACTACAACTTACTCAAGCTTCCGGAAAGGGACCTATTCGAAACCCTGGTCCAGTGAAGGTTGGACTGATACAGATA
>JBAJHX010000035.1:9675481-9722336 GCA_037176925.1 Amniataba percoides | reverse complement strand
GTTCTGATGTGGACGCCACCCCTCAATTGCAATCAAGCCCAGAGAGCTCAAAGAAAAATTCTCCACCAGCCAAGAGAGGACGCTTGTCCAAGGTGAAACTGAAACCTAATGTAAGCCAAGCCTCAAGGTCTGCTCAGTCAAAATGTCAAGCAGAGATATTAAAAGAGAGGACAGCTGAGAGCCACACAGTGTCCCCTGATGTGTCTCAAGCCACTGAGACACTATCGGACTCCAGTCAAAAACTGTTAAAAGATAAGGCTCCTTGTATTGAAGTCACACTTGCAGAAGAGCCGTCTGGCAGTCAGAGCAGGTCAGTTGGTTTGGTGACATCCAACACAGCAGCCACAGAATCGCAGATCGGACAAAAAGCACCTATAAACTCAGCCCCTGTCCAAGAGAGCAGCGCGCGTCCTGTTCCCTCTGTTACACCTGCAGAAGACTTGCCTGTCAGTCAGAAAGAAGAGAGTGGAGATGCATCTCCTCACCAGATCAGAAAGAGTCAATTCCAGGAAGCCAAACCCAACCTAGCAGAAACATCAAGAAAAGCACACTCTAAACCTCAAACCACAAAAGACATTGTTGAAGATTCCAGCCTAACTCCAGACACACAATACCATGAAAAAATAACAGAGCCTGTAGAGGTTGAAGCAGAGCCGACTAGCACCATTTCTGAGAAAACAAGTCAAAGCTCTGTTCCTGCTTCAGATTCAGCACCATCATTGGATACAGGCTCAAAATTTACACCTAAAGAGGAACTCTCTACTGATGTGGAGAAAGATGTTGGAGGGGTCAGTCAAACAGAATCAAGTTCAGCAACATCAGATCAGACAACCGAGAGTAGTTGTAATAATCTGCTGACGTCAGACTCAGCAGTCCCAGAATTACAAGTAGGTCAAAAGTCAAACACAGACCCAGCTGCCATCCAAGAGAGCAGCCTCCATCCTGTTCCTTGTGAAACATCTGTAGAAGAGTTACCTGCCAGTCAGGAAGAGGAGAACAAAGACACGTCTACATGCCAGACAAGGAGAGGTCGATTACAAAAACTTAAACCTAAACCCAACTTACCACAGAGATCAAGTCCTGTGCAGTCTAAATCACAAACCACAAAAGACCCCGTCACACACGTGCAGCTTGAAGAAAATCCCCCCAGCCCGCCTTCAAGGCCCGAGTCCATGGACCACACAATAGCCGAGAGTGAAGCACAGCCAACTTGCGGCACCGCCTCTCCTGAAAAACCAAGCCAAATTCAAAGTACCGGCTCTGATTTAGTTTCAGAACCAGCACTGGAACTATGCTCACCTCAAAAACCCACAGAGAAATTACCTTCAACTGAGGAGCCGAAGACAGACGTTGGAAGTGTAACAGACTCGGAGGGGTCAGAACAGAGAAGGCGACGCTTTCCCAAAGTCAAACCCAAACCCAATTTACGCTCATCTGCTAGAACTACACAGACAAAACAACAGTCAAGCGATATCAGTAAACCCTCAGAACAGAGTCATATGGACACCTCGTTGAATGTAACATCAGAAAATCAGACTGTGGATAATGCACAAACAGGACTGAAAATGGCAGAGACAGAGAGCAAACACTTGACATCAACAGCCTGTTCGTTACACACAGAACATTTCAGCTCAACAAAGTTAAAACCTGCTGAGTCAGAGAAGTCGCAGGACAGCTCAAACGATATGGATATTTCCTCTGATGGCGTCGTCATAGCAACATCTTTATCTCCTCCGAGCCAGTCTGTGTTGACAGGCTCTGCTCTTGACAATAAGAGCAGTGAAAGGCCCACAGCTGAAGGGGAGTCCACTGGGGATAAACTGTCAAATAATGACAAGGTGGAGGCTGCAAAAACCCAACCAACAAAGGATCCAGCCACCATTTCAGATGTCCAGCCTTCAGAGGATGCTTCAGCAGAGTCAATAATTATATCTATACACCCCTCTAATACACTGTCCACACCAGATCCAAAAGAAGAAACTCAACAGCCACATTCAGAGGCACAAAGTCAAGCTGCAGAAACTAATCAAACAGCTGCCTCGTCCAAATCCTCAAGAAAAGCTCCCCAAAGAGAACGGTTTGTTAAACCAAAACCCAACCTGGGGCGCAGCAGGCAACCGCCACAGGCCCGACAAGGCCAGAATACAAAACAAGCAGAAACAGGTCGGACACTTTTTTTATTTATTATTTTCAAATGAATGATCCCTTATCTCAAAGAATGCTTAGCAGTTTTTCATGAATACTACCATCCATGGACCTGCAGTGTTTTTGTTGATCACTAAAGGCTCTTCCTTTCAACAGATTCAGGCACTCACTCTCAAGGTGCTTCTGCTTCCCACAAACCTGAATCTGAACCCCGGCCTGACGTTCAGGAGCCAGCAGAGGGAGCTATTGAACAGCATAGTAACCAAAACTCCCCTCCAAATGTTGCCGGACCTGCTCTGGGCTTTTTGACAGAAATATCTGAGACCTCTACTCAGGTAAGAGGTTAAATGATATGTGCAGGGGGAGGCGCAACTTGTGAGCATTACACATATAATGCAGTCTCCTTTTGTCTACTAATTCCTGTTCAGCTTGTTAATATTGGCGTTGATTAGATATGTGACAGCATGTCACATAATATATTTATATTTAAAATATTTATTAACATGTGTCACCAAATCAGATATTTATTTTGTGTAACAACAAGGGGCATATGTGAGGGAGACCATTTCCAAAGAGTACATGAGCTGTAATCGTGGTCAAGATGCTCTTTCATATTTATTATTAATCCTCAAATCTGTCTCTCTCTGATTCTCTTCACCATCCCAGGATGCATCATCCTCATCGAGTACAGGAGGGACCCATCCAGATCTCACAATATTTCCAGACAGTAGGTCACTCATACATCGCCTCCCACTCACATCAGTTGATTTTCTCCTGTGAATTATACACATTGCTCATGCATGTGCACAGCTTTGGGTAAAACCTCTCTCTCTCTATCTCTCTCTCTCTCTCTCTCTCTCTCTCTCTCTCTCTCTCTCTCTCTCTCTCACTCAGTGTTATCAGAGCAGGTGCCTTCAGATCCGGATGAGCCGTTTTTCATCCTCTCCCTGACTGAGATCCCAGTATGCTCATCGGGGGAGGTGGTGGACAGTGCGTCCGAACCCCTCCCTTATCTTCCTGTAACAGATGCATCAGCACGGCAGCAGAGGTGAGTGCCTGCTAATTGTTTTACCAGCTGGTCATGCCGGATCCAAGCAGGCTTGTATCTGGTTGTTTTTGCTGTCTGATTCTACAACTTTCCTCACCCCTCAGCAGTGTTCCCGGGGGGCCTGTCTCAAACTTCGCCGTGCCTGTGCCCACGGAGAAGAGTGGTGCGACGGGCTTTGTCAGTGTAAAAGACGCTGTGCCCGACACACCTATTGTAAGTAATAACACAAAGAACTGTTTGTCGCTGCATTGTGGTTAAAAGTCTGCATTTGTCACATATTATTTTCTTTTTCCAGGGTTTGATTGTCCAGAATCCAGTGGATCAGCATGGTAGAGTGATTGCATTAATCTTTCATTTATTTTAACTAATCTTTAATGTTCTGTTAAAAATGGTAAATCTGGATTGTTTGTGTTTATGGAACAGAGACCACTAAAGTCCAGCCATCCATTTCACCAGAAAGTGAGCCTAATGATGAGACTGAAATCCCCCCTGAAAATAAGAAGCTAATGGGCACTGGGAGAGCAGGTATGCAGTCGATCCATATTTACTCATCACATTCACTCTCAGCAAATTGGGCTTTTCATCACGACCCTCATCATGTTTCTCTTCGAACCAGCCAAACTGCAGGTTAAGCCCAACACTGCAAGGAAGAAAGAAGCCAGCAAAACCAACACTGCCAAGGATGCAGAGTCAGTCCAAACAGACGCCAGCCAGGACTCAGAGCTTCCCGGGACTTCGGGGCAGCCAAAAGCCTCTGACAAGCCACAGAAAGGGAGCGGTGATAATGTGGACATTGAAAAAGAGGCTCTGCATGACGGGAAGGTTCCTGATGACGGCAGCTCAGGAGCACAAACTGCACAGACCAGGAAGACACTGAATAGGTGAGGAAAAACAAAATCTGAAGAATTTCCTCATCTATTGTGATTAAATGTTTACTAATATTCATTTTTCAATACCCACCAGAAAACCCAAAAGCTCCCCTTCCTCCCTTCCCGAGACAAGCGAGGCAGCTACTTCGAGTGATTCTCCACCTGGAAAAGCAGCTTCCAAGGGCCGTAAGTGCACCAAAGCTCCACGTGCAGCAGGTAAGCGATCTGCTAAATCACCTGCAGCCTCAACGTCGTGTGATGTCGCTCCCACGCCACAGCCGCTAGAGGAAACCCCGTCAACGTCACCGACCACAACAGAACCAGCGGTGGACGACATACAGACTCCTGAGCACAGCCGAACATGCTCAGACTCACCTCCTCAAATTTCTCCCTTTGCAGCTGAGGTAAGGGGAGTCACCTCACATATATTTATACCATGTAAAGAATCCATTTTAAAGTCCCACATAGAGTTGATGGTCCTGCGCTCTTCTTTGTTGCAGGTTTCAACTTCTCAGCAAAGTGACTGTGTGGCGAGCAGCTCTGCAGATGAGGAGCCCACCTTTGTGTCTCAGTATTTCTTAAGTGACATTTTTACAGAAGTGGAAGAGGGATAGAAGCCATAAAGGAGAGGACAATGTTGGGTGGCTGCCTTTTTTTTAAATAGTTGTTTTATTAAGTTATGTCTGTAATCATTAATTTATAACCAAAAGACTTTTGTTTTTATTAGTTGTAATGTATGAAGCTTAATTTACTATACTTTCATAAGCACTTTGACCATGTACAGTTGAATTTACTAGAATTTTTTTTTTTTTTTTACACAGCCCCTAGTTCATTGAATTTCACACATTAATAACAGAAACAGCGGTAATTCACTAGTTAGGCTCAAAGAAGGGGCAGCTTTTTCCCAGGTTATTATGTTTGAAGCATCAGATTTCATTATTTCGTTATTTGAAATGTAAATATTGTACAGTAGCAAACAGTTTTTTTCATATCTGTTCTGTTTTCATACAGACCACCACATTGGTCTCAGGAAAAAAAGAAAAAGCAAAAACTGGATTACTTGATATTATGTACAGTTGTACATTTGAATGTTGCCTCTTCTGTTTACTTTTGGCCAAAAGAAAGGATGTCTTATTATAATTATAATAATTACTCATATTTCAGGACATTTCAGATGGAAATTGCATAATTATATTCTGCAGATTCATCCCATACAGAGGAGTAGTCAGACTCTATTTAAGGAAAATGTTCTCCTAACTTCCTGAGCTCATGACATTTTGTTTTGCTGTATATAATGTACATGAGTTAAACATTCAGAGAGGTCTTTGTACAGATACACAGCATTCAGACCATTATGTTTGATACTTGAAATAAAACAAATCACGTGTGATCTACCATAAATGTTTCATTAGTTCATTAAAAGCTAAATGTGGAATTATGTAAGATCTGAATAAAATGTATTCTTCCACCACCATGTGACTCAGCCTCAACTATGTAGTTTGTTAGATTTTTCTTGTGTTGAGGTGGGTTTGCTGTCATCTGATGAAACAAAACATTGTAAAGATGTATATTACCTGTGGTTGTGTCTTTATCAGACCGAAAAGGTGTATCTCTTTGACTTGAATGTGCAGAAGGTGGCGATTAAATGAAAGATAGACTAAGCATTTAAAAAATACATTTTTAGCCTTGAACATCCTCGTACGCAAGACTATATAAGAATCTGTTTAACTTTTCTTTTTTTTAATCTAGGGCTGATTTATCCCGAGTTCCCCATATTATGTTGTACCAGCAGTATTATGAAAATACTGTCAGTATCATGAACATGTAGTTTCTGGACAGTGATCGCCTCTAGCAATTAAGGATGTCGTGCAGTACTTTACCCTGATGCTCATTGTTGTGACATTTAACTCCCCGTTGTCTTTTCTAATATAACTCATTGGGGACTGAAACCTATGGCTGGCTGGATTTAAAGAACAGCATATGACAAGCTGCTTTGAAGGTTTATCAGCACTGAGGCATAGTGAATTACATTCTGAGGCACAGTTACAGGATAAAACATTACATCATACAGTAATGTATAATCCTGTAAGTCACAATACCACAAACGATGGCTACAGTACCTCTCAGCCAGAAAAAAAGGGAGTATTATCTTACTCTGAAGCAATCCAGATATTTTTGGTTTCAACTTAATTCTGTATAAACTCAAGAATCTCACTGTATTAACTAACAGGTAACTAATAATCTATCACATCATTGTTTTATAATAACTATTGTAGATTGAGCACACTTTATTGTAGCCTAAATAAATATCTGCCTTATGAAATTTTAAGATACTGTAAATATTCACCGTATATTTGGGCATTGTTTGCTGCATGTGATAGAGCTGACAGAATCAACCGTAAGATTTGAGACTCCCTTAATCCCACATGCTGCAACGTCTTGTAGTGAGGCTTAGGACCGTTTTGATCTCTCTGTTGAGTAACGAAGTGCTCCGTCTGCAGGTCCCCTCTAACACTCCCTCAGTCAGCTGTGAGATTAGCCAGTCCAGTCGCCGCACTGCCCGCTGACTGCACACAGACTGGAGACCTCTGAGGCGCTGCAGAGAGCGAACATGAGCGATAACAGCCAGGTTAGTGAGAGAGATTTATTTATTTATTTTTTTTGTATTTCTGAATTATTCATTGCAGGTGCTCACACTGGGGTTCAGCACAGGAATAATGCGTGATCGTGTTTTGTTTCCATTGAAAGAAGGTATGAAATGTGATTTTACATTTTTAATTACTATCTAATCTGTAACATACTTCCATACCATCACTGATCATTAATGGACAATATGCACTGTATTAAAACTAATGCAACAGATCTCAATCAACCTACATCATAATCAGTTTCCAATGTGCTCTTGATGCTGAAAGGTATTGAAATATGGCACTAATGACCCATTTAAAGTTTTTGATACGTGATCTACAGGTTATGTAATGATGTAGGAACCTCTAACTTACTAACAGGGCTTAGGCTCTGAAAATATGACTGAATTATGCAACAACCCTCTGATCCCTAAAGCTGTACCTCATGGAGCATGTATTGCTTGTTGACACGTGGTAAACCCAACAAGGTGGTGCCCAAAAAAATGTGACATAAACCAACAGATGACAGTGAAACAAATTACAAAAAAAAATCTTCTGTATGATCCATGTTGATGGGGAAATTGAATGTTGTCATAGAGGAAGAATGGAAGTCTATCAACTCACAGATGGTTCGCTCAGAGGACCACCGTGTGTTCAAATCGAATAATAAATGTGGCGACTCACACGCGCCAAGCCTCTTTTCACACGCTGTTGACAGTTTGGTCATTGTGTGAAAAGACAAAAGAAACAAAACAAAAAAAAAGCTCTTAATCAACATGACAATACATGATCATGTTTTCATTGTGAAATAATAACTAAGGTGGCACTCACAACTAGAAAGTCTCCTATAAAAACCACATTTGGAAACATGCTACTAAGTGGATTATCAATCAATCTCTGGATGTAGACTTTGGAACGGTTGTGTTGTTACAGACAGACAAAGGTAACATTGTCAGCTGGTGGAAAGTAAATTCCAGCGAGGTGCACCCTGTCTTTGCTTTGTAAACTAACTCACCTGGACTATATCCCAGGGATTAGTGCGATTTTCTCATTTAAAAGTGTCACCCCATCGGTCCTGGACTCTTATGCAACAGGTTTTGGGTCAGTGTGATTGAAGCCTGTTACCAGACGGATCAGCAGAGTGTTTAAAAGTCATCAGGCTGAAAATAGTAACTAACACCTGATACAGTGTGGTAGTCATGTTTATTACCGCGTATCACAGAGAAGAACTGTAAACTGGAATTACTGAACACACTCACACATTATGACACCTTATTATGCACTGATGGTAATGCCATTACTCATTAATCAAAACTATTGGATAAAATCAAAATTTGACAGATGGCGTTTAGTCAGGCGATCAGCAGAGTGATTAAAATGAATCTTAAGGGAAACATCAATGCTGTTACAAAGTGTCATGGCCATCTCACAGTTGCTAAGGTGTATCACTCAAAGCAACATGATGGTATAAGAAAAATCAGCGGGTCAGACTTAGTTAAGTTTTTTCTTCTCTGTTTTAGTCGTAGTTTTCATTATTAAAATGTTCTTTTCTTCCACTGATCTCTGTCAGGACGATGAGGTGCTGAAGCAGATTGAGAGGGAGGTGCGAATGCGGGAGGGGGCCAGTAAGTTGCTGGCAGCCTGTTCCAGGAGAGAGCAGGCCCTGGAGGCCTCCAAGAGCCTGCTAACCTGCAACGCCCGCATCCTGGCCTTGCTCAGTCAACTACAGGAGATGAGGAAAGCTCAAATCCTGCAGAGTGTGGGACGCAGGTCAGATGGAGTACAAGGATGTATTGTATGTGTGGGTAAACAGATGTGTACAGTGATAAATCTATGGACATTGCAATACCTCCTACCAGCCACTAGAGGTCAGACAAGCTAACTGTTTTTACCTTAAGAGTCCCTCGATCCAAATGTGTGGATATGTTGACATATAAGTTATGTAGGTATGTATTGAGATTTTAATTAAAGACAAAGACAATGCAGTATAAAATAAACAAATATTATCTTTGTGAAACATCACAATTACTGAGATTTATATATTTAATGTGTGTTACACCATCTGTAAGGATAGTTAGGCTAGATGATCTGTGTCTTTTACTCTAGGCCATCTGCAGATATAGTGCCATGTTTGGGGAAAGTTTCCCTTTCAGGTGAGTGTTAAGAACATGTTTTCTCTCACACTCATAAAAATACTTTGCACCCGGCTTTTATATTTCTAAATTTAACACCTCCGCTCCGCAGACCTTCGTATCCCACTGATGTGGAAAGACACAGAGTACTTCAAAAACAAAGGAGGTAAGTCAGAGTGGTGTGATCAAGGGAACTGATTGCTCTAATATGAATGTTTTAATTATTTAATTTCTAAAAAAAATGATGAGTTTAATTGCATGGAAAGGTTGTTGTCTCACCATTATGCCTGGTACGAATTTTTCAAAAAGATGCACAAAAATAAAAAGACTTCAGGGGACATCATATTATTATGTATTTCAAATAAACAACCTTACAATAAATTATTTTTACTCCAAGAGCTGCATCGCTGCGCCGTGTTCTGCCTGCTTCAGTGTGGCACAGAGATCCATGACACTGATCTTGTGATGGTCGACAGGACCTTAACTGACATCTGTTTTGAAGACACAATCATATTGTAAGTCACTTGTTTTGACAGTTTTCAAGGTCAATTTTTTTTTGTTCCGTCCTGTGTTGAGAAATGTTGTATAAATGTATGTGTGTGTGTGTGTGTGTGTGTGTGAGCAGCAACGACGTTGGTCCGGGGTTTCAGCTTCGTGTCGAACTCTACAGCAGTTGTGCGGTCGAGGATTTCTCCCCCGGGGCTCTCGGGCCCAAGAGAGGGAGCCGCCTCGGGGGCTCCCTGGGACGCTCCTCTGGGAAAAAGATCCGCGCTGCGTTTGAGTCTGCGGCTGTTTGTGGATCCATTTCCAGTGGAGAGCATGTGGGACCCGGGAGTGTGTCCCCACCTTCATCCCCTGACCTGTCTGCACTGTGAGGATGACAATTCTCCATAAACACTCTCTAAAGGGAAATGTTTCATCACTGAGTGTCACCTAGAAATATGAAAATTGATTTTGCTTATGCTCTTTGTCCGAAGGGGGCCTAAGTATAACCTGCTGGCTCACACCACACTGAGAATCGAACACGTCCAGGAAGGTTTCAAGACACACGATTTGTCACTAACAGCAACAGGTGGGTTACACTCCTCTCCTCTCCTCTGCTTGTCTCCACTCTTCTCCTCCTGAAAATGAAGAACTAAACCTTTATGTTTCCAGAGGACAGTCCGTTCTGGTTGCCTCTGTACGGCAATGTGTGCTGCCGCCTAGTTGCTCAGCCTCTGTGCATGATCCAGCCAGTCATATTTGGCCAACTCAAGGTTAAGGTGACTTGATGCTCAGATATTATCCCGGCTTTTGATGTATTTTTGATATTGTACCACATTACCATTCACTGCACCACCTCACTCCCTGCTCTCATTCAGCTTGGAGAAGACCTTAATTGCTGGGAAAATGTCTACGGCGTCCTCAGGGGGCAAAGTCTTCTCTGCTATCAGAGTCAAGAAGACCCGGAGTCTGAGGACAAGCCATTACTTGTAATACCCATCAAAAAGGTTGGTCCTAAATGAACACAGTCTCATGAATGAAGAGATGGATTCATTTATGTTTTGGGGGGTTTTTTTTGGTCCATGTTGATTACAATAACACGCCGAGGCCACCAGAGTGCACTGGTGAATTAATGGAAAATTTCCTCCAATAGGAAACCCATTGTGTTAGTGCGCATCTGAAGATTGGAGTATTTTCTTAACTTTTGACCAGACTCATTTCTGTCACACTCTGTTAGACACATTGTAGTCTGTAATTCAAAAAGGTTAATCCCAAACTAAATGCTCTATCCCATCTGAGAAATTCCTCGACCATCACACAACAGAAAAGAAAACAGTTCATCACTTTTATAGACTTATGCCTTATTACATACAACAAAACAATACTGCAAAAGTACATTTACTCAAGTATTTCTTAATACTATTGATATTATTTTGGGGTATTTTAACTTTTGCTCGAGGTATTTTCATTTTCTTCTACTTTATACTTCTACTCTGCTACATTTTATGATAATTCATGACCCTATAACCCATTATGTGTACCTGGATTCTGTAGTTACACATAAAAAAATGGATAAGCTTACAAAAAAAAACACTGTGTTATAAATAGCTCACAGCCCTTGTGGTTTGTGTCCCCTTACAAAAAAAGGCAACATCGGCTTGTTTCTTGTCACATCTCAGCTGTTAGCAGTGATTTCCTAACAAAGCTTCTCAGACTGCATTAAATGATCTAACATGTAACAATAAAAAAAACTTGACTTGAGATTTGCACTGCATTTTTTTCCCCTTTCTTACCACATTAATCGTGCTGCAGTGCTCCAGATATGTCAGGTAGGGGCCCAACCCTTGCATTAAGACTACCTTATGGTACATGACGTGGTTAAAAGTGTAACAAAAAAGGTCTGTACATTAAAAGATACTCAACTGATGTGTTTGTTAAAGGATGTATTTTTTTTGTCAGCAGCAGATTTATGAGCCTCTTGCAAACAGCAGTTTAAGCTGTCGGATTATTTAGTCAATAGACATGTCAGCTTTTAACATCTAAGCAGGTCAACCTTGGCATCGTGACTTCCTGTAATATCTGCGGATGATTCAAGGAAAACACTCCTTTTGGTACTTGGCGACGTGCACTCGAGCTGAACCGCGACCTGATTGTTTGAATAATCAGATGTGAAAAAGATGATCTGTGTGTGTGTGTCCCTCTGTCAGGATACCCTTGTCTGTGTGCCGGAGAGTCGCCAGAATATATACGTCAGCACACAGAGTCAAGGAGGGGACATAACCTACACGCTTGTCACGTACACGCCTGAGGACACGCAGCGCTGGGCCGAGGCCCTCTGGCAGCACGTCTATAACATGAGTGAGTGAACGGGTGAACACGATTTCTATCATAAACTAAGGGGCACTTCATAAAGTCCTGTCTGTACCACCAGCCACCGGCAAAGTTATATGTTTTACCTTTCCGAGCGAAACATCATAAGAATGCTTTGTTAACCTTTTTGTAGGTCATGAGCCGGGGAAGAAATTGCTGCTTTGGTGTCATGTCATCATTAATTAGAAAATAGTACTCTTCTTTGATATGCACAAGTACATGGTGTGCAGAACAACAGAGGCAATGTCCCATCATAAATAAGCAATCTTACCTTTGCCAAGTTTGAATAATCCTCTAACTATGTTGCGTGCTTTATATCACAGCACAGTTTTGATATTGCTCTGGAGCTGCATCAAAATGCACCTGCACAAGCGCAATACAGTAGTTCATTTGTTCGTGGAAATTCACCTTGATCCACACCCAAAACCACTTGTTCTGCTCTAAATTCCTGTGATGGATCTCTCATTCAGTAGTTAGTGAGTGATGAGTCAGCAAGACTGGTTCTGCTGAACCAACCAAGCGTATTAAAACTAAAATGTGAAGGTGTTTATGTGCCTGACTATTTCTTGGCCTGGAGCAGTGACTTCCTGGAGGCTTGTTCATCATCAGCTCCTGAGCTTTTCAGGAGACATTTATGCTTTGCAGATTTTTTCTTTTATATGTAGACAAACCTAGGCTTAACTGTTTACTCCTGTTCCCAGTTTTCATACTAAGCTAAGCTAAGCTAATTGTCTGCTGCCAAAATACCTTTGGCTCTCCGTGATTTCTTTTTCCAAGTACAACACCAACATTTAAGTTTTAGCACAGATGTAGAGCTTTCAGAGTTTCCTATTCTGAATTCTAAAAATGACAGTAACTTTCTTGTTACCATTTCCACATCGCTCCTCAATCCACTGAGACCTGCAGACGACAACAGACAGCAGTTTCCTGTTCAGATCTTGAGAGTGTTTTTACAGCAGGCTTTAACTCTCCCAGGTCAGCTGGGGCACTCGCATACTGTACATCTCAAATTAATTTGTCACACTCGTGTATCTTCTGTATTTTCATGTGATGGAAGGTCTCAGTTTTTTCCATATGATTGATTGATTTTTTTCTGAAAATGACAAAAAAACATAACTGAGCAGTCTTATAATCATTGATCTTTTTAGAAGATGCAAGAGCAAGATGAAGCAATCTACATGTCATTACAGGCTCAACTCAAACTCCATGTATGAAAACATTGGTTTATCTGGTCTTGTGGATGCATTGTAAGCAGAGATAATATATACCTACTGATACCTGCGAGACAGCATTTTTCACTGACATGTTCCTGCCATCAGTTAGATTAGTAAATGTATAGTGTGAGCCAACTTTTATCTCATGTCTTACTGGGGTCATTGTGGGATTTGTTGTTCCTTGTGAATCTGAGCAAAATATATTTCTAAATGTATTTGTCTATAGAGAGGTGACAATGATTTTGTTAAGTCTTTGTCTTCCTCATCTAAGAAATGCTAACCTGTATTTGTGAATAATATTAGCCGCAAAAACAATATGAATATTCAAACAAGAGGTAATTGAGGTTAAAATAACACATACTTTAAAACAAATTAATGCATTAGTATTTGGATTTATATGTAAAAACAAATACTTTTTTATTAGAATCTTAGAGTGTAAGAGTAGAAGAATTCAAGTCAACAAATACATATATTGCAAAATCAATAGGACTCAACTTTGGTATGTTTTATGTGAAGTAATAACACTGTAAGCTCACGACCGCTTTAAAATGATGATGAATATAGCACAGAGATCCAGTTACATAAGTTAAGGCCTAACATATTAGTCACAGTATAGAGGCATGTTTTGGTTATGTGCCAACTCATAGTTTTTAAATTGCTGCACTACTTACTGTCAGGAGGGTTTAAAGGTAATTAAATGTAAATTGAATTAAATAATTAAATTAATCCTGCTAATTTGTTAACAGCTGAAATGAAAAGTCTGTTACTAGGGCGACAGACAAGTATAAACTTTGAGAATAAAATGAGTGTTTAGGGAAGAAGGTGTCGGAGTTGAGTGTTAAATAAGAGAATTTCCATCGAAGCAGTATTGAATTTCTCATTTCTCACTGTGTGTGTTTGTGAAAATCAGATGAGGAGGCAATTATACTCTTGAGAGTCCAGCGCAACAATAATTATGTATTCTAAGTGTCCACAATTGTATGCAGACAAGAGTATCTTTTGAAAATTGCCACTCCGTCTGATTAAATCATACAGTTGCTGTAACTTATCATTTCCGTAATGGGAAACATTTCTGGAACTTCATATGGCTCTTTGCAGAGAAAGAAAATTCTTGCCCACTGACCTTTTATCTGAGAGCACATCTTATTGATCATAAGAATAATTCTCAGTGGGGAGACGGGGTTCACATCCTCCTGAGCACTCAATTAAGGCACTTTATTACAGTTTTTGCTGATGATGCTTTTAGTTACATGGCAAATGTAAATGCCTGCTCCCTGTGTGTTCCTCTCTATGTGGGGACAGAGAGGAAGAGTTCTAGTGCTCGGCTATGTACGCTTTCAGAGTCAACATACAAAGTTTATGCGCGCAACCAGGTCAAATTATGATGAGAGAAAAAAAATAGTTTGGCATTGAGTTCACATGTGTCAGTGATGTTAAACAAGCATATATGATTGAACAGGGCAACTGTGTGAATCCAAACACCTGGTAGGTAATTAGTTGCATTACACACACACCTAAAACGTATTACTTTTCAGTATGTGCTTTATGTCATTACAGGTGTCTGCACCTCAGGTGTGTCCCTTTGTACGCTAAGGCAACATGAATTTGATTCTGTGTGCCTCGGGGCTATTGTTGTAGTTTCTTTATGCAATATGAGAATTATAAATGTAATAAATCATCTTTGATAGAAGAGTGTTTACGTCAAACACTTGCATTATGAGCAGTTGTTCTTGGTGAAAATGAATGCAGAGTGCATTTCAGAAACAAGAGCAGGCTTAATAATGTGTCTTTGTTATCAATGCGGTATTGTGTGGATAAGTGAATGTGTTGATGTGCCACTCCTTGGCCTAAATAAGGGTGTGTTTGTTTGTCAGCGGTTTGTTTATTGTTCAACTGTCTTTACACTCGTGATCTGGCTTTCGGAGGATGTAGCGCAAACAGCGCGGCATTGCACTGCGCTCTTCACGGGATACACACACACAGACAGACAGACACACACACACTTACACACATCCGCACAGAGACAAAAACAAGTTAATGAGGTAGTAGGAAGCGTGTAAGGTGTAACTGTGATGCAACAGTGACAAGTGACAGTAATTTTGCTTGTGAGCTCAGAAGTTCAACAGTGTTACTGCAGGATACTGTGTGTGTTATACCTTTTTTAAAGAGTCCATGCTGGGCCTCACATAGAAATGTATTATAGCATCATCTTTTAGCTGCATAGTATGTAGTGTGACATAATCTCTATTTATAACCTCCTCGTGTCCTCGTGCTGACTCAAGTATTGAGATGCTGCCACTTTATCTGTTTTTGTAAACACAATGATTTGATGCCTTATCCAAGACACACAAGCTGACAGTAAATTAATTGCTGACTAATGAGTCGCCATTAATGTGCACTGAATAAAATCACCGCTCATGCTGTGTTTGTTGCAGGCCATTGGAAGCAGTGCTGCGATCGCCTCATGAAGGTTGAAATGGCGAGCTCCAGGAAACCCCTCGCTGTGAAGCAGGGATCGCTGTATCATGAAATAGGTAGCGTAACACAAGCAGGAGCCTTTAAGTCACATCCAGACACCAACACAACCTCACTGCTCATAATTTTACTAAGAAATAGATCAGTGTTTAATTTGATTTTTTTTTATTTCTTCCATTGTGTTTGCTCTATTTGTTTTATTTAACTTCATCACTGCTAAATTAAAGCTGCTTTCTGTCATTTGGGGGGGGAGCAGCGAAAAAAAAAAGCTTTAAACATGACAAATCATTACACTGAGCGTGTTAGCAACCTGTCAGCAACGAATGAGCTACATTAGGAGTCGTGTCTCTGTCCACATATCCAGTTCAAGTCCAATATTCACTTCACTTTTCGCTCAGTTTTGCTCTCTACCAACACTTGAGGAAAGTCTAATCAGCTGCCAAATTCTCCGCTGCCGATGTGTTGTTTGTCACTGGGCATGCCGATGAAAGCAGTAGACGTGCAAAAATCTAAATACTGTATGGCGTCCAAAAATGTAATGCAAGTTCTTTCTCAGAAGCGGAAACTTGCAAACACATCCATGCCAGGGATTCTGACGATACAAAGATACGGAAACATAATGCCCCATTTGCCATTGCTTTGTCTTCATCAGCAGAAGGCCCGAGGGACGGCTGGTCCCAAAGTAGTCAGACGGGTTTGAGTAAATAACAGGATCCAAAAGAGATAAATAATGACACGGTACAACAAGCCAGACACTGTTGACGTGAATGGCTGCATTATCTCCGACACCTGCTGACAAAGACACAAGTCATGCTGATTATAAAATATACTGCTATCCTCTATAACATCAACCAAGGGGAACAGCAATGTCGCCAAAAATGTGGGTGTGGCGTGTGAATAACAGTATGTTCTTTTTTTAAAGAGCATTCCAGTCATGTAGACAGGTTGTAAGACTAAAACTCTCAAGAGGAAGAGGGGACGATGTAATGCAGCAACAGGAAAAAGGATCCCACCAAATTCCCCTTTACATCTTATCAACTTGGAGAGGAATGTTTCCAGTCACAAAGGCAGATGTTTAGAATATTTGAGTTTGATATCTTTAAAGTGGTGAATTAAAGGCTCCTCTTCCTGTTTGTCTTTTTCCTTCCTCTTATTTTTCAGTGACTCCCTCCTCCCCCAGAGAGGGTCTCGTGGTTCCGGATTTATCTATCGAGATCCGCACCTTGCTCTCTTCCTACTACAAGGAAAGGTATTCTTTCTGCCTCGCCGCACGCCCTCTGCCATTCAGCATTAGTCTGAAAGTATAATTGAGCTCTTCCTGGTGTATTAAATGGGAAAGAAAACCTCCTAACTCTCACACTGGCACAGACAATCGCTTGTTTGTTGTGACAGCATCGTAACTGGAAACAATAAATAGGATACGCCGCTGACTCCAAGACATGAAAACCAACAGTCTTTACGGCACACGAACAAAGACGTCTGAATCTGACCCTCCCAGACAGACAAAAAGTGTTGAGTGAAAATGCAAATTCCTGTCGACATTATTTCGATAACCGCGCGTATCTTTCGTCTTTTTCTTTCAACAGAAATGTTTTGACGAAGCCGATAAATGTGACCGATTAGCAATGCGGCGGCTCCCTGACACATCAGCTCTTGTAAATCTGCAAGTGCTGCACACCGCCTGCTAATTCAGGCTGTTTAATATGGGTATTAACTGTTAACTGCTCGGCGAGATTACAGTGGGAGTTTTTTTTTTCTTTTTAGATTGCATAGCTCTGTGATTATTGAGGCCTTAATAGCAAGTTGTAATTACATATTGTGACCGAAATTCTTGTTTGGTCTGTTAGATCGGTTAATTATCATGGAAAAGTAACAATGAACAATAGCGGAGGTCACAAACTGTTCCATGCGTGGATTGAGGTCAGCGATGACACATTACCGATTATCTAGATAAATACCCCTTTGACTTAAACACATAATGGTCCTCTCATACGTGCGTTACACCATCAAGCACTGACTGTCTTCCAGATAATTTGACTTCGCAGGACGGCAAACACAAGTTACAAGTTTAAGCCGGCACATAATGTTCCCGGGTGTCAAATGCGACAGATATTGTTCAGGACTGTCACAGCCTGTGTACAGAGAAAGGCCAGAGATTGGTCAAAAGATGCCCCGGAGAACAGGTTATACTGGAGACTTGGATAGCTGATATATGTGAAGTAACAAGCTATGAATTCTGGGTCCAGCTTTCACAATGCTGGCTTTGTGCAACTTTGAATGTGTTTTCAGCGGCCTGGAATGTTTTTTCCAGTATATCTAGTGATGAGTCAGCCCTCTCCCTGTTTTGTATACACAACCATATTGTCTTCAGCAAGAGGTTAGATGCCAGTTAGATGCTAGTTAGACGCTTAGCTGTGGTTTTCCGTATACCTGAGTGAACTGTGAATCACAGTTTTTTTTTTTTTTTTTTCTATTTGCATATTATTTGCCACTAGTGACAATGTTATGGTTTCAGGGTTGAAATCTACTCTGCCAAGATTATAAAAATAGCACTTCTATGTTGATTATGATGTAGCAGAAGCATCTTGTATGACTGTTGCAATTGAAAGTGTGTAATCTGGCACTGCATGAAGAAGTTTCACTGCTGGGAATTCATTACAAAAAAAACAGAAAAAACAACAGCTCCTTAGAGGAATGCATTTTACAAGCTTAACAATCATGCCCTTGTCTGGCATGAGGAGACTGATCTGGCATTTTAATGTTCGTGCATGTTCTGGTAAGCGAAGGAACTACATCCTCATTCCAACCAGTGATCAGATAAGACACTGGCAGCCTCACAGCTCAGGCTGTGGTTTTGACAGGCATGCACATTAACAGGTCCACCTGTCAGAGAGGTGGCACTGAAGCCGGTTGCACAGACTTTAAGTTGTGGGGTGTGTGTTAAATTTGATTTTACACACACCATTACATCCTGGAACAGCCACTGATGGGGACTGATAAATTAAGGCTTATATGTGATACCATCTTTTCTTGTCCTTTTTTTTTTTTTTTACATTGGTCAACATTTGTTCAATATTTTTACAGACAACATCTTTGTTTCTTTCTTCTTCTTCTTCTTCTTCTTCTTCTTCTTCTTTTTCTTTCACAGTTACTGATGACTTTGTCATGGTTGCACTGGAGAAGTGAAGAACTGTCCCTTAATTCATTTGTGGTTTCTACACCTGGTCAAAACAACAGACATGAACATGATAAATGGTGCTATTTCAAAATATACTGACCCAAACTTACTGATAATATCAACTATTTTTTCAGTCTTTTATCTCTCCCCGATGAGTCTATTTACCCAACCTGTAATATCCACAGAAAAAAAACATGCAGGCAAATAGTACACATTCATCTGAGTATCGAGGGAATGATAAAGTCGTACAAAATAATCAACCCACCTTCACTATAAAATTGAACCAAAGGTCATTTGATACAGGGATGAACACTAAATAAAAGATAAACACTTTTCTGATTCTGTCAAAGGCTTGTTCACGTCAACAATGTCTTAAAACCTCTGCTGATTTTCAGTAATGATAAGTGATCGCTTCCTTTGACGACTTTGACTCATACTTTCATACTGGAACCGCAGAAGCAGTTTGTCCTGCCTGCACCTCTCTGCTGAGTCATGAGGGAAATAGTCCCAGAGGACCAACTTGTATAACTGACAGCTCCCCTCGGGGTGTTCACCAGGTTCTTGGCAACATGATCGACGCTGACCATCTCCTGGACGCCTTTCCAACCTGATGCAGTATATGTAACCCCCTGGGCTCCACCTGACACACACAGCTACCTCCTTGCAATCTCAAGAAAGATGAAGCAATTTAAAGTTAATCATCGACATTTACCAGCCTTGGGATTCTTGGTTCTGTGAATCTCCAGTCGATAAATAGGATAAAAGTGAAACACCAGCATGCTGCTTAGATTCGGTCCAATAGCACCGCACTGCCTGTGTTCAGTTATCAGAGAAACACTGTATAGATCGCAGGACAGTAAATAAATAATTTCATTCCAAGATGCTACAATTCTGTTTTTTTTTTACACCAAGAATGCAGAAAGGTTGAATAAGTGTTGCAATCTAGTTGTTTTTTTTATTATGTCTGATTAATTTAAATCACTAATAACTCCATAAATACATACTCACTACATGTAAAGTACAATACATGTAAACACTTGTAATACTGAGCCGGTAACTCACGTTGTCTATTGATGTGAATGAAATGTTCTCATGCTGTAGCATAATTCAGGAGCATGAATTCCAATAAATGTCAATGCCTGACTATTCCAGCTTTGCAAGGGAATATTTGCAACACGCAAGCACCATATTGTACAAGGCCTGAGGGCTTCCAAGACATTAAGAACTGATGCCTTAAGTTAACTCAGCAGAAACTCAAACAGTAACGTACGGAGCAGAAATTATTTTGGTGTAGTGTAACTCAAAACCGACCTGTAAATTTGAACAATTAATCACACACGAAGACACCTCTGAATTAAGCAATAAACTGCCGAGAGACAACAGAGAAACACTTGCCGAAACATGTTCATTCTGAATATCTCACAATCAGTACTCGTTTTTTTTAGGCTTTATAAAAACCCCAGCAATGCATTTCATCAGAGCAGGTAAACAGGTGAACAAAACAAACCAGGAAGTTAAAAAAAAAAGTGGATTTCTCTAGTAAACTGATGGCGCACATCCCAGGATAGCTCCCTCTGTTAATGGTTTAAAGCTCTGTTCAGATTAAATACACTTTGGGGACAATTGACCGTAAAAGTTATCACAGGACTTTTGTGATGTTAATGAGCAATTTGCACGCAATAATCAGCATCCAGAGATAAAGCGATGGGTGTGTCGGTTCTCTTTTCATGTTTCTTGTCACACCTTAAAATTCCACACGTTACATATTCAATCTGAGAATAATAATTACAGCAATAACAATAACATAATAGTAGGCTGCGTTGTAAGCTTCAGTCATGCAGGCATGACATACAAATAAAAACAAAGATTATTAAAGGGCATTTGACGTATCTTCCTTTGATTCTGCTGATTTTCTTGTCTTTTTTTAGACTCTGTATGTTGATGAGGTGTTGCTAGAGTCTTGGAGTAACTATATATAAAGTTAAGATTTGAATACAAAGTGTGTCCATGCTTATGAAACAAAGAATGAAAATGAATGTCCCTTCCCACTGGAAAGTCCTATAATTGATATGATTGCATTTACTTGACATTTAACAAATAATGAAACACACACCTGTATATCTTCAATGGAACAGGTGTGGACAGCCTGTGAAAAACACCTTCCTGAATGCTCTCGTGCTACGCCTCTTCCAGCAACACTAACCACACTGCATAACTCTGAGAGGGGAATGAGTGATGAGCTTGATTAAAAAAAAAAAAAGTTCATTATTTGAAAGGATCGAAAATGAAAACAGTGAGACATTGCGAAGTGAGGACAACGCGATCACCCAATCAACAACAGAGCCATGAAATGTTTTATTTCTTTCAGTTTATTTAGTTTGACATTATAATAAGCTTAACAGTATTACACACGTTGTATACAAGTGCTACAGAAAAACCTTCAAAAAAGGTCAAACAGCTCATTTGAGACTTTACATACATATTTAATTACATATGATACAGAGTATTTTTGTAAGATACAGCATACGGAATAGCAGTGTAATGGGAGTCAGCTTTAACATGGTGTTGGAGTATCAGTGTTTTTTTGTTTTTTTTTATAACAGAACCGATGCTCACAATGAGTTGGAGATGATTTTCTTCAGCTTCATCACCTCTTCTGTGGTGAGCTGCAGCAGGGAGGTGGAGCTGGAGTTCAGCATCAGGACAGCCGAGGGATTGGTCTCTGACTTCTCCTTCCCTCCCTGGACTGTGTCTTCATTAAAGGATTTAGAGGCCGCAAAGTCTTGCTGAACTGCGGGGAGATTAGAGTCCATTTTAAACTGGACTGGAGGAGCCTCTTTGCCATACACATCCCAGCAATTTGTGGACGCGGAGCAGTACGTCTTATTGATATAGTCCTGATCAAAGGGACAGGCATCATGGCTGGCTGCGTTCCTCAAAATGCCACCTGAAGGCAGAGGCTTGTAGCTGGTGAAAGCGGTTTGCCTCGAGTGGCTGTGATTGCCGGCCGTCTCGACGGTCTGCGTTGGGCTCGGCAAATCGCTCCGCCTCAGCCTTAGATCCTCAGGGCCTGAGCTGTGGTGTTGGGGACTGATGCGAAGCGTAGGGTTGGCGGGCAGGACGTGTTCAGAGCGGCCTTCAGGTGCAGGACGAGCAGGCAGCTGCTTGGTTCCGAGCATGGCGGCCGAGGAGCCGCACAGCCTGAGCCAGTTATGAAACACAGACAGCGGGATCTCAATTTCCATCTTGCCTCCGTTCTCTTGTGGGAGGGTGGGCAGGATATCGGCGAGGTTCAGCCCTTTTACTTCTGCAATCCCCACTCTGTCTTCTTGCGGCTGGATTGTAAAATCTGTTTTTGGGGAGCTGGGTTTTTGTGCTGCCGTGGCAGCGCCCTTGTCTGCTCTCAGGTTTAGAGCAGAGTCGGATCTGGGGCTTCCCGAGGCGGTTATAGTTTTGACATCAACGACGTAGGCCTCCTGGGCCGAGGAAGACGGTGTGCCTCTTAAACCTTCCTCACCATCTTGCGTTTCGTCTCCTTCATCTGACACCACGAGCATGCGATGAGGGGTGTACAGAGGGGAGGGCTTATTCAAAAACTTTGGGTTCTTGCCGGATGAAGGTGGGGCGAACGACGAGGCAGGGCTGGTGGTGGTGTCCCGTCTTGACTCTTTGACACTGAGGTTGAGCGGCTCAGTCAGTCCGGTTGAGGTCTTGTACTGTTGTGCCAGGAAGCGCAGCTGCTCCAGCGGCTCTTTGACTTTGTCTGTTTGGGTTAGGCCATATGGATGGAAGGAAAACTGGGGCTGTGGAGGGGGGTGTGCTGTCAACACTGTGGAGGAGATGGGGATGTGGGGGGGCAGAACTGGAAGGCCGGAGGGGTAGTAGTGAGGGTAGTGGACCAGGGGGAAGACATGCCCGTGGGGGTCGGCCTGGAGGTTATGAGGGCTCTGTTGGAAAGACAAGAAAGCGACATTGAATGTTCATATCTGTTTTCTCGCCCGGAGATGATTGATACCACCCCCATGTTTATATGCTGAACATGGCATGACAAAGCTCAGTGGCTCATACTGGAAACAAAAATCATCCTTCCATCCTTCCATCCTACCTCTAAAGCTCTGCAATGAACATGTTATAACATAATTACATGTTTTACAAAAGCTGAACTGCAAATTTGTGGCTTCTTGTCTGAGAGTAGTTGACTATTCTTTGTGTGGATTAAAGCAACAAGAATTTACACATTCTTTATTCTTTATATCTTTATTCTTTATTCTTTGACTTTAAAGGTGCTCGTAGGTGGATTTTGCTGCCTCTGGACAGGCTGTTTCACCCTATTGCCACATTTTATGCTACACTCTAAGATAACCAGCTGCCGGCCTTGGTTGCATGTCTACTCTGCAGACTTAAGATTGGTGTCAATATTCTCACCTAACTCTTAGTAAGCAAGCTGATAAACACATTTTCTGAGGTGTCAGTTTTTTAAAGCATTGCTCACCTCAAAGTAAAAGAAAACAGTAAAAATAATTGGGGGTATTTGATTATTGGGATCTTAATTGTTTTTTTTTCTTGCATCAAAAACTTTTTTCCACAACAGTAAGTTTCCCAGAGAGATATAATAAATAATAATATTAATTAATGTATTACATCATACTAGTTAATATGCATTAATAACCCAAACTGACTTTTCACAATGTAATTAATTACAGATTACTGTAAAAAGAATTATCATTTAATGTATATTTTTAATATATATTTTTTTAGTAAAATAATACCAACCTGTTGCACAGGGATTGTTAACAGTTTGCGTTTAGCTGGTCTCTGGCCGTCGTCCTCATCTTTTCTGTAGTTGGCGTAGGGGTACTGCTTTGGCTGAGTCTGAGGCAAGACGTTCATTGAGATGCCTTTCACGTGGCATTCGTATGGCAGCAGCAGCCTGCATAAATAACACACTGATCAGATGAGTCTGTTACAAATACTTTCCGCCCAGTCTCAGGCTGACAGATGAACACGCACTGTTTTACTCACTTCTCATAGTGTCTGCGGGTGCAGGTGGCTGCACTTGTGCTGCGAGGGTTCCCTCCCAGCATGTTGTACACTTGCTTCCATAGCTGCTGAGAAGTCACCTGGAAGAATGCAGGATATTTCATGTTTTATTTTGTTAAGTTCATTTGCAATGTGAGTCCTTAAATTGACCTTTGTATAATCGGTATTAGCCACCGTGGATCTACAGCCTGTTACTTTACCTTCTACTTCATAAGTGGCGTTTACTTCTGTAACTTCTAAATACTAAATTATTTAATTATTTAGTCTTAGAGCTGGTATTAGTTTTGATAACAACAATAAAAACAAGCAAGCAATATAAACAAGCAATTATTCATTCAAACACATTTCCTTGTTATCAAAATTATTGTTAATATTAATATAATAATACAACATACAACAATATTCTGGTATACAAGTATTCTGGTAAATTGGAAATATTTGGTTACCTGGTGATAGCCACCTAAGTCTCTGACAGTCTTGAACATCAGAAATAGATCAACTGAAAAATATGAAAAAGATATATATATATATACATAAATAAATACACTTTATTAGTGTGTAGTACTGCTTAAAAAACTATTTTAATGGTTGATAGATTGTCACACAGTTTCAGACTATTTTCCAGTAACTAATAATACTTACTTTAACTACAATTACTACTTAATGTTCATGTTATTTCATAGGCTGAAAAGTGATATATATTCATAATATTATAAAACTTCTGAAATAATAGAGGTAACAGAAGGATACTAGAGGTAAAATGCATCCAAAACATCAACAACTTGATCTAACTAAGAAAATGTCTCAAAATGTGTGTAAAGTGAAAAATATTTCTATGTACTTTGTTTGAAGCCCAGATTGGGGATTCTCTCGATGGGTGTATCTCTCTTCTTCATGAAAAGGTGAAGATCTTTAAGGAATTCTTTTTCGGCGATCTCGTCTCCCGGTTCTTTGGTTCTCTCCTCTCGGATCTCTTCGTGGGCCATGTGTGTCTAAGAGCACAGTTAGAGAAGAGAAGATGATATTTTAGCCTGTTGTCATGACGCTTAGACATATTGGTATTTATTTGGGTAAAATAATCATATCACACTGTAAGATCTGGAATATGATGTGTGAGTGTTGCTTTACAGAGATGCTCTGGTGACACATCAGTGCTCGCTTTCATTCCCTTGTTTAGACCGTTTTACTATCTTTAATAGTGAATTAGGTCAGCATACATGAGGAGACACTTTGATTATCAATTTAATCAAAACTCTGTTTTTGCTAATTGTTCCAGGTTATGTTGCTTTAATTTTATCATGAAATATTTCATCATTCTCTAACATCCATTTAATTATCATCACGTATCTAACATCATGCTTTTTAAACCCACGAACGTAACTATATGATGATGCTTTTCAAAAAAACAAACAATTCACACGCTTGTTTTTCTCTCTCAGAGTAAAAGTTAACAGAGCTGCTGCAAATCAAATAAGACAACTGATAGCAGCACAATAAATTACTGGCACCATAGTTTTTTCAATTCTGGCACATAATATAACATAAATTCAATAATCATTGATTATGTATTATCTAATATTGTTCCTCACCTGTGTTTCCATTGAGAGAATAGGCATGGATCATATTATCTCATTCCCCAGATGATCAGATGAGTAGTCTCGTAAAAGAGGCTTGAAATCACTGCAGCCAGTTACTTATGTGGCGTCAGTCACACACCTGTGTCTAGTATCTATGTGAGTGTGGGCAACTGACAGCGGAGGTGTTTACTGAAAGTCTTCCTGCTGAGATTTCTATCGTTAGACCGGTTGAACCTGCTCTTGAACATGTGCCCAAAAATGGTACACTGGAATACTCGGCAGAATAATGAGCAAACTAGTGGAAAATATGTGCTCTCCGTGTCCACGTAGTATTAAAACAAGTCAAATCGGAATATTTATGGGGTATACAATCACTGGAGGACTTATAAGAGGCAAAAAAAAGTTGCTATTCATCATTAGGTGATGAAGAGTATGATAACAGACTCTTACACTGAAAATACTGCAGCGCAGGAAAGTCCCTGATGTTACTGTGAGTGTTTAATTCATAGCATAATAAAACTGTGGGCATTATAATATTATAGTACAATGTATGTGGGTGCACATGGAAACAGGAAATACAAGATTTTGATGACTGTCTAACTGGAGTGGTTGGGGCACATTGGATAAAGGTGATGGGCCTGTTTTTAGCTATGACTGGAAGAGAAAAAAACTTTTAGTGTTTGTAATGCAGTGAAGGAGGGACTCATTTATTGGAATATGGCAGCAGTAGAAGTGCATACGCTGAAAGTGTAATACAGCATCATAATATTAAAACTCTTATAATGCTCACATAACTGTCACATGTTACGTTTTATAAGAGAGACACATGAACATCTTGTCTATTTTCACAGTTGACACACAAAAGCGACTCAGTCTCAAATACTCATTCAGATCTAGTTGCATAATATTTATAATATGAACATATTTCCCTTTACAGCGGAAGAGTTTTTTGTCCATCCACATAAAATGCACCTTGAGTCCTCTCTTTTGTTTGCTACAATAATGAATTCTCCAGTAAATGTTGCAGCCAGTGTTTGCATAACATCGTATAAAAAGAAAAAGTCATAGCTTGTATAATTAAAAAAAATTAAATTTTAAGCTGTGTAAATTTCTTACAGTACTCACTATGTTAAGCTATGACCTAATAATGATATAAAAATTAAACAGGGATTTTTGTCCTGTAACAGACTGAGACATCATTTACTTCAAACATATCCTTTATGACAGATTGATTTGAATATAACGTCTCATGAGAGAAAACATAGAAAATTGCAGAAAAACTGTCCAAACTTCAAATTCAAATTATCAAATCAAATTCAAATTATCAAATTATTTTCCACTTTTTAAAAAAAAATAGGGTAACTGGATCAAAAAATGATAAAGTTGGTACGTTTCATCATAGATTTTCCGTTTCAAGTCATAAATAAAAAAGATAAATAAAAGTGTCGCTTGCCCTCAAAACAGAATGAATTCCACAACTCTGTTATTATTCATGTGTGATGACTTTTGTTTTTTCTCAGAATTCACGAGGTGTTTTCCTTAACTGCGACATTTGTCCGTGGTTAAGCCTGCCAGTCTCGTTCGACGTCGAGGTCATAGGAATTCTCTGGGTGTGCCCTGATCAAAACCCAGAACGTAATGTAACCATGTATTTGCGTACCTGTGAGAGTGGAGACACGGAGACAGCCTGGACATTTGAAGACAAGTGAAAGTTATCCTAAACTTAATACCTCGACATCACTCTGGTGTGATGAGGCGTTTATTCTCATGTGATCTCAGCTAATCCTGAACAACTGACATGCTCTAAGAGCGTAAAAAAAACTTTGCCTTCTCTATATTTGAATAAAATTAAAGAAAATCTTGAAATGTTTACACCAGTATTTAGGATGAATACAGATCTCAGAGCTCAGAGGGCATCATGGTTTTAGAATTTGCTTGGAAGAAATAGTCCCTGCAGAACATATAAAACGCAAGGACTGACAGTGCCCTTTCCAACAATGGAAGACAAACAAACTTAATGCAACTTTAGCGCCCCACCCTCATATTTTCAAGGAAGACACACTACAATTAGGATCATGTGCTCTTATTTTGAAAATTTATGTTCATGTTCATGTTTTAGCTCCATGCATGGTGCCCGAGCGGCGCTGTGTCAAAAAGTTTTAATTCAATTTAGCAGGAATCAGAAACTGATGCAAATAGGAAAGTGGTGGGAAGGATCGACAGAGGAGAGGAGGTGGAAATGTTACCAGTTAGTTGCAGGAGATAACGAGACTTATAACTTGGTAACACAGTGTGTGTGGCTGAAATTAGTATTACAACAAGCCCTTTTTTCCATTTGCGTGTCACCGTTTCTGTGAATATCAAATTTTGCAAAATATAAATAAATAAATAAATAGTCTGACTATTATGTCAGTTATTGTGATTGTTATCATTACTATGTGTTGAATTGTCAGAGGCGACCGCTCGTATTGTGCTTGAAATTGACTCATGTCCACGCCTAGTCACGTTCATGTGTTTATCACATATATTTAGCACAAATGCTGTGACAAGCACTCATGAATAGAGAGCTATTTTGAGCAATAAAAGAGAAACTGCTCTGACGTTTGCCCATTTTTATCCCAGCGTGTTTGTTGACAGGAAAAACACTGAAAGATGGCATAAAACCAAGCCTAGGAATGCTTCATACCACGCCAGTCAAACGCTGAATGGCTGAGAGTAAAGCGTGTGTCTGTAAGTAGTCGACCATGCATACTTTTATTTTTCTAGCAGTCTACAGATCCACCCTAGACAAAAGACCCAATGATTATTGAACTTCCAGTATAAACACACATGACGCCAGGAATAACTGAACGCATTTCCACTTTGCTTTGCGTCTACAGCAGACTGATGTGGAGTATTTTTACCAGCACACTCTCACTGGTGTGTGTGCTCCTTTTGGGTTTTTTCTGCTCACTAATTGTCGAAATTGTAATTTGATACAGAATTAAAATGAACTGACTGACAGCAGAGATAGATATTGTTGTGTAACTGACATTACTGAATCAGTTCCTTGATTTAATAACTTTTATACTATGTTTTTAGCTCATTTAGGTCACTCATTGTCTGGTTTTTTTTAAACAACTCACTCAAAAATGTAATGTGCCATTATCCTTTAATTACCTCGTATGGCCACACAGCGCTGCTTTAAGTAAATTATGGGGTAAAAGTTTTCAGTTTAACTTAGTACGTGTAATGTGTCAGGGAGTGCGCAAAGAAATAATATGAAAAATAAAATAAAAACCACCACTGTCTGACTCTCTCAGACGACAGCCCAGAAAAATTATCTTCTCCGCTGATTAAATTCCACAGTTAAGGAAGAAGACTGTATTATGTCACAGTACACACCTTTACTGGGGACAAAGAACAAAAGAGATGCGCAGACATTTCCTCAATAACACAGCTCGTCACCAAACCTCTTTGACAGGTTTAACAAAACACTTTCTTGAATTTGCGTCTTCAATTCAAATCAAGGAAGCCCAAAGAAAACAGGCCATTAGTCTGTGACTCAATAAAATGACAGCTGCACTGCTGTTTTTAATCGATAAGATTTGTCAATTGTGTAAATGATCTATTCATAAGCCATAAAATAAATGTACTAAATACTTTAAAATATGAAAGCTATTTCTACAGGTACAAATACTTTCAATCCTATAGATTACGGCTGCAGTGACAATGTGTATTAGCATTCAAATGTTATGACGGCCAAAGGCTTTGTCGTAATAATACTGGTAATAATAGTATCATAGGAAAGAGTCAAGATTAGAAACAAAATTTTCTTTGTTTTACTACAAAAGAAATCCTCATTTAATAAAAACTCATCCAACACCAAACTTCACAAATATAAAACGCTTACAAGATGTAGTAAAAAAAAGAAAGAGAGAAACAGATAGAGAGAGAAAGAAAAAAAGAAAATCGTATTCCTCTCTCTGATGTTTAATTTGAATATCAACATGTTCCTAAGTGCAAGATGCATTTCAACTAAAGGATGTTCTTTGTTCTGCTCCTGGGCAGCCAACAAGCTCTAATGAAGCTTCATTTTCATGCGTTTCTTTCAACTCAAGGGAATAAGATAATCTCAGAGGACTACTCACAAATTGATGTATCATAGCAACATTTTATCACAGATGCATTATGTATTCTTGAACCACTCTCTCTACTGGCACACAACATGTGTTAATCGTTAATTCATTTATTTTTAGTCGTGTAATGTGTGGCATAAAGCCAACCAGCAGATAATACTTTGAGGAATGCAGGTTTAACTGCCTCCCTGTACTGTCGCACCAATGTGCCCTTTACTAATTATATTAATAACACCTTTACTTTTCTTGCTATGACACATCAACAAATCTGTAGAGGAAGGGGGGCAATAGCGTTTTCTTAAAAACGACATGTGAACTTCTGCCATCCATCCATCCATCTATAGAAGTAAACAACAGCTCTCTCAACCTTCAGTTAATTCTGTGTTTACTGTCATAAATCCTTTTAATAAAGATGAAAATCACAATGTAAATGTTTAGATTTGGAAACAACCCAAGAGCCGTAAAATGATCAAAGACCTGATCATTGATGAAAAAGATGTTGGTTTAAAACAGGGGAGAAATGTCTGTCTGGAGAACTCATCAACTGCAAATATAACGGCTGAGCTGCCTCTGTGATGTCAAGTACAAATCTGTGAAAATAAGAGTTGCCATTGTTGCCACTAACATTAATAATAATATTTCTAAAAAAGAAGGAAGAAAATACCCTGTAATCCTTTAACAGTGCGTGATGTGGCAGGAGATCAAACGCTGCTCTGTCTAAATAAGAGAGATGACGTTCAGAGATCTGTTTATTTAATTGTGCATGAATCACTAAAATAAATAATTGAGTAGGTCCGGGTAAATATTTCATTAAGATTTAGCTTCGTTGCGGCTGAGCCTGGCTGTGTTCTCGCTTCATTTACAAGGTTTAAACTTAATAATAATTTAATTTGCACAGGGATAAAATACAAAAGCATCATGACAGAGGTCAGCTGAAATAAAACATCCTTCCATCAGACAAGCTGAAAGATAATATTGTACATTATTTTTAGAAAGAATTCATTGTGTTTCACTAGGCTTTATATCTATGTGTCTATCTGTATATATGTTCCATGTGACTTTCTCTTGTGTGCTCTATGTATGCAAATTAACGAGGATTGCTGCCTGGCTGGCACACAACAGAGAGAATGCAATCTTACAGCTTTTAATACAGGCTGGTAATTAGTAGGATCCTCATTGATGGACTAGCCATAAATCACTCAGTCATGCTCAAGTCATGTACTATAAGATATTCAAATATAACAGCTCTACGTACCTGTTATGTGCCCAGCCCACATGGACTCATGAGACAACAACAATAGGTTTGCATTGGTGGATTACCGCACAAATCCAACTTGCGATATGCTATATAACACAAATATGAACATCATAGATGTATCATGCTTCACCCATTTAAAGGCAGAATATCATCTGCTCACCAGCTGCAGCGCTGGATTCTTCCAAACACGTTGAATCAAAGATAGGGTCACTTTTCTTGACATCACCTCTATTGAGTTTTGTATAGAAAAGCTTATAGCACGTACTATAACAGATAATGTATATTGTTTTCATTCTTTTTTCTCTCTTCAAACTGCTATCTAATGAATGTGTCATTCTAACTCTCTGGCCCTCAATGCCTCTCTCTTAGTCTCAGTACTCAAGTTAAACACTCTGCACTTTGTCTTTTTCCCCCAGTTTTGAACCTGTCAAACAAAGACAGCCACGTTCATCGCTGAGTGGTGCAAAGCAAATTTCTGATGAATCTTGTAATCATGCTAAATTATACTGCCACTTGCCAATGACACGGTTATCTCAAATCATATCTCAGAACATCTCACAGAAGGGCTACAGTTGAAAATTAACCAGCTGGCTGACGGTGGCACATTTACAGAAATGTGAATTAATATGTGTTGTCATTATAAATATACAAACAGACTGAAAGGGGATATTTTAGGCTTTTTAAAACTACATAGAAATGTGTAATCAGTTCAGTTAAACACATTGTGCAAAGTCTATAACTACATTTAGTGCACTATATTGAAACTTGACATTATGTATCAAATCATCTATATCAGCTCAAACCTATGTAAAATATATTGTACCCTTCATGCATTGGATTGCAGATAAAATATGCGGATGTCAGTTATTTCTTATCTATGAAACTGAGATACACATACCAGGTGGAATTCTTGTAATGGCTGAGTCTTTCTGCTTCACGCACTGTAAACTGAAACTCCAGGGCAACCTGTGGTGAAATCAATACCCCAGTTTCCTCTTTCAAGTATGTGTAACTGTCCCTCTGCACAGGTCTGCTTGTTTTGTTTAACAAATTATGTTCTCTACTGTGACTGGTGAACTCGGCCCTCCTAATTCAGGCTTTTGTCACATGAAGAGACAGAAGAATGAAGTAATTACCCGTCCAGACAGCTTTATTTATGTTCGTCTGCAGATGTTTTTCATTTAGAGGAATGAGAGTGGCTCCTTTCAGCGCGGTAACTACAGGAGCAGCAAAGTTAAGAAACAAGGGTTTAAAGTTTTCAGGTGGGCTGAACTTTTTTATGGATGGCTCTGGCTCCCATCCATTAGCTGACAGGAGGGTGGGGTCAGCGGTGTTGAAGGATTTTAATCTATGTTTACATTCTTCATAGCATCATCCCTACTTCCTTTCGGTAAGGCTTGCACAGAGGGTCCTCCCTCAGCTCTCACAGCAGCTTAGACCTCCTCTACCAGAGAAACGTGATCAACAAAACACGTTAGCGGGTGTGTTTTGTCGATGACGTTTCTCACCAATCCTTCTACAGGTGTCACTGGTACCTTGTAAACTTTCAAAACATAAATCTTTGCGACAGGCAATGAAATATGAACAGACGTCCACGAAAGCTGCTCTCCTTTCCTCCCTGGAAATTGTAGCTTGAAAATGTAGATACAGTCTTTGGACATGGGTAACAAAATGCAAAGAGGAACATGCCGTATCTCCAAACCAATATGCCCTGTTTTAGCTTTCCTACTAATTTGACTGGACTAACTTAATTTTCTTTATTTACAGTTTGCAAGATTTAAATGTATCTCTGCTGGTTGTCTGTCTCCTGTCTCTCTTACTAGTTACATTGAAATGATCATAAATGACTTCACAATGTTAAATGTTTAAGTATTTAATGTACAGGGAGCGTAACCCAAGAAAATCATGTGAATACTTGACTACTAAGCTGCTTACCTATATGAGGAACTTAAATAAGGTTTGTTTTCTCTATCATAAGTGGATTTAGCCAGTGCCTCTTGTCAGGAATAATGATAAAATGATAAAAACAGAATTTTAATTTGGCCTATCTCATTAATAATAATTGTGACAGTTTGCCAGTATAAGGTTAACTTTACTTGTTGACCACACTTTAACAGACATGCACAGTCGCCGTCATAGAAAGAAGACTGGCTGCTGCTATTTTTTCATAACATTGCGTAGGTCAGAAAGAAAACATCTCCATGACAACTGCGCAACTCTGTCACCAGAGATGTGATTGAAAGCCCCAGAAGCGACAAATATAAGTTGATAATAAGGTGGGCCTGGTATTGACATGTTGTCAGCCTGCTTTTCCAGCCTACATAATGAAGCTTCAAGCACAAACTGCATTTCATTAATTGTTTCATGAGTGCGAGAGAGGAAGCTGAACCCTCTTGAACCGATTGTGTCTTATCAGACATAGCTGTCTCAGACGTGGCCCCTTTTTGTCTCCTTCAATAATCAAGTTGTCACTGTGTCCTCATCTTTTTTCTATCTCCCAAAGATGACATTTGTCATAATACATAACTGTGATTTTGAAATGCAGGCACTCGTGTGTGGGTGGGGTATAGACAAGCATATTGAAAATGTTATCAGATTTAAAAAACTAGTGTACCATACAATGCACAAGTCTTGCACAACCAACTCTCTCTGGTATGCTGTGTTGAAATTTTGTTTTCATGTAGGGGATGAACAGGCTTAAAGATGGCACAAAACGTGTCGGTGGCTTAAGAAAACAAAGAACTGACGTTGACAAAAGGTGGCTGTGATTGACACTGATGCACTTTTGTAACAAGGGATTTCTATAGAGAGAAATTAGTTTCAGTACTGGTGTCAAATGGATGTTTCATGCTCCACAAACAAAAACAAGATTTGTGAATGTGTATGATGAATTCTGAGGGATCGATGGGGTTTGCAAATGCATTTATATATTATATTTATAGTAAATATAACAGCTTGCCTTTGAGAAAGATTCCTCTCCAATATGCTATACTGACATTTACAGAGCGCCGCCTGCAAGCAAGTTCAGGCAGTCAAGCTGCTTTACATACATGACATGCCTCACTCTGCACAACATCACCTAAAACCTACAAAGCAGTTCAAATGTCCCTTCTTTCCCTCTGCTTGTGACATTGCTGCTGCTCATACCTTCAGCCCCACCACCACAACAGCATCCACCTGTAGGCTGCGGCAGTGGAATTTGAAATCTTTTCTCACCACCCCCCAAAATCTGTGTGTAGTCATATATGCGGGCTATTTTCATCGTCAGAAAACTCTCGCAAAGCCTATACTTTATTGTTTCACAGCTTTGTTTAAAGCGATGTTTACGTGCCAGCAGTCGTCTTCCTCTCTGCATTGCTGTCGCCTCATCGCCGTCAGTGTGCATCAGTTGAATACGGTGAAACTAGCAGCAGAAATATGCGTCATGTGTCAATAACGCATGAAACAAAATGGAAAATAAGATCTAAGGTCTCTTCTGTAAAAACCTCCATATGGTTCGTCTTGGTCAACAACCAAAAACTACAAGTAATCTTTAACAACTTTAAAGATAGATTTATCTTGGACCTTTTAGTGGTAACCAGGGAAAACCAAAAGAAAAAAAAACATGTTTATTAGTCCTGTAGTGTGTCTGGCTGCGGATGTGGTGCACTTAGGACCCTTTTAGCAGCAAAAGGCCGCCCGACCGAGTCTGACTTACACTCGTAGCCACTCTGATCTAAAAAGCGTGCAACAAATTTCACTTATCTGAATCGCATAACTGAGTCTGACACAGGAACAGGAAAGCACAGTGCAGGGGACAATCTGGGTAATCACCTGCAGTACACGCGACACATGGCTTCCTGGTGCGTGCAAGACGTTTAGTTTGGTAGAATTCCATTACAGGTGGTTGTTTGGCGTAAAAATATGTCTACCGCCACCCTCTGCGCAACCTGATATCCCTTGTTCCATCAGGGAACTAAAGGTCCAATAAAATAAAGACATGAAAACAATGTGCCTTTTGTTGTCACATGTTTAGATTGGAGTCATTTAGTCCTGTGCTGTCAGTTGTTGCATAACCTTTGGTTGTAAGATGATTTGATCCGCAGGTAAGTAGCAATAAGGGACAGGCTGTTTGTTTGAATGACACTTTATTTGAGGGTGTGTGCGTTATAATGTCATTACTCATGTCTGTCATGAGAGCGAAAATAAACTTCGCGTTGGAATGCCGTCAACACACAAAAATCTGTTTGGTTTGACTGAACATTTGTACCGGTGTAACAGGAAATGTCGTGTTTTGTGTTAGTCTGGTTAAAATCCTGCAGGTTTTCATGTGTGAACTCCCAGCAATGCTTCTCTGTGATTTAGGGTTCAGTACTTCTCTTCAACACACAGTGGAGCTGTGGTGCAAGCCTTCATATTCCTTTGCCTGCACTGAAACGCCCGTGTGAAATTACATAAAGGTTTGGTTGAAAGCGACACATAATATTCTGTATGTTTAATCGTGAATGAAAACCTGCTGCCCGCATTTGTGCATGTTGGGGTTTTTTTTATATCTAATGCTGTGCCATGTACAGTGCCTGCTGCAACAAGTCTGTAGACATCAAGCAAATGTCAGTAGAGAGGCTTCTTATTGTTTTTGCAGTTCATTTATGCTGATTTCTTTTTCTGGCCGTAGATAACGGTTCTCATTTCTGCCATGTGTTTCTTCCCTGGCATCCACACAAGACTGACTCCAATGCATAGGAAATGAAGAGCAATTTCGGATTTACTCAGTGGTTATGCCTTTTCAAATCAACAGACCTTGTCGTGTTTGTAATGGAACTCTTTGCCTGAAAAGATGGTCGAACCTCGCCTTTGTTGTACTGTGACATCTATTAAAGAGAAATCAGAAACCCCGACTGCTTACTCCGCTTCTCTTCTGCAATTCAACCGGAAGGTGAATTATAATTTCAGACGCAAATGGTTAGATTGACATTAGATATATTTGGTGAACTGCCGCAAAGGTCATGCAAAAGAGGGATTCTAAATGTCAAACACTGGTCTCTGAAGTTTAAGCCTTTGTAACATCGGATGAATTGATATTCTTTTCCAGACTCCAAAAATGTCATTGCTGATATTTTGATGCAGAATTTGTGTTTGCGTCTCTGATAATGGTAATTGAGCATTGATGGATGTTTGACAAAGACACTGGTTTAGTGATGTGAACTTCTGATGTGCACACCTATCTCTGTGTGCGCTTTGTTGTGTAACGATTGTGTTATTTTGAGCAAATACCCCTGACCTTTTTTTTTTTCCCTTAACGCCCTTTCAAACCCAAGATCGAATTTCTAACAGTGATAACCACCTGAGGCACTATGAACCAAAAGGGGCATATTAACAGTTTGGAGGGCATTTATAATGTAGTAAATGTCACTATTTGCATGCCAGTGACACTCGAAGGCAAGTTTCCACTTTCTAACCACACCAATAGAAGAATTTTCTTTTGCGTTTTTCGCTTGAAAGAGTACCAACATTTTCCTACTTCTTTTTATCTCTTGCCTAATTGCGGTAATGAACAGTCATCCATACAAAACAAAGGCACGAAACACAAATAAATAGGCGCTATCTGTTATGATGACATCATCCCAAGCAAGGAGCCAAAACAAATAACACAAGACGATTCTTAAATTCACCCCATAAATATCCAGGAAGGCTTTGTGCAGCACCCTGGGAAGAAAAGAGAAGTAAACAAGCTGTGCGATGTCAAAGTTGTAAATCAACGTTTTGATGAACTCTTCTGAGTGGCCCAAGGGCAGGTTTCAGCTTAAAGCAGGTAAATCTTAGAATCAGTTATTTCAAGGACACTACGTGTACAATTTCTGCGAGTATAACCTTTTGCAAATTGTTCATTTGTTTGTTGGGTGAAAATGAGTGTATTACAGATCTTCGTCCTCAGGGTCTCTGCGGGGGAGGAGGAGAAGTTTCGTAATAATAACTAAGCATTGTAGCTTTTGTCTTGTTAACTCTCTGGGAAATGTGTCTGTAAAATATAAAGGCAGTTAGCTTAGCTTAGCATAAAGACTTGAAGCAGGGGGAAACAACTAGCCTGACTGTCTAAAAGTACAGAAATCAAACTACCAGACGCTGTATCATATTTTTTATTTAATGCAGGAATAACTCACCATTACTAGGTTTCCATCTAGATGTAATTCTTGTCAAATTTCGAGAAAATTGGAAACAAGATGAACAATATGTGATTAACATAAGTGCCAATTAAAGCTGATTTAATTCATTTGCTCTATCTATGCTGGGATTTATTAAGTGCGTCTCTTTCCATTTTACTTTCTTAAATGTGGTTTTTATCAATAAACAAACTTTTTTTTTAATTGTTTCTACTTTATGTTTCCATTCAGCAGTTTTCTACACAAACTGAAAATTTCCCTGGAAACTCTTGGAAACGTGGCAATGTAGCAAATTTCCTAATATATGAAAAAATCCCTCATTTAAAAACTTTCTTAAATGTAACAATGGGAAAAAATGCACGAGTGAATATTGCTAAAGCTCACTGTTTTCCACAGTATTAAACATGATCACACTGATCACAGCTCAGATCATAATTTTAACAGGGTAAACAATCTCACCTGAAACAAGATGTTACATGTTGTGAACACCCTTGAACACGAGCTCTAACAGTTTTAAAAATATCACCGATGTATCAGATAGTACAGTGCCATAATTGGTTGCTTTTCTAACAGTAGTATTGATTTACATAATGTGAATATGAGTAAGAAGAAAATGTGCTTCTGGCTCAGGAACCCTGCTGAGGTGGCAGTCTGCACAGTTCTTACAAATGAAAGAAATTGCTGTAGGAAAGCGTGAGAGTGAATGCTTTTTGATTTGACGGCAATTTGTTTCTCCCACCTTCGAGAGAAACAAACAAGGCACCTTTCAAATACCTCTTCAACTTAAACTGTCTTTTGTTCGGCTTTTTTCCGTGAGCCGGTACATTTGTTTTGTCAGACGTGGAGCATGAAGGAAATGGTTTTGTGCTTCAAGCGGAAATGAAAGAGCTTACTGGAGTTAAGTGAAAATGAATTCAGAAAACATATTTCCCTGCGAAAGTGTCCCTGTCTGTTATGAGATGTCATAAGAGTAGATGTCTTCATGATTACTGATTGGTGATTTCCATGGTATCCAAATAAATTGTGTTAGTTAAAGTGAAATGTAAAAACCAGAAAGATTTTCCTGAATAGCAAAATACTTGGTTGTTAGGCAAGAATGTTATCTATAGCAGCACAGGTGCAAAAAGAAATTGAGCTCATGCATTCTCATTGGTAGGATTGTTGGAAAGTTTGAAACTTTCCTCCCCCTTATTTTTCTCTTGCACTTCTTCTACATGATATCCAATCATTAGCTGATACATCAGTACACCCACCAAAGCACCAAAGAAGGGGGCACAGATGGGCACAAAGAACCAGTAGGTGTTCGCTCTGCAAGAGAATAAATGGGAAAAAAAGTGTCATTTATGGTGTCATTTGAATTTCTAAAATATTATTTACCTTCTGCAGTCTGCATGTGCATCACAAAGCAGGTTTACTTGTCAAGATACACTACTACAGAGACAACAGAAAGTCCACGTTATAAACTGGAGGTGGAGAGTCTGAGTCACTCAGTGGCTTTCTGGGAAACGTAGTACAGTATTTTTGGAGCTTGACTCTTGGGGCTTTAAGTTAGGATATCTCTGCCTCTACATCTTCACCATTAAACAGTCTTTGTAAAATATCAAAATACCATATTCAAGGCCATGTTTCCTGTTTCATGCTAACTCAATACCAACTTTTACTCATCACATCATTAGATTTCTTATAACAAAGTAGTTCTGCCTTTCTTTGGCCCATGGGGTGAGAAGTATCCGGCATAAATGAAATGCAATTACATGAGAAGCAAATAATATTTATTCAGTTTCACTAAAATATAGTAAAATATGTTTCCTTACTAAAATACTGAGCATGAAGAGAAGTGTGTGTTTGGTACATGTTTGCTTGATGTACAACGTAGCAAAGTAGTACTGCACTCACGTGAAAACCTCTGTACCCCAGCCTGCAAGAGCCGTGAAGATGCGCGGTCCCAGGTCCCTGGCTGGGTTGACCGCGTAGCCAGAATTGAAGCCCATAGACAGACCGATGACCAACACTACAAAGCCTATAGTGAAGGGCTCCAGACCTCGGGGGACTGGATTGTTGTGTGGATCAAGTATGGCCAGGATGCACACGATCAATGCAGCCGTTCCAATAATCTGAGATGTAGTACAGGAAGGATGATCTATTAAGGCTTTTTGTTTAATCATAAATCTGCATTTTTATATTTCTCTTTATTGTCACTAACTCCATTTTTCACATTCCTTTGTCTTATGAGTCTTCGAGGTATAATCAGTATTATTAAATGCTCACCTTCAAGAGGTTGTAATATTCACAGTGAATTTGTTCAGAAAATGTTCACAAGTTCTCAGACTAAAAGCTTGAAAAGTAAATGTGAAATCCAGCAATCACGTCAGTTTTTTCATCACAAAGCAGCACATCATAGAACTTCCACTGTTCACAGATGTACTTTGACATCAATGGAGGGCAGAAGCCGCATAGGGAGAGCTCAGCTGAAGCAGGGGTGTTTACTTCAGTGGTTGCATATTTCACGGTTACATCACTACAGATCTGGACTCGAGAGCAATAAGTTTCTCAGTATAGGTGCACTGTAGATATAGTATAGATCGCTCCACATGCTGTGACATGATATGGGTGCTGCAGCAGCAGTGCTGGCTAGTGGCCTCTGCTGGCCAGAGCAACGCTGCTGATGTAACAGAGCTGGAAAGAGCTGAAAGGTTGAGCCGTGTGTGCTGCAAGTGTTGTGTGATTATATTGCTGACGGTAGACCAGAGGAAGTGCTTCGGTCAACAGGGACAAAGAAGCTGTTTAGGAAATGAGTGTTAATGATGACCTGACAGAGTATATTCCATTGTACATATAATAATGTCAAGCGCATAGCTGTTGATTGTTGATTGACTGATTGAAAATTGGTTGCAAAGTCTAATTATATCATGAACTATATGCACAGAAAGTCCCAATGTGTTGTTAGTAGATTATACTCTGCTTGTGTTTCCATCTGCTCAGACAAGTTTTCCTTTTGAGATAAATACCTGTAGCCATCAGCAGGATGTGAATTGCATCAGAGGTGTCCAGGTGTTTTGATGCACAGAGCTTAATACTTCACATCTTATCAAATATCTGAATCTTCTGACACAGCAGAATCCACCAGATCTTCCTTCTCCACACACTTAGAAGCTGTTGCACACAGATTCCAACTTTGGACAATCACGTCAAACAAATAGGGGCACGGCCCTGCTCATTACGCTGTCTGACACTTCTAAAGCATTAAAGAGGATGCTACGACTTGATGTGATGTCACTGGCCGTTAGTCGATTATTGGATTGTCAGATTTACAGACAATACCTGTGAGTAATAAGACTCAGAGGCTGTAGCAGACCTACACTGGGCTATAATTGCATAACTCTCTGTCTTCAGGTCAGCCACGTTATTCAATAATCCATGCTGCAGTCTATTCAGCTCCACAGGATATGCGTCATTGTGACCTCAAGTATTTATTCAAGTGTGGGGTTTTTTTTTTTGCATTGATGCTGTTAGATGTTTGTTTTATGACCAGAAGTGAAATATGTAAAATGAAAAGAAAATGTTGATATTATTACCTGATCAAAGACTCCATTAATCAGGGTGAGATGTTTGGATGGATATGTGGCAAAAATCCCTGCAGTGGCATTTTTCCCCACCACAAGGAGCTCCCCCTGGCTGAAGTCCCATAATGCATCTGGTGGAAAAAATACAGAACACTTAAAATATGTTTTGTATTTTTCTAAAAATAAAATTGTGCTTTGTTTAAATTATTCATGTATCTTAACAGCATAAGAAAGTGTTTGGGGGTCAGCTGATTGTTTTGTCATTAGCATGCAGAATCTGTGCCACTGTACCATTATAAAAATCAGCATGTTAGCATGAGCACTGCGAGCATGCTGATGTTTGTGTATTTAGCTCCAGACACCGCTGAGCCAAAGTACAGAGCCAGCAGAATGACTGTAGGCTCTTGTAGAGTCTTATTCATATATCTTTCTGAGAAGCAGATAATGGGGTGTCATTCTCACAATTGCTAAATGGATGTCCATTATTTAAGGCCAAGTTGCCAGTAAAATTTGATCGCCTTAGTAATGGTATGACCACAGTTTATTTTCAAATCATTCAACACCCACAGCTCTCAACAGTCTTGAGGTAAGGTGAGTTTTTATGTCATCGCTTGTGATTCACTAGAAAAAAAGTCATCGATAAGTTGAAAATAGTTTCTGGTCCTAAGGGTCCATCCAGGTTTTGTTGCCTCTCACAAATGTAGTAGTACCACTGTAGACAGCAACAGTCTTGATTTGTCTTTGATTTATTTGTTTGATTATTCCTCCTTCGCTTACCAAAGTACATGCCAAACACAATCGCTGCACCGAGAAAGGCTCCAAGAGTCTGGAAGAAAAAGAACAACGGGAGCTTCCTCCAGGGCTCTCTCCCGAGTAAACACAGTGAGAAAGTCACCGCTGGGTTCAGATGGCCACCTAAAGAGGAGAAAAAATGGAAACCATGCTTTATTTCATACATCTATACGCTAAGATTTTAAGTTATTCACCCTGTGAAAACAAACACATCTTAACTGCCGATCCGTCTTAACACGATACAACCCCCCCGTTTTCCTCAGTGAGACTGAAGAGGCCATTCCCGGCCCGCTGTGCATCCAGTAATTGCGGCCTCAGTCAAGTCCTGTTAGGATGGAAGGTCTCTGTGACACAAATTAAATTGGTGGGATGAAAAGATTCAGAAAAATATCATTTTTTTTCTAACCTTGAAGGGGGCAAATATCTGCTCTGATGGCACACTCATGTGGGCGCCTTGCTTATATTCACACCTTAATTGTGTCAGGGTTGGAGCTATCTAATTATAAGAGCTTATTTTCTCAGCTGCAATGTGTGTTAGAGGGGGACAGCCTCATTATAAAGGCGCTGAAGGAGTGAGCGTGAGTGAACTGCCGAACCCTTTGTAGTGTCGCCGCTTTTGACAGAAGATGTTGGGATTGACTCACTCGCTTTCCTTTCAATTACAGACCACGTACGTAGTTTCCAAGTTAAGGGGTAAGTGTCCCTTCCTTCTGTGCGCGCCTCTTTTAAACTTTGCATTCCTCTGTCCACTGCATCCTGTTCCTGCCCCCCCAACGCCACCGCCGCCGCCTCTAGCTGTCACCCGTCTGGCAGACACATCAGCGTGGTAAATACTGCGCTTCAGATAACTGCCAGTTTACCTTTTGCTGATATTTAGTGCCTGTCAGGGCATCGATAATAATGACTCCCTGTTATGCTGATGCAGGCTGGAAAGCTGAGTCTTCTGGAAACAGTCTTTTGAATGACAGGTACTTCATGACAGTGATTCAAATGACCGTAGCTCAGCTAAGTGTGATTTTCATGAAGATAAAACAGTTTTTCTCCCTTTTATGAAGTGAACCCTTATGTGTTGTTGACATTAACTTTATCTCTTTGTGTTGTTGTTTGTAGGAATATATGATAATAACTGCAAAATCAACCTAACATACCCAGGAAGGTACTGAAGTAGAAACTCTTTTCTACAAACTGGGTTTTCACACACAATGCAGGTGACTAAATACAGGATTGACCTCAAAACACCATCCTAGACACCATTATAACACTAAATATGGAAATATTTCTGTCATGTTTTCTTCTCTGTCCTGTTTGTTCTCTGGTCTTGTGTCAGGTTATGTCTTGTCATGCCTGGTTTTCATGTTTCTTTTGTGTCTCATCATGTTTGTTAAGTTTCCATGCCTGTCATGCCTGTTTCTGGTCTGCCATGTGTTTCTTATCTTCTGTGTGTTTAAGTTTCTATGTCACTTGTCTCCTTCTCAGTTATGCCATGTACCTTGTGTTAGTTCTTGTCTTGCGATGTCATGCTTCCATGTCTGTCATGTTTCTGGTTCCTTTTTCTGGCATGTCGTGTTTTATTTTGAAATCCACTCTCTGTCCTGCTTCAGTTCTTTTTACTTCCTGCCATTGTGTGTTTCCCCCCTGTCTTATTGTTTGCCCCGCCCTGATTGTGTTCACCTGTTCCTTGTTACCTCTTGTGCATATATAGTCCGCGTCTTCCCTAGTCTTGTGTCCAGATTGTTGCACTTGATGTTCCAAATCGTGTCTCCACATTTCATGTCCATGTGTTTTTTGTTCCACGCTTCATGTTTTCTAGCTGGCTTTGTAAGTTTTTGCATCCAAGTTCCATGTGTTTTTCGAGTTACTCTAAATATCAAGCCAAAGATCATGTTTTGTTTTTGGCCTTAGTTTGAAAAAACTTTTTCTTTATTGATGAAACACCTGCAAACCTTCCTCCGGAGTCCTCGTGTCCTGTATTTGGGTCCTGCCTGGCCTTGTGTCTTAGCTAATTGTAATCATTTATACTTTATATGTTATATGGACTATGTGAGAACAAATATATATTTCTTTTGTTTGCCCATAACTCATTCAAAATACTGTTTGTCATGTTAGTGACTGAGAGAAGAGCTCTACCTCTCTGTGTGTTCAGACAGACAACAAAGCAAATGTTTGCCTTGTGTAATACGCAGGAATTTGACCATAGGCTGTTTGTTTTTATTCATCCCAAACAGCCAAAGTACAGACACTAGCTGTAAGCCAGACAGCAATAGATGCCCTGACCGTATCTGTGGGAGCACGCTGGTGTTTTGAGCTCAGCCTCTCAGAATTCACCACAAACTCCAATTCTCTCTGTTGCCTCCCTCTTGCGCCAATTTGCACGGCTGGTTAAATTTGCTTCTATTCATGCCTTTGCATTGACTTTGGATGCGATCATGGTGCCTCTAACATTTGCTTTATGCAACTTCTGAACGCTCCAACGAAAGAAATCCAAATAGACTTATTTGGACTTTGGAGGGTTAGTTACTGTGAACACAATCAGGGAAATTATGTGTTGTATCTAGCTTTGTTATACAGATGGGCTCGAGCAGGAAATTTTCTATAGAGGATGTCTGAAACATCCCATCAGTTCAAAATTACTTTTGAAACAAATGAAATAAAATTAGGTATCATTACCAAGGTGATAAACTGGCATTAAGTAGGGCATGGTGTCAGGAAAAATGTGTTTAATATGTTTGAGTGAAGCACTTGTCCACTTTAAAATAAGATGCAGTGTATCCCCACCTGAGATCTGTCCACTCACGAGGATGCCCAAAGTCGCAGCGAAACCAAAAGCAAAGTTGACAGTGAGGAACGTGCCATGAGAGCCTTCACTTAGCACCAGCTGTGCTGCTGCACCACAGCCAAACATCTGGATAGACAAACAATTGGGGATTACATATTGAACACATCTATCTATCACTATCTACTTTACCATTTTACGATCCAACTAGAAATATGCAATCAAACAAAACAAACAAACAAAAACAAAAGAGCCTGCTGAAGTTATTTTTTGCAGACAGACAGTAGTAGGAAAACTTCACAGAGAATAACAAAGCCCCACAGTGGCCTGACCTCGAGTCAGGTGTCTAGCTGAGTCTTGCTTTTCGTCGTATCCAGGGTGTGTGGGTCTGACCTCAGAGGTCATGTGTATGTTACAGTTGGGCTTTGTGTGGGACTATTGATGCCGACAGCAATCTGACTCCCCCCGCAGAGCCTTCCTCCACGGTGGGCCGGCTCTGACCACCGAGGGGACCCGACTGTCGGCGGAGTGAAAGGTCTCCTGGAATTAACAGATCAGTCACAGCCGGGGAGCAGAATAACAAATGGGCCGGCGTTTCACCGCTGGTGCCCTCTCCTGATATTTGTGTTGTCTGTGGGTGCCCATGAGGAACAGAGGGATTCCAGGCTGTTTTGCACTGGTGAAAAAACATATCGTTTTAATTTTGAAAGATGTTGCGTCCGACCGTGTTGAAATAGGCGTCAGTGGGGACAACAGATGCTGTATGAAGTCCTCTGTCATTAGAGTATGTGGGCATAAAATAATGGGGTTCTTTGTGTGTGATGGTACAAAGTAGGAAAAAATGCAGGAGATAATTGATAGTCTTAGGTGCTTCAACTCTAAAGTTCTTAAGAATAAAGGTAAAATTATTCTGTGTTTTTTTCTATTTTTTTGCTTCATAGACATCTAAGAGAGCAGCATTTTAATGAGAAGAGAGCAGCAGTTAAACTTTCTTTACCTTTTAGCACTACTGTAAAAGTTACCTTTGAACAACTTAACAATCTCAAAAAAAAAGAAAAGAAGATGAACTTTTCATTATTCATCAAACAACAAAACTCTTGCCAGACACAAGTGCGCTCTCACCTCTTTTTCTACGCAAACATGTCGGACAAGAAGCATACAGAATCCCCTGAGGCATATTCAAAAGAGCTTTCTCTCTTCCCTAATGTTGAAATGAAAAGCTGCTTTTTCATTTGTTGCTTTTTAACAGTTTGCTGCGATGTGCTTACCTGTGATATACAAATCAAAGACAGTAGCTATGGCGCTCCTTTAGATTTTTGATATTGATCTCGTATATCAGATATGAGAATCTTTCAAATATGAAAAAAGGTAGATTTGTTTCCCCCTCAATTCCCCTAATAGTACTATAAAGTAAGATATTCCCATTGCATTTCATTTAACTGAAAGATAGCAGTCAATAACCTGAAAAAGAAATCTAGTTAATAGCAAGTTTATACAGACGGTGGTAAACATTTAGTAATTTAATTATCCTGTTTATCTTGAACAAAATGATCCACTGAGCAGCCTGCAGGAGGGATGCAAAAATACTCTTTACTCACCACCAGAATGAGGGTTCCCAGGCATTCTGCCAGGGCCTGGCGGAGGAGCACATGTCGGATCTGGAGGGTCCCTGCCAGTTTCTCCAAAATGTCTTTTTGTTTTCCCATGATGCCGTTACTGTAAGATTATCTCGAGTAAGGCTATGTGGCGTAGCAACGGATGTGAGCCAGTGGCTGTGCATCAGCTTTTATAGGTCTCCTAAGGATCCCTCCCCTAGCAAGAAAACAGGGCTTCTTTAGACCACCTGCCACTCCTAACACATTTCCGCCCGTCTCCTTCCTCGCAGTTTTTGTGGAAGCTGAACCGCTGACTTACTCTGAGCATTTCTCTCTCCACAGCGCAGCCAAATGTGAAATTAAAGCTATAAAGTTGCACACTCACTCTAGAAGCCATAGCTGATGGGTGTTTTTCAAGGTTTCTTGCCCTACTTTAAAATTACACCCAGCTCCAATTAAAAGCTAAGTCTTTCAGTGTATAATTGTGTACATTTATCAAGCAAAGGACCTCTTCCTGAGGGAGGCATGATGATGGAGGCCCTTTTTTAAAACAATCCCTCTTCACTAGCCCTTCACAAGTCACATTCACAGCTGCTGAGGACTCTCCACATTAAGACGGGATGTATAAATAAACAGGTGAAATGTGGGATGCACACAGCACCCTCTTCCATAAGTAGGAAACATCTGTTACCATGGATATAGCTTTACCGTGTGCTGTTTCACTGTAAACACACAAATGCCTCTCCACGTAATGACGTTTAAAGCCACGCTGGCTCCAAACCGAAGGATTAAGAGCCAATGTGGGCTTGATACACTTAGCGGTCTTAATGTGATGAAAAGGTTAGTTTAAAAGAGAGCGTGTTCAGAGAACCTTCACATCCTGAAAACAACCAGCGTGTGCAGTGACGCCGTCAGACTGAGCAAATGAGGCTTTTCATAACACAGGCAACAGTATTTTTCCCAACAGATTTCGCCGTTTTTGATCTTTCTATACCCCATAGCCTGTTTCATTAGAGGCTCTGCTGCATGAAAAGCCCTCAAGACACATTTCCCCACCTTGAGTGACAGCACTCGAAGCATCTCTCAGCCGCAGTTGCGGCCGGAGACTGTTAGTTTAAAGCTGAGGTAGGCTGTTAGCTGACCAGACCTCCATAGCCCGCTCCTCATCTCTGCTCGCGGCTTGCAGTTGGAGCATAACACGCTGACATAACAGACCCAAATCTTCTTTCAAGCTGTTAGTACTCGAGTGGCACTGTGGGTAATGTAGACGCCAGGTGTTGACAGGGCAGGAGAATGTGTGGAATATAATAAAGCATCATCTGTGGGTCTGCTGCAGTGACTTTTATCCACATATATGATGGTGTGTGCGCTGTAATTGATGGGAATTTGGAGGCAGGAGAAGAAGGCTGGAGGTAGTGTGGCGGTGGGTGGTGTGTGTGTGTGTGTGTGTGTGTGTGT
>JBAJHX010000035.1:9635306-9665444 GCA_037176925.1 Amniataba percoides | reverse complement strand
ACGACACCTTTGCGCTAACCAATTTTCTTTAGCTTTGGGTTTTGTTTCAGGGTTGTTTCAAGTAGGGGTGGGTCGGGAGAAGGGGCTCCCGTCCCCCCCCCCCCCCCCCCCCCCCAAACACACAAACACATGTGGGTGGTGTTGGTGCTTTGTGTGTGCGTGTGTGTGTGCTTTATTCCCAGTTGAACATTTCATTGACCCACATGACAAACAAAAAAAAAAGCTCAGACATGCCTCGGGTCTCTACAGACCTTCTACACATTCCAGACACAAACATTAGAAAAACGAGTATTTTCAATAGGTTTGACTTTTTGACACCAGAAAAACAAATGGTTTGAGGAATACCAGGGTGCTGAAGGATTAACTGAACATAATGAGTGAATTAGATGGGGTGTAACGTGATATCCGGTCTCTAGAGGCCTGAGAAGTGCATTTAAGACTTAAGTAGGCAATTCAATAGATGACTGACAGTTCTCTACCTACATTCAGACATGGATCCTGCCCACTCGTGATCGGATAAACGACTAATGGAGATAGATAGCTGAATTCCATCTTCAGTCCTGATATGTATCCATTAGCTGCCCTTGCACTCGTAATGCCTAGTCTCCACTAGTTGAAGGATATTTAAATTTGTTCCTCCAGGGAAAGCAGCGTTGTTCGGTGAGTTTTACAGAGCTGGCCCACAGCTAATAAACCGGGAGCTGTTTGAAAGTTAACACTGCGAGCGTGCAGCCAAGACTGCAGATCATGCGATTTCAGCTGTCAAATTTGAAAATAAGTTTATCCCAAAAATCAAAATGTCATAATCTGCAAATCAAAGTAAAATGTGCATGTAAATCCCTAAGGGCTTGCTTGTTCATCTGTGTGACAACTTTGTCTCTATTTGTGTGCACAACAAGTGATCTGCTGAGCAGTTTTTCCCTTTTACATGCTAATCCTTTTCCTTGTCGGAGCCTCAGCTTATGTTCCTTAATTTCCTGAACTGAAATTTAGAAGCCTGCATTTGAATTCAGATTTAAAGGTTTCCCGAGTGCGAGTGCTGATGTCAGTTACCCAGTGTAAAACTATACAGAATTCTGAACGTTCAAAAAGAATTTGTTGTGTTTGTTGGGTTATGGCTTGTCTTTACTAAAGTGCTAAAGTTGCACTGCATTTTAACATTACTGGCTAATAGGAACTTTCGTTAGATTTAGCAGTGATGTAGCAGCGTGCACACTTTGTAGGGAAAGGACATAGATAGATCAAACGGATGCAGCAGAACCAGGCACATTGTTTTTTTTTTTATTCCTCACATTTATCTTCCTCTTTGCCTCAAGCACAGATGAGGAGCGTTCTACAGTGGTCTGGTAAACTCTCATCTTTTTAACCACACCTCGAAATTTATTTCTTTTCAGGTTTATCAGATTTCACACAAAACTTCCCTCTGAGCCACAAATGGCTTAATACGCCTTTTTCACATTCCCCAAGACCTGTAAACAGACTTTGATGTAAAAATTGGTGGAGTTACCCTTTAACTAATGCCAACTATGTGCCAGTGTTACCTGGGGTAACTTTTCCACCATGAAACAAGTTTTGGGGGTAAGCAGCACATTTCTGGACTGTGTCGACAATTTGCTCCAAGACGCTTCAAACCCAAGTTTCCATTTTCCACCTTTTTTTTTTTTTTTGCATTGCCCCTATTCAAGCAGGTTTCTCAGCCTTCTCAGCTTAACAGACCTCAAGCACATCAGCACTGCATCAAGGTTACATCGACGAGCCCGAGATTCCCGCAGCAGCCTTTGGAATATGAGTAGCACATGTGAAGTCGGAAGCGAAAGCGAAATCTACAGGGTATGTGACAGTGATGAAAACACAGCCAGACAATTGCTCGGAGACTAAAGCTTCTGGTGCCATCGGCACAGTGAAAGGACACGATTCTCACTAACCTTACGTAAGAACACATTCTTCAATAGCTCTGTGAAAACACTCTCTGATGTTTGATTTATGTGCACAGCGGCCATCATATAATTGCAGACATAGGAATTTCATTTCTGATTTCTCCTCAGAATTAAGGTGCTGGGAGAAGAGGGGTCAACAAGCTTAATAATCCTCTGACCATCAACCTTATTCAGTGCTTCACTCAGAGGAGTTGGGAGAAACCAAGCCCATTTGCATGTGTAGCACTGGAAAGTGGGGAAAGTGAAAGGAGAGAATGTGTGAAATGAACAGTAATTAATGTTGAATAAGGACGGCTTGAAGAAAAGGCCAGCACGTGCTTCCCTCACCCAGCCAGCCACTAATGGGAATATGATTGCATCCAGTCTTTTTTCTCCTCATGTGGGTTCTTTGTCTAATTCAATCAATACTTCAGGGCATTCAATGCACTCTGAGTGGATGCTCTGAATGAGGTGAATCCAAGCAAAGTGATTCAGACAGCAAACGCAGCCACTTTGGCCTGTCGTCTAATGCAGCGAAGAGCTTGAAAACGGTGGAATGTTTTATTCGTGCAGAGCATGACAATACATTCAAAAAAGGGAAAAGACAGTCCTAAGAGATTCGGACAGCGGTGTTCAGATGGACTGAATCTACAGCAGGAAAACTCCAACCTCTTGTTAAGCACAGTAATAGGCTGGAGAGTTGGCAGTGGATCTTGAATTATATCAAACTGTGGCAAACGTTGACATTTTCTGCGTGAGATGGAGGAGAATTTTTTGAGTCCTTCTCTGAGAAGGAGCATGATCCAACGAGGGCAGCTCCTGTCAGCAGCTACAGTGTTTCCCAGCAACCTTTTGAACTTCGCCTGACTCCAATTTACTTGCCAAGCCATGTAACACATAATGTTGACAGGGATGAATGACAACTGACCAAAGGTCCGACCGAGGCCATCTAAGAGATTACATCTATAATATATTGTTAAATGGTATAGGGTGCTTTGACAGAGAGTCTGAAGTATTCGTGCCCAAACTTTTCAATACACTCTAGGGAATATATGTGCTTTATTTGTCCAATAGTTAATGACTTTTTCTTTTTTTTTGCAGATAATAAGCTGTTTATCCATGTGAATTCATGAATTTCTGAATCATTTCATTCTTTTTTCATCATTTCATCATTCTTCATTTGAAGTTTCTTTGTTTTCCTATATTGTATGTTTTATACTACATTTGTTCAAAAGCACATGCAACTGGAAACCCAAATACAGTAAAAAAAAAATTAAAAAGTTGCCTTTTTATGGTTTGCATACTGTGTTTTTGAAATTTTGCCTCATCCCTTCACACTGCTTTCCTCCCCCTGAGTAACATGTCTGCACACACACTTAAAAAATCCACACTGTAGCTCCCACCGAAGGAGCTGTAGCAATTACTTACATTTTCGTCATTTGAGAAATTTTTTTCCGCATCCACCCCAAATGTCAGCGATCCGTACTGTGCAAACCAAAGAGCGACAAGTCACACACACACTTTCATGCTCCAAGCGTAACATACAGTATGTCGAATTGCATAATGACTCAAGGACCATTTAGCATGATTTTGCCTCTGAAGTGGTTGCTTGCTGTGAAAGAGGCATTCAATATATTTTCTGTTGCAGTAATCAGTCCTGTGCGGTTCAGCCTCAGTCAATGCAGACGAGCCAAACATCCCCGCTCATGCACATCACTCGGCTGCTCTCCAGCTCTCCTCCCCCAGTAATTGTGTTTTTCCTTACACTTCAGCTATAAAATTGCTTCTGTTGTTTCTCCCCTCCTTTTTCTTTTTTTTTTTTTTTTTCATTTGCTCCAGATGTTTTATCAAGTTCGTGTTATTTCTCCAATGAAAGCCATGTGACACCAGGGTTTACAAGCTGCACTCCTAAAAAGATACAATAAAAAAAAATCAGAACAAACCTCTGGTGAAATGACAGATTTGATATTCCTATTATTTCTGAAAGAGCATCACAGGATGCTGTTGTATTGTCTGCTCTGGCACAATGCGATACATTTCTGATACATTTGCAATGCCTTCGAAAAGGCCTATGAAGGGAAAGTTTATGCAGATAACTTGAGTAATGTCAATACACGACACACTGCACTAACACAGAGCTGGCACCCCCCTATAATAACGTAGTAGTAGTAGTAAATCACTCTCACTGTTGCTGCTCCACTGCTGCTACGTGGAGTAGTGCTGCACACCATTCCAGGTCTCATCAGCCCCACTAACACCCCAGCATCCACCTGTAGGCTCTGAAGTACCCTCCAAAATGAAATATGGTGGGGCTTACAGTGTTAAAATGAAAGCGCCAAAAAGAAGCGCCACATTAGCTTTTGATCTTTGCTGTGTGCCACTGTGTGCACAGACCCGCTAAAAAAATGAGAACACAGATGTTGCACAAGATAAATGCAGCTATCGGGGAAAGAAAACTCAGGCAAATCCTTCTCTGTTCATTTGTTCAAGGAGAAGATTGCAATATACTATGCTTTTGTCTTTGTCAACAAATCCCATTAAAAGCTATTCAGTATTTCCACACCTTGACCAACCCCAAGTGGTCACAAGAAAAACAGACCCAGGTCTTTTTTTCATCAAAAAGGTCATAAAATAGTTGAGCTATATACTGCAGTTTTTTTTGGGGGGGGTTGCAAATGGTATGTACTGTAATACATGTAAATGGTGTGTATTTGCTAGGGACTATTTTCAGCCAATTTTCTGCACATCTGGTGTGTGGGATTGACTCAAATGGAAGTAGAGTGTCCATGTTCATAATAATAAAGGAACAAGGTTCACTTATTTGTGTTTTATTATTATTATAATTTCTTACTTCTGTCTGAAGGTCCATGGCACAGTGGAATAAGTTATATTGACCTTTGGCTATACACACCATACTTGTTTGTCTGGTAACTTCATAGTGTATTTTATTTTTTCATGTAGATTATTGAAGAAATATATAACCAGTCTTAAGTGGCGATGACGGGTTGTCCACTTAACAAATAGGTAGTTACCATATACATCACAATTAATTTATGTCTGGAGAGTTGTCACAGTCATTTTGAGAAGAATGAAAATATATGCTTATACAATATGCTTTGTTAAAAAATGGGGGAGTTGTCACTGGGAAGTCGATCCCTGAAAAATATTTCACAACCTAATTTGTTAGCATTAATGTTTCATGAAAGTGTTAGTTTAAGGATCAGTCTTACTTTTTTTTTCTTCACAAACACAGTCACAATCAATTGGAGATGTGTGAGGAAAGTGAGTGTTTCATTCAGGTGATAGCTGAGGAGAGCAGCCGTTCTAATGAAACAACTTTTTCCAATGTTTCTTTTTTTAAATTTAGCTATCAGGTGTTCCTTCAGCCAAGGGCAATGATTGACTTCTGCTTTGCTTTGAGTGATGCTCCAAAGTCATCATGGTAATGGTGTATATTTGTCATACTAAATCATTTAATTAGATTTTTTTACCACATTTAAATGAATCAGGACTCAGATGGGCTGTCCTCAATTTACACTGGTGGAAAACACCTTGAATTATCTAAAACCTCACAAAGCAGTTGGGAAAACAAACCTAATTGTCTATACTTGGTGTTCATAGAGGAAAAACTGAGGGATAACCAAATTCAGAAGATTCATCTGCTTGGAAAAATGGACACCACAGTTCACGACAAACCATCTAATGGTTGGAGAGATTTTTCAGCATTAGCACATAGGCAGGCTGAACGACTGACTGACCTTGCCATCCCTGGAGCCACGCCGCTATACGGCTTAAAAATGATAACCACCCCCAGCCCAATCCCTCCCATCACCCCTCGGTAATTGCATATAAACTCGCGTACGCACATAAACATACTGTACACATCCAGGACTGAAACAGCTGACTGGGTAAGCGGATAAAAAGAGTGCCCCCTCAACTCCGGCACGGACCGACACACTCCCCTGCTCAACACTCATGAGGAGAGAGCTGCTGGGCAGCAAAACTGAGAAAGAATGCAGGTCACACACAAGCACGCTCGCTCTCGCACACTGACACATGCAGAAAAAAAAAAAAAAGAATAGAAAACTCTTCGTTGAAGCTCCATTGAAATTCCCAGCCACGGTCTGGACTCTAAATAAGCACAGAGGTGTAAGTAGAGAATTACCATCTCCATTCAAAGGGAGCAAAAACTTCACACCTCCAAACGTCATTATGCTTATCCGAGCTCTTATCGCAGCCCAGGAATTACTCAGTCAGGCCGCAGCCAGATCACAGGAGCCCCACAGATGTAACCTTCCAAGAAAGAAATAAACTAAAAAATGGAATAAAAATGCCTGCTGCTACTGTATGGCCATACTATCAGCGCTAAGCTCCAGCTTTCACTCAGGCATGCTAAGGGTGTTCTGTGCTGATAAATTTACCTAGTTGACATCTGGGTGCTGAAGGAGTTCAGTGCCAGAGAGATTTGGAGACCCTAGAGAGGATTACAAACCACCATCCCCACCCCTGCTACACCTTGTCAGGGCCACAGGCTGTGTGGTGGCGATATCCATCATTAAGTGCAATGAATGAATGAATGAATGGATGAAGGCTACAATAAATCAGGGTTGCAACAAAAAGAACGTGTGTGCCGCAAATCCTCGAAATAAATCACAAATCACACCTTCGTCACAAAATGGAAAGATCAGTTTTTATTGAAGGATTGAAACATTTAATCTCAGTGTCTTTGATGCCGATGGTAATTATACAGTGCTAATCACAGAGTAATAATAATAGGGAGAAATGCAATTAGTATTAGCATTCAGGAGGTAAACTTAACGAAAATGAAAAGATACAGGAAAGCAGATCGATTCTATTCATGCTCTAAAACCTTGCCTGTCAGGTAGGAGCTGCGAGGTGCAGAATACTAATATTGAAAATGCTTTCGAGCTTCAGGGGTCACAACCTGAGACATTTTAGCCAAGACTCCAATCAATTCCAATTTGTCACTGCAACATCCTGGTGTCATATTAGTGAGCACAGAATGGGGGCAAATTGTTGCATCTGAGAAAGGACAAAGACGATGTTCCAGGTCAACCCTAACACATTTACATCCCATCAGTAATGGTGCAAGGCATTCTGGGTATTTGTCATAATTCTATTTTCACTGTAATGAACTTTTCAGGGCCAGTTCAGTACAGTGGCAATAAATATGATGTGGCGTGGATGTTGTAAAAATCTGATTATATATTAATGTTTCTCTATGATAACTAGAGCCAGTGCTGAGATGTTTTAATCCTGACTTTGACTTAAACACATCGTTAAACAGTATTTAAGACTAAGAATTTCATGTGCTATGACCTTCAAAGCTTACACACTGGAAAGAAAACACACCTGTGCTCACAGACAAATTCATACATGTGTGTATACCACACATGTACAAACATCCATGTCCATTCATACTGCCTTCACAAAAGCAGCCTCCATCCAAACACACACCTCTCCACAAACAAATAAACCTACCCACAGCAGAACAGCATTGTGCGGATTATGGGTCCTCTGTGGTTGTTTGCCTTTTTAATGGTGTCCTAATTATCATTTAACCCTAATTAACCTGCACGGGTAGGAGCCGGGCCTGATTAATCCTGCACATTGTTGGTCCACTGTGGAGCAGAAATCAACTTCCTCATTCACTCTTTTAATCAGCTTTCTGCCAAAGCGCTGTACAAATGACGTGGGTCGACACACACACGCACATACACACCCATATTCATTTAACAGCATCTTTGTTGGTGCAAACATCACTCCACAAGGACGGACAGGGTGTTGCAAGGCCACATGGTTTCTTTCTAAAGTTTAGTTATTTTCATCATGCTGTCACAAAGTCCTTCTCCTTGTTTTTTTTGAATAGAAAAACATCATTCACCGTTATCAGTTTTTCAAAAATGAGTCCCTTAGATGTTATGTGAACATCCATGTTGTGCTATTGCTTTCCCAAAGTTTCCCGATTGAGTTTTATATTTCAATTTGATGCTTTCATGAACTGGCAGTTTTATTTTGTAGTTTAAGGCACCAGTGCACCTCGCATGTATTAGACTCTGCAGAACTGTTTTTGTATCAGTTCCTGGATGTGGAGTATTGGGTGCATTACATTGCCCTCTGGCTGAGGGAAGGAAAAAGAAATAAACAATTCCCGAATTGGACCAACGAAATAACGTCTGCACTGCTACACCCCAGTGAGATACAGAACTCTCCACAATCCTGCATCCTGCAAATGAGTCGGGACAGAATAAGGAGTGATGCATACAAAAATCACAACAGCTTTTGGCAGTGTGAAAAATTCAAGCTTAATGAATAAAACAAAAAGCAACGTTCTGGGGCTTATGGAAAGCAGTACTTGTATAAATAAAGTGTAGGTTAATTTTACTATTATTGGTAAGACATGGTAAAGAGTCACAGCACAGTTGTGATAGTGCTAACATCAATGACGCTATTATTGATGCAAAGGACCACAACAGATGTTTATTCACTACCTCTTCAGAGTTACACCAAGTATTCTTCCTGGAGTATAACACAGATACAAGATTATGTCAGAATAATGTCTATCAATGTCTATCTGATTTGTGGGCACAATCAGAAGATTTTAATCCCACTCAGCTATATAACCTGAGCAAAATGGTAGTAATTTTGTTTTGCTTTTCAAGGGCCTTTGAACAACAATCTGGAAAATCTAGAAAAGGTTGTTGAAAAGCAGGATATGTTTATGTGCTTTCCTCCCAGACCAGTGACAGATATATATTCATATCTAACCTTTGGCAAGTATATTTCGCAAAACTACTCTAAAAGTTATGACTTTCACTTAACTTTGGCATACTTTTTCCTGACTGGCACCCGATACAACATTGTCAACCTGTTGCAAAATGCACAATTTTATTTGCATTTGCCCAAACCACTTGGAAATGTAATTTGAGCCACAGCTTCACGGCAACACCACGGATTTGTCAAAAGTACGTGTCTGATGCTTTTCCATTATTTCAGTGAGAGCAGAGCCTCGCATCAACATGTTATCTTAAACAAAGAGGCAGCAGATGACATTCCAGGGAAAAACTGAAATTCATTAGAAAGCAATTACTTTCCAATCACTGGCTGACATTATCAAGTCACTGTGTCCTGCACCTCTGAAGGTAATATTCCTACAATGACATGTATCTTCTCCCATATACCTTTCATTTGCTTATCTGTCTTCTATTTGTTCAACCATTTGTGCCCTGTATGCCCAAATGTGGAGGTTATGAAACATTGTGGTTCACTGCCTTATGGCTGATAAGCCCACCCAGAAAGCCAGGTGGTATTACTCATATTTTCCATGTAATAGATATTCTATTTTCCATCCATCCGTCTCCCTCTGCTTATCTGTGTCATATTGGCAGCGGGCTAAGCAGAGAAACCCTGAGGTCCTGCTCTCTGGCCACCATCCTCCAGCTTCTCCAAAGAGATCCCAGGGTGTTCCTGGGCCAGCTGGGATATGTGTCATCCTCGGTGTCGTGGGTCTTCATCCAACATCACCTTCCTGTTGGACAACTGCAGAAGGAGATCAGATTCCCGAACCAGTGCACGAGTCCTTTTAACAGAGAAGAGCTGTGGTTGTAATCCAAGCTCCTCAGCATGCAAAGAGATAGTCGTGCTTATTAAATCGGATCAATACATATTGCATTTTACTTTTCATTTCCGTCAAAACTTTTGAAAAGAATATCATCTGAAGTTTGAGTATGCTAAAACCTTGTACTGTCATGTTACAGTACCTGTTTATTTCAAACGCAACTTGGTTATGGTCCAACAATTCTGTTTCCTCTCCTGCTCTTGTCTCTGCATCTCTTCCTCTGTGGTGTGATGCGTCTCCTCCCGCCTCCCACTCTGCTCTCTCAGCTTCCTACTCAGCTTTCACAATACATTATTTCTCACACTTACCCACATTCGCAAAAAGAGCAGCGCTAATGTTAAATGGCGTTACAACAGTGTGTATCAGGCTATGCAGTCATGCAATTCATTTAGATGAACCATAAACTGTCCCTGAACTTACTAACAATGCCAACTTCTAATAATCACATGTTAATTTAGCTGTGAACCAGTATTGTTTTTGTCAACGATGACAAAATATTTCGTTGACGCCCCTTTTTGTATGACGATAATGAGACGGCTACGAGCTGATCTAATTATACAATCAAATGAGTCAAATAGCAGTGATTGGCAGGCAAGCGGAAATTCTCTGTTCTAATTGGCTAATGGTCAGAGTAGGCGGGACTGGAGAACAGGTGGTTTCCATGGCGCCGTTCTTGAATCAGTTTTTTTCAGTAAAGTCAAAGTTAAAAACAGTGACTGTAATTTGTACCTGGCAGTTAGCCTGCACGAGAAAAAGCGAGAAAATGCAGCGGAAAATGGATGGCGTCAGTCAAAAGCTCAGCGGGACTGCCAAAAGAAAGAAAAACAAGTTACAAGGAGCGAAAGAAGCGGCCACAATGAAAAAAATCACAAGACGGAGTATGTTAGCTAGTGTTAGCACAATCTCAGTTAGCTAGTTAGCATAACCACAGTTTGGAAACATCAAGCTGCCTCAGCTTGGTGAACAAAAAGAGGAAAATGGCAACACAGAGGGAGAAGGAAAGGATGAACAGTACTTCTAAAGGTAAGAATATTTATTATTAATAATAATAATAATAATGATAATAATGTGTCTGTGTACTGAGCTGTGTTTACTGTTGTGACTGTGTGTTGCTGCATATTTTGTGGATGAGTTTATTTGATGTGTTTGCATACTGTGTTGCATCACTGTGGAGGATGCTGTCATGTCTGTTTGGGTTAGTTTGTCAAGTTCATGATGTGTTGGCTTAGTCTACTTAGTGAGCGTTATTTAATAACCTGCATTCAGATGTGCTGTGTGATTATCATAGACTGGCACTCTGGAAAATCTTTTCCAGGTCTGGTGGGCTGTAAAAACCCCTAACTGGTTTACAGTCACACATTGCCCTGCATGATGTGTGCTGTCTTGTAGACAGGTGCATGTTTGCATTGTTGGTGAGTTGAACTGTACAGATACACCTGCTCAGCTGAACTGGTTATTCAGCCATTGACCAGCAGGAGTGTGATTATGGTCTGGTGGATTCAAAATAATTAAGATGGGATTGAATGGCTGGGGTGGGCATACATGTGGGTGTAGATGTATGTGTGTGTGCAGGAGTGTGTTTTTCACATCTGTGTGTGTTGAAAGCGAGGGGTTATGAGCCTCAATGCCCAGGGGACTGTGGTAAATGTGGCCACAAACTAAATATGGAGATAAAAGGTTTCTGCCCAACAACAATGAAGTATAGAACGCCAGCATTGCAATCTCCATCAATGTGAAAGTCTACATTAGAGCTATCAGTCTGGTAAGGTTGTTATTATACAACTATATATATACTTGATACATCCTGTCAACCTTGATTCCAATTTCCAATATTTATTAACCTCAATTAAATTGTTAAAAGATTAATAATAACAAAAAAACAAACTTTTTTACTAAAACTAGACTAAAACCTTTTTGAGTTTTGGTCGACTAAAACTGGACTAAAACTATCACATATGGAAATGACTAAAATGTGATTAAAAGACTTTTCACTCAAAAGACTAAAACTAAGACTAAATCTAACATGGCTGCCAAAAACGACACTGCTGTGAACAAACCACCCGTAGTTTCCAAAAGTACAGTGCTTAGTGTTCAAGTTATGTTTGTGGTGCATCTGCAGACCTCGGCATCCACTAGTTTTCCAATAGCAAAAGCATTTCAGTCATGGGAGAGTCCCTGAATCAATCCCCACCCACTGCAATCACTGGTGCTGCATCAGGATCACTGAAGACATACTTTTTTACATTACATTTATCACAGTTGCACATTTAATCATATATCTATGCATGCTGCCTGCACACTAATATGAAGACAGCGATGTACGTGCCTTTATCAGTATATCAGAGTATATTAGAAAATTAAAACGTGCTGATTTTTCAAATGCTGACAATTTGAGTAAATTTTGACATTTTTATAAGTAGTACAGATGTGACAAAATCACTTTATTAGCCATCAAATTGAGTCTTACCACAGCTGCATCCAGGGCACCCTGTGGTATGTACTGAAAAACATTCAATCATGGGTTACTGGAGTAGAAAGAGAGAAAACTCAGATGTCTCTCAGCAGGAGGGATATTTCAGAAACTGGCTCTGGCAAAAATGCCAAATCTGATTACTCAGATATTAAACTGCATGTGTGCAGTTTAGTTCAATTCGACATATGCCTTTCCTTCAAAAAAATTTAGGGGTGTTACAATCGTCTTACCAAATGAAAACTTTTGCATGTTACCATTTTCAAGCAATTACATCTTCTGCTCCTCATTATGAAATTCTCCTCATTTTATTGCACTGTTGTAAGAAATGCCCTTTGTCAACCTCCCATTGGAAAGGCAGAGCACCTGGGGAATCAACTGCAAGTAGGTCAGTAAGAAAGTTATACATTGTACTGAACATTTCTGCCCATTTTCCCTTTTTCATTCCCTGGCAATTAATTAGTGAGGCTCATTAAAGAGGAATTTGACTGAATCACAGGTTAGCCAATTTTATCAAGGTGAAGGATTTTGAGCATATTTACACCATGAAAATGCATCCAATACTTCTGAATATTTAAGTATCCCCAGCTGCATATGTGGTGCTTACATTTCTTGTTCCACTACTATCAGTCAATGATGGGAAATTAGTCATTTGGACGTCTCACAGAACCACTTATACAACTGTACTGGCAGAATATTGTTTTCAGTTTCAAAGGTTCATTTCACAACATAATGCAGCTCATTACTCGCGCCCTGTCCATATTCTGGATGTATAGTGTCTAACACCATCAAGTCAAAATTCAAGTTTAGGGCTGAAGAACCTTCGCAACGACTTCTAAACAGCACACAATATCAACCATTGTCTACAGTGGAACCATTATTGTCCCTGTGATGTATCCTTCTCCACCACCACTAACCTTTTCCTTGCCCTCCTCATTTTTTCTTCCCTTCCTTGCTTTTCATTCTTGCTCTGTCTCTTCTGTCTCTCTCTACAGGCAATTCTCCCCCATTCACTTTTCCTCTCCTCCTCATGACTCAAGTCACGAGTCATTAGAAAAGCCTGACCTTCTGGGAAAGGTCTTGGGTAAGCAGTGATAAAGTAGGGTCGGCCCGTTGAAGAAAGCAATGCTGTAGCACTATAATAGGTGCAGCTATAGTCCAGGGAGCGGACTAATGGTCCTTAACCTCAATGTGCCATTAGCCCGAAATAAAGACTGGAGGGAGGGATACAGACTAGAGGGAGGACAAAAAGTAGTCTCCCTCTCCTCTAGCCTGTCTGACACAGAGACAGAGATGATGTGAACATTAAATGGACTTTAAGTGGTAGCTCTGTGACTTTTCTTTTAATAGTCATCTCATCCGCTGAGGAAGTGTTAATCGTTGGTAGCTCGAGTGATACATACAACTGTAATGTGAACACAGAACTTGATTTGCTCTGTTCTTGTTTGTCCTTGTTTTCCTCTAGCATATACAATCCTTTGTGAGAAAATTTTGTTTATAAGAAATACAAAAACAGAGGACATTTGAGATTTTGTCATGGAAGAAATATTACCAGAAAATAAAAATACAAATGCTCAATGTAGCAAAAATTATACAAATTAAAAATCATATATGCAAATTGATATTTAATTTATTTTTTGCTGGAGGTTCAATAAACACTCAAGTATTTCATGGTTCAGGCTTTACAGGGTTAAGAACAACTATTTAACCTAGTCCACATAGGCGAAGAACAGCTATGTACTTCCTCATATTTATTCAAACTAGCTCACTGGTCAGCACATGTGCCAGTTCGGGAATAGGTTGATTGCTTGGCTTCCATTTGGATCATAATTTTTTATGTGTGATTTTAAAATTGTGTACGTGTACGACCAAAATGGTGGGTCTGGAACTGCAGGGGGCTTTCCACATCTGCAGGGTGTTGTTTCTCGCTTTATTGAAAACCGCTCACCCAAACAACTTCCTTGTTTCCTAAGCATCACACAAGTGCGCAGTCGATCGGATGCACTTCTGTAATGAAAATCTAAGGAAAGACAGTCAACCAGAAAGACAAAGATCCTTTTATATCACTTAGTGTTTGAAGACTAGCAGCTCAAACACATCACATAACCTGTTTCATCATCATCGCCTGTTTTATTGCATATTTCTTTACATCCTTAAACTGGACTACTAGTACTTGTTTAGCCCAAGCTTCCTAAATGGTAGAAAGTATACCTGCTGACCAGGCGGTTCCTGCCATTGGTGTTTAATATGTCAGTGAGCATTAACTACAGCCAAAATGGATCACACTGGAACATTCTCTATTGATAATCCTCCTTCCCCATGTACCCAAAAGCTGCAAGTACAGGTGCTTATGACTACAATTATCTGCATTAAGCATAGGCACGAAACTACAGTTAGCATATGCTTTGCTATAATTCTCTTGGAGCAGGGTGAATTGAATTAAAGCTTCACAGTGTGAATAAAAAAAAACACAGTAGATAGATTCAAAATATGGAGGTTGTCTATAAATGATTCAGCTTGGTGTGACAAGCTGCCCATCTGCCCAAGGTCAACAACAGACAAGCCACATGTGAGTAAACTTTAGCAGTAAACACTCAAGTAAACACTCAAGCTTTTGCTCACACCGTTGCGTTGAGACTGTGCCAGTTTGCGTTTCCTTTGTCATCAATAAAATATCTGCTCTCGCTCATCTGTGAGAAAAGATGCTGACTTTGTTGTGTTGTTATGTTATTCTTCCTTTACCCTGCTCTGTGAGTGCAGTTCTGCGAGTTTGAGATAAACACATTCATCTTGATGAAGGCCACCAGTTATGTGATTATTTCAGGAGGGAACGTTTGCGCTGATGGAAAGATACACTGCCTCTTATAGCAGCAATTGAATGTAGCCATCTTTTCAAATGAGTCACAAATCATGCCGTCAAATCCCTTTCTGAACAACTGTCATGGCACATGCAGTCTATTTAGCATATTATGGGTAATCAATTAACTGCTGTGCTGATTTATTGAGGTCCGAGTTAAACCAAGCAGGCCAGAAGTGGATGTTAGAGGCCTGCTCCCATGGCGCTATTGATTGTCTTGAGGGTCAGCTAACATGTGGCGGGAGCATAGTGTGTCACCGTGCCGGTCACGGCAGGAGAAAGCGCCTTCTGGTGCTGGCCTGCATGCTCTCATTCTGAGGTGGATTATTGAATAGCTGTCCATCATAGCAGTGCTGGAGTAGACAGATATCCTACACAGAGCGCTGGCACAGGCAGGGAGCAGATGGTGCCATTTTTTATTAATGACTTACATCAACATTATGCTGCATACACATCAAAACAAGATACACATATCAAAGCAGTGGGTGGACACATGCAGTGCAGCCCCCTAAGCATAAAGTATACATACATCACCTTATGTGTGTATGACAGAAGCTGAAACATGCTGGATAAAAACAAGTTAGTCCCAATATTCCAGTATTCACAAAACTGATACATTACATAACATAAAACTGCCATGTTACAGAAATCAGTAGGCACATAGAGATTTTATGAGTCCCTTAACTTAATCAGAATCTTTAATCAAGGAGTTTGTGTGTGCACATTAAATGAAAATTAAAGCAATTTTTTGAGTTTCATGAATTCCTCTACTTCTATCTCTACTTTTAGTTTCCATCTTCTTCTGCAAAGCGATATGCAGTCTGGCCAGTCCACATTCTCTTTCAGCACACACTTGGCAAATCCCATCATATATTTAGGGAATAGCATTCATTGGCTAGCAGTTGAGACGACTGTCTATTAATAAACATGGTCACTGGGGCTTGGCTGTGCAAGGGTTTGTCATTGATAGGATCGGTAAATAGAAAAATCCCAAGAGACGCACGCTAAGCTTTGACTCTGAAAAGTAACATACTGCCATGCTGCTGTATGTGATAATAGTAAGTCAAAGTCTAATCAGAATGGTCGCAGATTATAGTTTAGTTTGAATTGTGAGAAGGGAGGAGTGGAATAATTTTGTTTGCTTCCTTCTTTCTCCCACAGAAGTGCTCATGAATTTCATGGCAGATTACTGTCTGCGTCGCTTTGTATTACTGATGTGTTTTCAGCTACTGAGAGTTCCAATCTAATTTTTGGGGGGAGATGATATATCTACCATTATTAGTTGAAATATTTAGTATGTCTCATATATCATCAGAACTGTAATATGTAAATGTGGGAATATTTTTAAAAGCTGAAACCTTTCTTAATCTTACGTAATAGTGAGAGAACTGCATTGTTATTGGAGATCCAATCTTATATTAGTTATATTCTTTAGATATAAAATGTTAAAAATCAGAACGCGAACATAAGTTCATATAACTCATACCATACTGATGCCACAAACAAATTCAGTAAACAAGCCTACAGCAAACAAATCTTGTGGTGTTTTGTTTCTTCAGTGGAGAGACTTGTGATCCAAATGTACAAGGTCCCAGCTGACAAGCTTGCAGAAACTCTGAAAAATTATGAACATTTGCATCATATTGAAAATGCTGATTCGGAAAAAAATGCAAAGTATTCAGACAGTTTTCTCCTTTTTTGTCTCAAACACAAAAACTCAAATGATGTTTTCCTGCCATAGCAAGCGCCAACCCATCAGTAATAATGACACGTCATGTAGAATAAGTCCAAACATACTGCTGTTTTGGCGACATGGAAAAAAAAGAGCCTCCATTCACAGTAAGCATTGACAGCTGGTGAAATGAAATGCCCAAAGAACAGACTGCAAAGAAATCTATTAATAATGTCAAGGCAATTCAAAGATGTATCAGATGTTCACAGCTGAATATCTACATGATTTAAGCCTGACTATTTCTTCTCATAAGCTGCATTAGCTTATGAAAAATAGAAACATTAGGTCCAGGGATATGGAAATGCAGGAATTCAGCTCTGCTCTGCCAACAAGGTCTTACTCCCGCAATCCCTGTGATGACCTTCATTTATGTATAAGGCTGCTGATTTCTTACCATCCAGGATGGCAGCTAATGCAGAAAGACTTATAGTAAATCTCCTAATTATAATAATAGACACATTTAATGTAAAATCATTAAAAAACAAAGGGGGGATAAGTCAAGGATATGCAAGAATGAAAAGAATTAGGACAAATCTTGCTATGGAGGCTGATCCTAGATGCTGAGGAGATCAGTTCTGTGTCCTTGATGTACTGTAGATTTTACAGCATGAAGGAAGAATAAGGGTTGACAAGCCCACCATGCCACACACATAGCTAAACCCAAAGGGGTGACCCCTGTTTTGCCTTGAAGTGTAGGAGCTAGTTAACATGACTAGGACTAATTGTCCTTGAAACTGGAGAAAGAAGCATCTTTTTCCTTCTATGATGTATTTGAAAATATGTGTGGAAAAAAAGGAAATCATTATTTATTTGTTAAAAAAATGGGACAGATAAAGTAGGTTAATAACAGAGTGTAGCCTTGGCCTGGCTTTCAACATATGCTGTCAATGACTGTCGTATGAAGACTAAGCAACTTAGAATATGTGAGGTCTTAATGAAAATTACTGATCAAAGGCTGGAGGTGGGTTAATTAGAGTGTGCATCAAAGACTGTGGATTCTCAGGAGAGAAGCATCACGTTGCCACATGGGTGATACGTGGTGGTTTTTGTAAGCATTTCACATAGATCAGTCATACCTCAGCTGCTTTTCGCTTGACCCCCACCCACCAAAACCCCAATGTGCACACAAGCAAGGTTTTCATAAAAGCATTAATGTTTATCACAGTGGAAAATCAATATCACACAGCGCTTGCTCTCTCGTGCCCCTATCTGATAGAACTTCAGGAATGTCACCGGCAGATTTGCATTACACGCAGATAGTGAATGGCTTTTTGCCCACATACAGCACAATATAGTCCTTTATAAACAAAAGTACTGTAGGTGCTTTCTGCATCAGTGATCGATCTAATGAAAACAAGGTACTTCTTCTCCCCACATGGTTGCCACGAGACTTTATGTAAACTCCATTAAAACAGCAGCAAAAATGTAATTAGTGTTAGGCATCAGTAAGCATCAGCTGAGCAGTAATTCACTGCTTTTTTTCTTTCTTTCCCTCCTACTTCCCTCCCAGCAATTCAGAACAGGGAGGGATGAAATTTCCCAAGGATAAAGGAAATGCATAGAGAGGATTACACAGGAAACACACAGCTACTTGCACGCTAGTGTTAAGTGAGGCTCAGGTTTCAATACATATATATATATATATATATATATTCCTCCCATGTGTCTTGAAGACCCGCATTATGGATATAATATATGCAACCCCTTATGTTACGGTCATTTATTATATTGTAGCGCTCTCACTGCTTCTGAACAATTTCATTTATGTATCTAATATTCAGTCGGCAGTCATCAATATAAAAAGCCTGAATTAATCTTACTGTCTTTCACATTGACTGATTGCCTCGGCGTCTATACACTAAGTGAATTAATTTTGCAGTCTCACGTCATTTTAAGCACCTGAAAGGAGAAAAGGAATTAGAAAAACTGATAAAGATGCATTGTTCAGTCCATTAACGACAAATCAGTTCTTATGATTTAAATTCTGTGATGAATGTGCAGGCTGATGAGCGCAGGAATATTAAAGAATGTGAGATTCAGTTTTAGGACCTCTGCTGTGCACAGCATGAATATCAACTAATGACGATCAAACGTTTAGTTGGAAGGACCAGGCTGGTGTAGGTTTTTGGCATATGCGTCCATGCATCCCTGCACTCTTTGAAATTCATGATGGTGTTAAGGCCCCTGGATTTAATTAAACCAATTCAGGCGAGGTGGCAAACTGGATTGGTTAATGCAGCGCTGTGGAACAAGAAGAGGCAAACTGCGAGGTCACAGCAGCGGGGAAACCTGTGCTGCTGAGGCACTGATAAAAGCATAGTTGATGGAGTTGTGGCACAATGAGAAGATGAGAGAAAATGGCACTGAATGTTGCCACGGAAGGTAAATTGCGAAGGAACAATCTTTGCACATGAAAGCAACTCAATAATTCTTTCGACGAATGCATATATCACTGTCATTACTGCATTTGAACACAGACCAGCAACAAAAAAGCTGTTTGCTTGTCTGTCTGTTTCAAAGATGTACCTTGCACACATAATCCGGTATAAGCTTGAATGGTGTGTTTGCACCACTACCCAGCAACACTGAAGTATCCATTCAGATTGGAAGTGTTATTTCAGAAACGATAGGGGCTTGGTTGACGATATTCATATGTTGGCATGCGTTTTGGCGGCCGGCATCTGCAGATTATTACACCATATTAGGCTACATACATGTATTGCCAATTTCTGCAGTGAATTAAAGATATGAGGAGATATTGCATATGTCTGAAGGATGCCCTTGGTTCTTTTTCTTTCCAGCAAAATCCCTGGATACACTCACTCTCTAGTTTAGTTTGTCACACAAACAAAGCACCTCTGTGTCACAATGCTTGTTGCTTAGGACTGACAATGCACTGAGTAAAAAGCAGGTGACAACAGGCACAGCTGATTATTGTGCAGCGCACCCTGAGCAACGCAGTTTATTTCAGATCGAAAATGTAGAAGTACTGCCATGCCGGCCCACTTCAAGCACAGCTTAAATGAACTTTTTTTTAGCTCCGTCAGTTGGTTGACAACACTGTCTTCAGCTGACTTTTTAATGTTTCCAGCCGACTCGGTTTGAAATAAGATTGAGTCTTAAGTATGCTGACAATGCTGTAGCTACATAAATTCTATCTTTTAAACCCGAGCTGTAACCCGTGAATTAACGTGGTTAGTTGACAATGTGCTCCTTTGGAGGTAACGCTCTGTAGGCAATAAGCTAATTGGCTGGACAATCCATTTGATCCATCCCTTATACTTTGACTTATTTTGTTCATGGCTGTGGACAAACTTAAAAAAAATGTCCAAACTCTGTAAATTCAGTATCTGTATTATAACAGCTTGCCAAATTATATTTTCTGAGGTGACTGGACAATCACTGTGGGGTTTCGCAAAACATCTAGTCACAGTCAATTAGCAGTCCTTATATGGTTGTCTCATCAACTGATCTGTGTTAACCTTAAGTTATATCTACTTTTTTAATTATCACAAGTATTTTGAAACTTATTTGGAACTCTGACAGAGGGGATAATTATTACAGCTACATCTTTAGAAAACTAACCACTGCCCAAAGGCCAGCAATGCTGCACAGTGATAGTTAAGTCTGGGAACAGTACGTCAGTGCTGACACACCTCTGCTGTCTGAAATTCTGTGGCATCACCCATCAGCGGCCAATCATGCCATGTCTGCGTTTACTGCCTTTGCAGTTAACAATAATAGGCTTTCCAAGTGCTCAAGTGCTATGGCTGTGAACTAGTTTATATCAGCCACTGCACCCTGCTACGCTGATGCCATTTACAGTAATTGCTAGTGACATGATCTGACACAAAGTATGGCTCCAAACCATCTCAACAGATGTTTCGCTGGAGCTCCCTTTGGTCCTTTGAGCTCTGCATTACTAACTTCCCAATCAAAGCTGCCAGGTTAGTCTAATGGCAGAAGGTGATGGCAGGGAGTGCAGGGAGTGATTAGAGAAGGCACATACAGTACGGGAAGGATGGTGTTTTTTCAGTTTGAACTGAAGTCTTTAAAAAGCGTAACTCCATGCAGCCCTTACATGCACTAACCGTTGCATGGCATCATCTGCAAAATACAGATATCTTCCCAGCCCAGGAGGTTGCAACTGATCTGCAGTCAAGGGAAGCGAGTGCAGCATTAACTTTGCCATTTGTAAAGCCTTCCTTCTACTTGTTTAGGAACACAGAAGCCGTAGAATTGCCACTGGCTGCTGAAACTGCATAACAACAGGTGCTGCAGATGCCCACCTGAAGCCTCACTCTGCCTGGTCTGGATGGCAAAATCAGTTCAGTGTCTTATCTTTTTTTCCCAGAGTTTTAAAGCAGCTAATCTTCCATGCTGCTACAGCTATCAACCAAATTTTTGGGACTTTTGATTAATTGTCAGTCTTTTGCAATTAATGGGGTACAGCATGGCCTCTTGTCCATTTGAGATTAATTAATAGCAAATTACATGTCGCTTCCCTCTCCCCCTGTGATATAACTGAGAGCTTCGTGATGGAGTAAAAACGTCAGATTGCCATCTTGTACATGGAAAGAAATACTGTTTCCCAGTGCGTGTAAACTTGACAAAGTCTAAATAATATACAGCAATGCACATATGTCTGTACGGTACTACAAATATGCAACCCTGAGGAAACGATATCTCTTTTTAATTTGAATTCTGGAGCTATTGCACAGTAAGTCACCATGCTCTCCATGCATATTGATGCACAATGAACACATTTTCTTTCTCTGTAACAAATGCTTGTTTCCAAGTCATACAACTGTGGTATCAAATTTAACCAAAGCGATTACAGTCAAAACCCTGTGTTCTACCACGCAAGTTGTTCATCACAGCCAGGAATGCTTTAGGCACGGAGGAAATGATGCACAAAGCTGTTGAAACCATCAGCCTGATGTTAGGCTACACCTTCCACTTAGAAAAATATGGATTCAAGTGTGACTGTGTATATCATGTTTACATAGAGTCATAAAATTCAGTCAGTATGTCTCAGCTGTCAGTGGATACTATGTTTTTTTTTTTTACTGAAGAGCGCAGATATCTCATTTTCATCTGTGTACTAATCATTATGTTTTAATCACTTTGTTTTAGCTTGATTGTTTGTAGGTGTTTTTGATTAAATAATCTATTTCAATTCTACAGCAACACCCATGTTTAGAAGAACACAAACAGTATTTTGTATTTTTTAACACTCATGCTATATAAAGATATCTTTATGTACACATGAGGTGTATTGATTTACTGTTTTAATTTGTTTTCTTTTTAGTCGTTCTCAAAGACAATCCTCTTCAACCTTGGCCTGTTATGTCATTAAACTCTTCCATTACAGCACACAGTTGGAGCCTTTCCCTTAACAAGGTGAGAGGCATCGCTCAGCAACCAATTGGCACCCTCATGATTATTCCTCTGGATTCTTTCCTTGACCACACAAAGGGCTGGGTCTTTGTGTGGTCAGGGCTTAGGGTAAAGGTGTGCAACATTGTGGTGGCACGGTGCAGCCTTCAAAACAGCATTAGTCATAGGATGATTCAAAGAGTTTGGCACTCCAGAGTCAGATACTGTAAAAGAGATTAAAGGCTTAAATCAAGCTTTATGTTGCAGTCATTTTCTGATTTGACTCAATTTTATTGCCTGCTATAATTTTCATATATTTTTTTGTATTAAATTAAGTTACACAACTGTTCATTGAAGTATTGGATTATCTATATCTGTATACTTAAGAATGTTGGCAAACTGGCAAAACGTGTGTCATTTTTATATTCATTTTTATCAAATGATTAATTTAGCATCATTTTCCCGTGGGCTTCTAGAGTCACATGTCAGTTGAGAGTGAGCCCCAAGTCAGTTTCTCCACTGCAGCTGCTGGCCAACAATGACTGATGAGAGTTAGATATGCAGAGGCAATCGGAGGTGGTCTCATTGCTGACTGATCCTTATCCTCCCTTCAAAGCCTGGGCTTGACTTCCCTCAGCACAGCTCTGCTTACATATCCTACTGGTAACCGCTTTTTTATCGTGGGTCTCAGACTTGACTACTTTCCTAATCGCCAGTTCTGCATACTAGTGAACGGTGAAAAAGGTCACATATTTTAATCTGCTGCAGGCAGATAAGTGAGGAAGAACTGATTTATGCGAAACTAGTGTGAAAAAGTGGAAAAAGACACCAGTGAAAATGTTCTTTACTTCAGATTTCATTACATTTTCTTTCCACTTCTTGAACACACAGATAATTCCTAATGTAAACAGTTGATGCATATTTTTAGATGTGAGGATTTCACAGTGAGGGTTTTAAAGGTGAGGCCTTATAGTCAGTACCTTTATTACCTGATTAGCATCTGACCTGAGTGTTGACAGTATCTCACATGGTAAAGCAGGTGGTCCACTATTCACTGGAGCGTTGGTTCCTATTCCCGGCTCCTCCTTACAGCATGTTCAAATATCCTTCATGTTACAAGGTCATCTTTATCCTGTGTAGTGTGACTGTATGGATGGAGCTCCTCGCCGTCACAGGCCAACATTTTCTGCAGCCCGGGGACGTTGCAGTCTCGTCCGCAGTGCAGCAAGAATTTTGATAATTTGTCAGACTTACGTGAGCCATGTTGTATAGCACGCACCTGACCTTTGTCCATGTGTTAAATCATCATATGTAATTCATTTTCTATGGAAGAAAATAGTAGTGTTAAAACGTTTAAAAAGCCTGTTGATGGGTGAAGGTTTGCCACGTCAAGTACAATATTCCCTGCTCCAGATTCAAGTATCACTTGATCATCCTGATAGAAACGTTGCATCTATGGGCCACCTAGAAAACATTGTTACACTTCCGTATCTCTCACACTCTCAATTAGCATAAAAAAACTTTAAGAACTTTAAATGAAAACTGGACCTAGCCGTAGCTTTAATCTTGTACAGGTGTCCACTTACTTACACTTGTCTACAGTATTTAACAAAGTCTGTATACTGTGTGATTCCACTTGCCATCATACCCAGTTGAGTATATTTTGTAGCCTGCTCTTAAAAGGTAAAAGCTGCCAGTGGCTGTTTTCCAGTCCATTATAGGTAAGGCTAAGGTAGGAAAATAGTGGACTTGGCAAGCAAGCGAGGTAGCCGTTCTGCTAAAATAACTTTTTATGCTGTGCTGAATCTGAACTGGTGAGGCGAGTGTAATTGAGTGTGTGAGAGATGCTGATGTTGAGCAATGGTGGCTGTATTATGGAGTATTTGCATTTGTTTTAATAGTATTCATTTGGTTTGATCAAGTGCTTCGTATTTATCTTCAGCATACACCTGTTTAGTCTAATCTTCGTTTTTTATTGTTTCTGTTTTAGAACTATATACACACAGACACAAGTTCACTGAAAAACTTACTTGAAACAAGGATTCATTGGAGTTATAGCCAGGTCCGTGTGCTTTTCTGCAAATGCCCCACATCAATCACAATCTAATTAACCGGCTATCTCAGACAAGATTTTGATGCTCACATCATGAGCATCTGACTGCTTGTGCAATTCTATTTTTACATATTGTTTTTTTCTTCTTGATTGGCTGCTCTGCGTATTACTCATTTATGACTCACTCGCATGTTAATCCATTTGTTTCTCATTTTCAGAGAGAATACATACCTGTCATCATTTGGGATTCGTCTCGTCAGCTGCTCACACTTTGGACAACAATTCACACACACAGGGAAACAGTTTTTTTTCTTTTCTCTCGCTTAAATAATAATAATAAAAAAGGCTGCAGCTAATGAGGACTTATTTGGTAACTTGTTCATTCTTTACTTTTAACTGCTCATTAGTGCTGCTACTGCATTCGCTTGTTGTTGAGGGGTTGTCTCATCTTCATCTTTCAACTTATCATTGTTGGAAGCCTTTGCTTAACAGGAGACAGCAAAGAGAAGTAAACATCTCCTTTCTCTGCGTGAAAAATAAGACAAGAGAAACTTCCATCACATAAGATTATACCAGCATTTAAATTTCTCTGTTTAATATAGTTACATGCCACAGATATTAAAAACATTAATAAACTCAGTAGATATTAATTTATGCAAATGCTCAAGTATCTGATTCAGTGAATTCATCTTGGAAACAAAATGGGCAGACAGATCTTTCTGATGTAAGTTGGCTGGTTACTCACTTCAAGGGAAAAAAAAACGGCCTGTCATGCCAGGACTAATGAAGTGAGGAACTATCTGATGGAAGCACAAGCTTTCTCAAACAGTTAAACCAAAATATACTCTCTCTCTCTCTTTTTTTTTTAATCTCCCTTCCCCTCTCTGTTCACTGTGCACTCAGGAGCATATGGAAGACACAGGAGCAAGCCCCATTTTTTAAGGTGGAATGCCGGTCGATGTGAGCAGATCCATCAGTGTTTGTCTCCCACTGAGATACTGAGATGATGGATGGATCTAATGGATTGATTTAAGCCTCAGCTCCCCTTACTGACTGACTGAATATCCGAGCGAATGCCAGAGCAAATGACTTCAGCTGGTGGGGAATGCATTTATACTGTGCACTTCCACCACAGTTGAGTTCATCCATCACTCCGGCTGATTGTTATGTTAGGCTCTCTCAAGGTTATTGTGTATGGTTTATTATTTCCTAATAAGGAAGGAATCTGACACCAGTATAACCATATTGCTTTGTTCGTGTTTACTTCAATATTACAAAGAGTTTTTCACGAATCTCTGCATGCAGTGATTGACAGTCGTGCATGTGTTGTTTCATAATTTGTATTTTAAGTTATGATGGCTGTAAATGGTGGACGGATAAATACCAGAGAAAAACATATTCGAGAATATTGATTGTGATTAATCACAAAAACTGTAGGTCATCTTAGATTTATTTACTGTGACTGCACAGTTCTCAGTCATTAAATGTAGGTTTTGTCCTTGGACGTATATTTTTCAGAGACAGTCTGTAACAGGTGTTATGGGTCATCATCAGACAGGAGTTTTAAAGTTTTAAGATGCTATGAAGGTGCAGAGCAGTTCTGGATTCACAGGTAGATCGTAAACAGACTTTCCCATCTTGACTTTTCATCCCACAAGATGCAAACAGAGTATTATTTACTAGTACTAGTACTACAGGGGCCATTCTGCATTGGCCAAATTGATTTGTTTTGAACATTGCCAAGTGTTACATGGTCTGTACATGATTTGGCAAGTGTTGCAAAAAGTTACCAAGAATGTATTTTGTATTTCACGCAACCTTTCGAAAAGTCCAAGATCTGCCAAGAGGCATATAAATAATGCAATAAGGGATCCCATCCAATATCACTTAGGAAATCGTAGTAGTGTTTCATGGTGAATCATTTTTGTTCAAGGATTCGAGCTTTCCATTCTAAATTTATATAGATGTCTGCTGTCACACGTTTGCTTTTTATTCCTTTCTGTTAAAGGCAGCGTGGCCCTGTGAAATCAGAAACAATGTGTCACCTGCATCATTCTGCTGCTAATTTGTGGGTCTGTCGCTTTAGACTTTGATGAAGCTTTCATATGTGGAGACAGCCTTTTGTTTGTCGTGTTTTCCAGTCTGCTGAGAAAATGTGGCATCATTGTCTTTGTATAACCAGCTGTAGTGGAAAAATAAAGGACTCTTGAGTGATCCTCAAGACTCCATGAATTAAACATGCAGGTGCTCAGCTTGAAGCATGTGGATCAAAAACAAAGTGTGGCTATGGGCAGAAATTGGGCTAATTCAGAGGAAATAAAATAACTCCCAAAAATGATCACAGGAACTTTTGTCAGAAAATGAAAAGACAAGAGACTTCTAATTTCATTCAATCTCTCAATCTCTCTTATTCTGAATCTTTAACAACGATGCACAGAAGACCCCCATGCTGCTTGTTATCATTGTAGAGAAGACAGGTGAATAGTTTTATTTCAGTGTCATCTGTACAAGGAGCCATGCCTCTTCATGGCCACTGGCTGAATACGACAAGGAAAAAATCAAGCGATGACACAAACAAACAAGCGTGTGATCCCAAGATCCATCAGGTGTGCTGCATATGAACGCTGTAGCATGTCTCTCTCTCAAAGTATCGGCCCATTAGTACTGAACCAGAATCACCTGAGGATCTCATTCGATTTAACCACACATCTGTTTACTCCTGTGCGGGCCATATCCCCGGATAGAATAAAAATGTAGTCGGATGAACACCTAGAATTTTCACCCAAAATGCTATCAGAGCTCTCATCAGTGATTTTTCCAAGGCAGCCTTAATATTTCTTTTCGAGGCAGAACATTTTTCTGCAGTCTGTAGCAGGATGTTCTACTTCTCTCTCACTTAGCAGCTTCAGGTACCTTGTACAAATAATAACGTACTGGAGAGGTTTGGATTAGCCACTAATCAGGACGGCGACAGACTACAACGGATAGTCAGCAGTGCAGAGAGGATCATCTGTGCCAGCCTGTCCTCCGTTCAGGACTGAAACCTGTCCAGATGTTGAAATGGACAGGAAACATCTCTGCGTCACACGCTGGACTCTAGCTGATCCAACTCCAACTAGCTTGTTGAATGTTCATCTACCTTGTTGAGCTTGTTGTCATTGACCTCAGCATAAAATCTAGACTAACGTTCCCTGTGTGTGCACACACATCCAGGCATGAAAGCTTATGCTGATTCAGATCCTGAGATGTTTCAGATACTGAGATGTAAGTCACTGATTCATGATATTGTGATCATTTGCTGTTGCTTCTGACTTGTGTTTGTCATGTTCAGTGAATGTAATCTCCAGGTCAAAACTTCAATCTCTTCAAATTAGATTAAAGCTGAATTAGTAGATTTTTTTTTAGGTCATTGGGTCGCAGCACAATGAGCCTTAACCACAACACTGGCATATTACCACCTTATAAAGTTTAATAGGGCAAACATTAGCAAACATTTAAATTGATTACATTATTTGCATGCCCCGCAGCAGAGTTGATAAATGGAAACCTCTTATTTACTCTCCTTCTTGCTCTGTTTTGGTCTCCACCAACTCCCACGGTTAAAGTTGTGTCTTTTAGTCGTGAAATCGTCCCATTTTCTTTTCCAGCTGGTTGCTAACGAGGTAGCTCGGAGGCGAACAGCGAGACATTGCTGTCTAAATCTCTGCATTACCAAAAACCTCTTTCTCACACTTATCCGCCGTACAGACAACACGGCCATTACTTCACATCTCACGTGTCTCGTGTGCTCAGTAACAAACGGCTGTACATTTATCTCTCCGGGGATGGCGCACTGAAGCAGGAGGAATGCTTCCTGTTAACCCCTGGAGTTTTTGGCGAGATCGGCTTCTCTCTTGTTTTACACAGACTCGTGTGTTTTGCCCCCGCATGTTTTCACGCAGTGCTTTTGCCCTTGTTTAAAGAGAGAAAGGCTGACTGATTGGGGAGGACAGATGACTACACAAGTTTGGGTCAGAGCCAATCCCAATCCCTCCTCTGGTTTTCCCGCTCAAGGTCGACGGTGGAAGGAGGGTAAAGGGTGTCACTCCGTCTCCCAGAGGTACAAATCACAGTGGTAGACAAGCAAAACACCTGAGCTGTCGAGAACTGATTTAAGACCTTGCTATGTACTTGCCTTACTTTTTCCACAACTTTTATTCAGGAGTAATGTTGTTCCTTTTTGTTGATGCGGAGGACTTTCTGTGGTCTTCATAAGAGCTCAGCACTGATTATATGTTAACATATGCAACAACATCCCCTGATGTGATCTAATGTGTCATGTGTCTCAAAGAAGAAAGGCCAGAGAGAAGAAATACTCACACGTTATCTATGATCGAGTCAGAAATATTTGGCTTCAATAAAAGTAAAAATGTAAAAAAAAAAAAAAAAAAAAAAAAAACAGCAAAAATGTCCTCACAATAGTTTTATTTGCATATTCACATTCTTCAAATTTTACATTTTACAGTGCAGAAAGTTTTTTGTTGCCTCACATAATAATCGACTCATCTCCTCAGTTTATTGTATTTTGTTTTGAAATGAGAGGAAATTGAGAGTTGCGTGCTTAAGAGGGAGAAACAGATAATTGGTCTCAGAGGATGTGATACATGATCTGAACTTTGTTCTGAGATATCTTTATGCTGTTTTAAGATGTACACTGCCAGTGGCGCAGTTGGCAGCAAGCCCAGTTTCATATTTCGGTTTTTTTTTCCTTCCTCCACGCACAGTTTACTTTTATAACACTTCGACTAACAAACTCACAACTACCCAAATATGTCAAAACTGAAGTACATCATAAAAACTATATTCAGTAGTGATATAGTTCTTCTTCCTCTGTTTCCTTTAAAGAAATGAAGCTAAATAAGAGCTTATTTTCTTGTCTTCTCCTTTGTCTCCTTCTGAGGAACCATTCTTCTCTGTTCGTCTTAATTAATTAATCATATTCATTAGATATTGTGTGTCACTTATTAGAGTACAGGGACCATTTTATTTAGGTTCTGCCTATTTTAAATGCAAAGAAAAACATACGTACGGTGTGAGAATTTCCTCAAGGCAGTTAATATATCTCAGGTATTGTATTTTATCTTTTACCTGCGTTGTTAACATCTGTGGGAATGTTATGCAGCGTTTTCCCACTTATGTATAATTAATATATGAACATCATAAGACATTCATGCTATGCTATTCATGCTAGATAATTAAATATAACATGGAGTAGGTTTGGATCTTGCTTCATACATTTTCTTCTTCCTCTAGTTCCTGAGAGTATGGCACACTTTAAAGAGAAAATGTGGATCAGAATCTCAGCTATTGCAAGGCCGTTGATTGGCAGTTGCTCTAACCTCGAGGGTAATGTTGCGCCAATCACCACAGACAGTTTTGTTTTCACCTTTGCATGAATGTCAGAAGCTTCAGGGCAGGATTACTTGAGAGGCTTCGGGGGAATCCAGTTAGTCAATTTTGACATTTGATTTCCATTAAACACAAGGAGTGGTGTCTGTAGAAATGTTTCCAATCAGATTCTGGTGTGAGCAGAGGCATTATTGTGCTTAGGCAAGATGTTTTTCTTCGACTGTGGTTGTGTGCTCTTTGACTTGTGTGACAGGACCTTAATCACAACATATGTGTCGTTTTTGCCCTTATTTTGAAGTAAGACCATACACAATTAAGTTGTACACAGTATGAAGTATGATAATACTAGACCACCATTGTTGTACCATGAGGCAGTACAAATGCAGAACGGAGATTATTATGAAGCTATTCCTTTTAATTCTCAGTAATTACAAATCAGTTAGAAAGGACACGTGCATGGTTATTGTGGATCTTTATGTGGCTTTTGTATCAGAAGTGATAAAGTTTCTTGAATTTTTTTTTTTTTTATTATAATTTACTGGATTAACCAAAAGCAGTCCCAGCTCTCTTCTCAAGCGCTCAGTATGAAATAATATACACTATGAAAGATGATTTTATCCATATCATTAGTGCTGTGCGATACTACGGTATATATCGTTGTACGACAGAAAAATGCCTATCGTAAGATATAGTCCTCTATCGTT
>JBAJHX010000035.1:9599578-9625670 GCA_037176925.1 Amniataba percoides | reverse complement strand
CACACACACACACACACGGAGACACGCGTCCCTCCTGAAGACGCCCCGAACGAGACGCCGATGCTGGAGAGCCGCGGCCGGAGCGCGCGGAGCGGCCGGGGATGATGGGACAGTTTTCGGGAGGATGCTACCTGACTTTGGCTTTCCTCGCGCTCCTCGGAGCCTCGCAAGTCCCGGCCGCGTTGGCGAGGGGTGAGCACACACATACACACACACACACACACACACAGGATAAACTCAGAAAAAAAGGTGTGAGGACGGCCGCTGTGTGTTTTACTTTCTCCTCGAGAAAAAAAAGTGGTGTGAACAGTTTGTGGGCACCTGCTTGTGTGACAGAGAAGTAAAGACATTTTTTCAGTTTCAGTCTGAATTATGGCAAGTTTTTATTGTTATTATTGTTACTGTTTGTTTACTGGCGTCATATCAGTGTGTGTGTTTTTCCTTCATATCAGATTTCTGTGTGTGTGTGTGTTTCAAGGCTCAAACTGAGTCGCTATAATGAAGCTAATTATAAATTCAAAGTCATTCATGAGCAGTTCTGCTCAGATAAGAGCCACACTCTGAGATGATATCCGCGCTGCTGCCCTTTGCCACCATAATATTATTAGTATTTTTTTTCTGTACCTTGTCATGGAAAAGGGGAACAGCATGTAGTTCCAGATCTCAGCCACAGCCTTTTGTGAAAGGCATCTCACAGTAGGCTGTGGCTTGATTTCCTTTTTGTACATTTTGAGCAGCTAAAGCCATCACATGTGGAAAGCCGCCATCTGGTCACATGAAGTGCTTCAATGGGGAGCTGGCACACTGGGATGAGAGACATCTATACCATGTGTGTGAATGAATGTTGGCTGTTCTGCTCGCTTCTTCAAACTAAGCTGCTGTTTTACACTAAATGCATCATGCTATGCCTGAGGGTTTATTTTTTTATGGACGTTGTTTCTTCAGGTCTGAATTAACATACGTTGCTTTTGAATGGAGAGCTATGAATGCTCATTTCAATGTAATTTCTCAGATGTGCAGAAATGTGATTGTCATAAAAGGCCTGTCAGTGATTCGACTAGTTGGATTGGCCTGTGGAGGACGCCCACTTCTATCAAAAGAAGCTTTGCTGTAAAGAAAATAGGCGTTTGTGATATTTTTTTTTTTAAATAAAAGGTCATGAGGTCAGCGAATGGATCGTCATCAAATCATCTTCTGGGGAATCTGTCCTGACCTATTGACATCCATTTAGCTCGCATGGCGGCGTAACAAAGAAGCATTTGCAAGTCAATTAGTTAACTAGCCCCAAGGTTTTCATTTGTGCATCTCTCAGTTTTGAAATTAGCTTCGACTTAGAAATTTGCATAGCATAAATATTAGATTGGGCACATGTATCTTCAGGGCAACTTTGCTTGTATGGATCAGGAGGTTTTTTCTCCCATCATTCTTTCAAAGTTGGCCTTTCATAAGTGGCTGTACATTGTATCTACATGACCAGCATTTCCACGGTGGTTGTATTTCCATGTAAAGCGTCGCATGCCATTTGAAAGGAGAGACATGTGCTGGGACAGAAAAAAAAAAGATTTTGTGAGTACATGAAAATAAAATGCATGTGAGTGCATTTTTCAGAAGCTGCATAGGTATACGTTGTTGTACATCTGCCAGGTTTTAAAGTATTTGTGATGGCTCTCTGCCAGGCTGTAAAATAAATATTTATGTTGTGCAATAATATGGATGTCAACAGTCAAATACGTTATGCAGAAATGAAATGAGATGAAATGGAAAAGGCCGACTCTACAAGAAACTGACTAAATAATGTAAAACGTGCAGGCCAGGCTAAGTTATGGAGCATGAAATAAAAATTCAGCTCTCTATCCACATCTGCGTATAGACTCCCCTGAAGTTGGTAATATATTTCTCAATTAGAAGCCAGGTTATAATTCAGAAAACCAAATTTATTCTTTATGCCACGAAAGTACGGGACGCCATCACTCACCTGCAAGCTTACAATTTAAAGCTCAGCACGCTGAGGGAACACCGAGTGACGATAACAAAAAAGCCCACAGGAGAAACCTAGAATCAGTGCCTACAGGTGGATCCAGGGAGGAGATGGGGCTGATGAAATGTTGAGCAGTGTGAGGTGTTTGTGGTGTGAAGCTGACGTGCAGGCAGTGAAAGAGTGAGTGAGTGCACCACAGCTTGGATATGTTTATATGTAAGTAGAGTGAGTCACATGAGTGGAGCCGCACAACTTGAGTCATATGTGTGACGAACTGTGGCTTCGTGGGCACGTCTTTTCCTCATGACTGCAAATTCACTTGTTTGTACAACATTGATGCTGTGTAAAAAAAAATGCACGCCTTTTCGTTAGTTAAATGGAAAAATACAGGTCTTGCACATAAATGCGATTGAGACAAGGTCCGAATGCTCAGTAGATTATGGTTGCAAGGCACAATTATTCTAAGGGATGGGGGAGTAATGATTCTGCATTGATGCAAAAAAGTCAATATTTGATTATCACTGAAATTTTCAACAGACTGCCATATCCAGACTTTGGTAGAGCAGCCGACAAAAGAAATAAAACCACCATCGTTTTTTTTTTTCTTTTCCCTAAAGGCAGATGAAAGTTGAAATTGAGATGCATCCTCACAATTTACAATCTGCAGGGAACGTTGGGCATTTTTGCTTGAAAAAATATTTTAACAATTAACATATGTTCCAAACTAATCTAACTAATCTATTACTCGGATGATTGTTTCAGCCGTGATTCTGAGTTCATTCCACATACACCACCCTGCTAAATAAATGCTTTCTATAGGGTGCCAAATATGCTGACATGTATCACCACCAAATGCACTACATAAAAAAAGTTCCAGGTTTTTAGATGACTTATGTAGTACATTTTTTTCTTTTTTTTTTTTAAAGAAAGTATATATTTGTGACTCTTTCTTTGGATGTTTACATCTTTACTGTCTTTTTGAGTGGACGTGAGCTTGAGTGACAAGAGTTGGAAAATAGCAAAGCATTGGGAGATGGACCAACATGTTGCTGGGTTTGGTCTTTTCTTTGGATTTGTCAGCAAGAAGAAAAGTACGAAATAATTTCAGCCTCATCCTTTTCAAATGGGATGCATAAATGGTGTTAACTAATAAATTGTCTGAATGGGCTATATGAGGTTAACAGAGCGAAATCAATAAATGAACCCCCCGTGTGTTGTGACAGTGTGATGTAATTGGTCAGCCCGGAAGCAGCCGCCACTTTATCCACAGCATATCTGTCACTGAGCATGGTGAGCTTCATATCTGTCACTGAGCATGGTTGGCTCCATGACAGATGTCCTGATGTCTGATTTACCTTCGATCATTGTACAGTAAATTGGGAAGGATAACGACCGCTCTAACCTTCCTGCAACCAGAAAGTCGTCCATAGATTAAAAAGACAACAGACTCAACACCACGGGAGCACTGTGAGATGCCAGCACAGACTCCATGTAAATTTCAGTGCATGAATTCCCTTTGAATTTGATCACATTTGACAAGCCCTTAGTGGTCGAGGCTTGGAGCTGCAACCCATCTAGCCATTGTCCCTCCTGCTGCTCAAAAACGCATTCTGGCCTGAGTGTGGCGTGAGTGGAGGGAAAAAAAACTCAAAATGGAATACGGAGAGTGAGAGAGGAGTAAAGGTCAATGGAGTCATCTTTGCCATGTTTTATTTATCCCCCAAAATGACTGCCAGACGCTTTCTCAAGCTCTGGCTTTGATTTAACTGACATTTCACATGAGATGAATTCACGAGCACAGTTGGGCTGGTATCCACAGTTGTTTCTATTCTGTAGGAGATCGCATGGTGGTCATATTGCCCAGTTTCACTATTGCATTATTCAAAGGGAACCCATTTCTCGATCCAACCCCGCTCGCTCCCGCCACATCTACCATTATTTCCCCTCCACATTCAGAGGGAACTGAGCTCAGCGGCAGCCAAACAAGGGGACGGAAATATTGTCTAGAGCAAGAGCAGAAAGCAACAAAATCAAACATGGGGGAAATGATTGGAAATGCTATGCAAAGAAAATACAGTTTTTGCTTGGAAGTAAACACAAACATGCTCATTACTCCGCTCAAGTGTGATGAGCCTGGGTTGGACAGAGCTACAGCAGTAATCAAGTAGCTATTGTTTTTTTTAGTCTACAGGACATTGAGACTTTGGAATCTGGTCAATAGATAAGCTTTTGCGCGATATTCCCAGGAGAGGTAGGATTGATTGGAACAGAATCCCTTTGTTTGCTCCAATAAAAACAAGAAGAAGAAGAAAGAAACCCCACAATACTTTCATTGTGAGTCTGTTGATGTAGCTCCATATTTTTGCTCAGTTCCATTGTGGTTATGTATAGATTCACTGGGGTCTTTTCTCCACTTCGCAATCAAGTCTTGCTTTGCTGTATTGGAGAAGTCTTTCAGCACAATTAGAAGCAGTTATGCCTGTTTTTGTTTTGTGCAGATTCAGCATTCAGTAGTAGTAGTCCCGCTGTTTGGCTCCAATCCTAATCAGAGTCCTTTAATATCGGGTATTGAGTCCCATCTGATACGAATGTTTAACTTAATGACAGCTAAACATAAAGAGCAAATTTGCTAAAGAGGCTCAGTATAAGCTTACATAATAAAAAAATAAGTATGCAGACAACAGCAGAGGAAATGTAATTTTGATTGAATATCTATCCACCACAGTAAAATAAAGCCTGCTAGTCAAGAATTGGAAAGACACAGTGTGATGAGTTGGATGGTTTTACCTGAGACAACGTGTCGCTTTGTTGGAGAGAGCACTGATAAAATCTCAAATTGGTTTGGAGCTTAGAAATGTTGGTGTGTGTGTGGATATGGGAGTCGCTCACACCAATATAGGCAAATAATCAAAGTATTTGATCTGGTTTGCTTAAGCCTGTATCAATCACTCAATAAATACACACCCAGACTGATACTAGTTCTTCAGTACATGCTGTACTGAATCCTGTGCTGAGCTCTAGCTCCTGTAGTTCATGCCCAAACGCTGAGAGAATGACTGGGTGTCAAATGTTTACCTCGGTCGCCTCCTGCAGATTCGCCTCTCAGCCTTGTCTCCGCAGCCTTGAAGCGTTCTGTTCAATAAGAGCTAGCATTGCTGTCATATGTTTTCTAATAACACTGAAAGGGAAGCCTTGGAGATAACTGCCCATCCACAATGCACCATTCAATGCCTCACTGGCTAACTCAAGGGCATCACCACAAAGGCAAGATTCACACCATACGCCATTCACTTCAATGCCAAACACCACCCCGCCTCAGCCCCCGCCCTTCTCTCTCTCTCTCTCTCTCGCATAGCTCCCAGTTTGTACCTACTGGAAGCACTTTTTTGCTCCCTCTGAGGCGCTTTTATTTCACAAATACGCCGTCCCTTCATCCGTTCTTGTTGTCCGCCCCTCCCTTGAAATTCCTTTCGATGTGATTTAGTTTCGGCGGATTGTTGCTGTGACAAATGTTTTGGTTCTGGTATCATTTCTCAACTCACCTGATGGAAGGAGAAAGGAGAGCTGGGCTTGGAGAGGCAGAACGAGGGAGCGGGGAGTGCAAGAACAAAAAAAGCAGAGAGAGAGAGAGAGAGAGGCAGATAGGGGGGTTACAGTGCAGAATGCTTAAGTGTCTCATGTTATCAGTAACAGCCACAGCAGTTTGTCAGTAACAGCAAGCACCTGTCACTGCGCCCCCTGATGAATTAATTTCAAGAGTAATCAAAAGCAAATACATATTTAATGACTTTTGGATTAAAGTAGTGTTCAGTGTTTGTTTGTGTGTGTTTGGTGTGTGCGTCACAGTGTTTCGACATGCAGAAGTCAACACGCTTATGTGCCAGTTTCGTTGTCGAGCGAGGAAATGTGATGAAAGGAAATCAGGACACATTGAGACGGCGGCGTTAATGTTGTTGTTTCTTTTATGCTGTCCCACGAGGGGCAGACTTCACCAGAGAACATAGCACATGATAAAATTGATGGGAAGCTTATTGGAAACGCATCAAAAATGACAAATGTAAGAACGTCCATAGGGGTTGAACATGTGATGGATTTCCTTGTTAGCATGCTTGAGAACCAATACAGCCCCCGTGCTGCGTGCGTCATGAAACATATGCGATAGCCATGTTTAGCCATGTGGCTATGGTAGCCATGCGTGAGCTTTTCAAATAGTTGTCATATAAGATGAACTGTGATCCCGTTTCATTTCTTGCTCTAGGTTGTTGTTTTTTTTAGGTTGGGAAGCTGTATGAGTTGTTCGTCCACATCCTTCATATCTGGCCCTCATTTTGTGAATTCAAGTGAGGTCTGCTCTCTTTTTCCCCTTTTGAAAAAAAAAAATTACAGGTGACACCCCAAGCTACAGAAAAGGACTATGCCTGGCTATATTTCATGCAGTGCTGTCTTTTTGCTATGGCCATTTGGTGCTTTTGTGCGTGTCAGAGATGCGGGATGGGGTTTAAGAGTCCCTCTTGGCGTATGAAGCCTACATAATACCTCTCTGTAGTCATGTGTGACTGCAAGTTGTAAAACCAACAAAGCCCTGTCATTCATAAAATAAAACAGAAAGTGGAATTCCATCGGTCTTTGAAGATGCCTTCTGTGTTCTTCAGAGGAAATGCTTGGTCCTGCACACAAAGAGGGATGGGGTGGGTGGGTGGGGGATTCATTGCAGTCTTTGCACAGCTAAAACACATTAAATTCAAAGTTGGTTTCAGAAATGGCAAAAGTGGTGACTAGCACACTTTGTGCCACAGTGCAAACTGACTTTATTAAAAGACTAATGTATTTTCTTTAATCTAAATTTCCTGTGACTATATGAAAAGCAGGATTTCAAACGAAAGTGCAAGTAATTGGTTCTTTTTGCCCAGCTTCTGAAATGGTTAGACAAAACTCTCAGCTCAACAGGAGTAAGATTCAAACCACTTGGTTTAGGATACCTGACTTCACCATGCTGGAGGCATCGGACCTGCCATTTTCCCTTGAGGAGAGCGTCGCTGAGAACATTTGAGTGTTTTAGGGAAGAACAACATGCTTCGTGCTGAGCAGAAAGAGTAAAACTCTGTGGGACAAGTGTTTGGAGGAGCTGTTTAAATCCACGCTGTGCTTCCCAGCACCCACTCTGTCTAACTATTTACCTTTGCTGTCTCCTTCTTTTTGTTTTGTTTGGCGGCGAAAAGCAGGAATCTCTTCTTCAATGATCACAGGTTCAGAGTTCGCTAAATAGCCTGCGCCGCTCATCTCCCAGCCGTATTGTCAACTTACTGTCAACCCCCCCCGTCCCCCGTCAGACCTCTCACGGCCGTGATCAGCGCAGCACTGGTCAGCTGTCGCTTCTCGAGCCATCACCGTGCCCGTCGCAGCTCTTTGTTCCTGCTGCCCTTCTCAGTGGTAAAATGTAACTCCTCAGTCAGAGATTGGCCGAGTTTCTCCTCCTCTTTCTGACACTCCGGCTCCACTTCGCTCCAGCCTTCCCTCGACCCCGGCCACATTCACACACCGACATTTGTAACGCGAGTGATTTTGTTGTTCTTTCTGGTCTGTGATCAGCAAACATGAGTCACGCTCCATGCCTCTTCCTTCGTGTTCGGCTTTTATTGCTTTCATAGCAGGCGATATGGCTTTGAATGTTGCTGATTGTTGCAGAATTGTCACCTTTTTCTTTTTTTTTTATTATCATTATTCTTTTTCATTTGCGCCTACTCTAAAAAACTAACCGGTGTGAGTCATTACATATTGCTTTTGTCCACTTTCATCTCGGTGTATTCGTAGCTGAATGACCTCCTGTAGCGTTCGCCTGCTGGTTGGTCACATTTGTTAGATATGAATTTGAATGAGAACCACCAAATTCTGTTTGCGCTACTGATTTACATTTAAATGAGAATGAATTAAGCATTTTAAAACAAAATGGGAGGGGGAAAAAAAATATGGCTATACCAAATATCCTGTTTTATTTACATTTCTCCTGAGCGGTGTTGACTTCCTCTCCTCTCACGTATTGACAGTGCTTAATGACTTGAACAGCTGAATTTAAATGTTTATCCATACGTAAGGTTGTGTGTTTTCGTCTGCTCTCTGAGCGCCGGTGCAAGGTTATGCATGTGTGACTTTGATGAGGTTCCCCTTCAGCCAAGGACTCCCGTTTGTCATTAAGATAGATAACATCTATTCCACGCGTCGATGTGGCTACATTCATTTAAAGGCTACTTTTGTTTCACCTCACAGACAGCAGAATCAATAAATAGCTTTGCTCATTTCTGCTTCATTTCATCTTAGCCGGCGTAGACCGACTCAGCGCAAGAGCCGAGGACAACGCATAAACTCTGTGAAGTCAAGGCTCATATGGACACGTGGCTATTATTTAGGTGTTCAAGAATTAATGCTGGTGTTATTTCATCTTTTTATTGTTACCCACGATTCCTCCGAAGTCACATTAACCGACGATGAATTTATCCTAACAAGCATTTCTATGTTGCTACGTCCTGAATAGCTTACTGTATGCCTCCAAGCTATAGAGCGCCACTGTCACCCAAAAACTATTAAAAACGCATTAAAGAGACATACTGTCGCACTGGGTGATACGCTGCTTTATTGCAATCAACACAGGGAGTTTACTCTGAAACAACTCTGCGCAATAGCTCAGCGCTGGGCAGATGTCAGGCTGCAGTTCCATATTTAAACTGCATTTGACAAGCTGAGCACAATAAACACAACTCCTCGCTGAGAGGCTGAGGCGACAGGGAAGGACGGCGTATACAGTCCTTCAAAGGAATCTCATTTGACTGATAGAAAAAAAGAAAAAAAAGAGTTTCAGATTGTAGATGTTATAGATTTTAAAAGTTATAAAAGATGTGTGTTGTTTGAGTTGTATTTCTGCATCCCATGTTCACACTGAACTAGAAATCAAGCGTCCTTTGTGTTCGATAAATCTTTAGGCTGAAAGATGTGGCCACTTTGTTGTCAAGCGTCAGTGTAGAAATAGGTGAGAAGTACTGCGCATTAGCGGGTGAGATATCTACAGTATTTCAGCCGGAAGACTCTCGCAATTGTCAGCCTGTCGCGGTCTCCAGCCGGAACGTACACGTGTACTGACAAGATCCATATTCAAAGCACTGAATTGTAGAAGCATCTGAAATTGAAATGTCAGGTTGAGATGAACATGCCTCGAATTAGAATGTGGAAATTGAAAAGACAAGCTATTGTGCGGCGGCGTCTCGTAGTTGGCATTTTTGTCTGCATTTTGTTTACTGACTGTGTCCAATACGTTGATACCGCATTCTGTGAGAGTGAAAAAACCCTGCGTCTTTCTTTCTTTTCTTTTTTTTTTTCCAGTCCAGCTTTTCTTCTGTGGAATATCATAATGAGACTGCAGCAACTGGCTCATTCCCCCACTCCTAATCAGTTATCTTGAGATCTGCTAATGTCTAGGTATCTTTCTGCTTTTTTTCCCCCCTCCTGTGTATGTGTGTGTTGTATAGCTGTAATCCAAAACAAGGCCTGATAAAATGAGAGGATAAAACCCAATTACCCACTAGGCAGTCCTGAGTCATCTCCCATTTGTTCCAGCCATTTTCTCCTCTGTCGGCTCCTCTTTATCACGACTCGTATGGTTTACTCAAAGACTACCCCAGCTGATTGTAATCTGTAGGTGAAAAGAATTGAGAGAGAGAGAGAGAGAGAGAGAGAGAGAGAGAGAGAGAGAGAGAGAAAATGTGAAGAAGAAACTGATGTGATAGAGTGAGCTAATCGATGCCAAGTGGCTCGCACACAGGGATTTGCTTTTCTCTTCAGTATAATCTTCCAATGTGATTGTGAAGTTTGTGTGCGCTGGGCTTCTGAGGGGACCAATTAAGGAACGGCGGGGCAGGAGCCTGAACTGCTGGCTCTCCTAATAGCCTACAGGCTGGAGTGGTCCTGATCCATAGTCAGTCGATAACACAGGCCTCCCCAGTCTCAGCCAATGAATGCCAACAATCAAACATGGCGAAAAAAAAAAAAAAGAAGTGAGAATAGGCGGGGGAAAAAAAACACTCATATCTGAAGTTTCTTTGTTTTTTTTTTTGTTACCATGAAGTTACAGTGAAATGTTTTGCAGAGTACACTGATGTCACGATTAATACAACCCAGCACCGAGCAAAGTCTTTCCATCCCAAGGCAGTTGAGTGAAAGAAAGGCCACAGCATGCTCTTGACCTTTTGCAAAAGATCAGGGAATTTACCCATCTTTTTTTGAGCTTTAAGCGCGCCGTCAGCGGCTGCGTGTGCTCGGCTTCATTTCTCTTCCTTTGACTCGGCCTGCTTTTGTACGTCCGAGGTGCCCGTCAGATGCAGCGATCTGCTGTAATGGTCTCGCACACTGAGGGAGGGCACCGCTGACACTGAGCTCCCTCTATGCTGACCTACAAGGCGTGAGATAACCTACAGGAACGGCAGGTTTGTTTTTTAGGGCTAATGGAGAACGTTCCCGAGCGCAGAGCAGAGAGCGGTGATGTCATGACCCGTCTCAGAGGGATTCTGTTCACTCTTAAGCGTTTCCCTCAGGCGAGGTAGAGTACATAATGTAATGTGACTGCTTAAATTCAATCAATAGCCATAGGTATCGTTTTCCATGTTCTTCAGATGCACTAGACTTTAAATTACTCCTCTATGTATGTCCCTCATATGGTAGATGCGCTGTTCTGCGTTATATCTGCAGGCTTGCCCTACTGCATTGCACTCTGGCAGATGAATAACAATTGCCGTCGTCATGTCTTACCAATTTCAACGTTGCTGTAACAGGTTCGCAGTCCGCCTGCCGCTGATGCACAATTGCTTTTCTATGTCTTCCGAGCAAGGACTGATGCACGAGAAGGGCACAGGGTGCTCAGCCCTGCTTGTCTCGCCACTGTTTTTATAAGCACGCTCTGTGAGAATGGGCCGCGGCCACGCACCCTCGATTTCATGATTATGTTGCTTTCACAAAGTTTCCTTTTAAAAAAAACAAACATTTGGTTTAGATATTACAGGTGCACTTAAAATAGAATTATAAACCTTTTCTTTTTCTGTTTTCTTCCCCCTCTTCAGTTTCAGCTATTCATCACAAGCATTCACGCACAACCTGCTCTGGATGTGCTATAGTCGTGGGACTGTGCTTACTACTATACCCATTAAGCCAAAAAAAAAAAAAAGAACTTACCCCGGCAGCACTATTCATGGCCCCCAGAGCTTCTCACTGTCAGATCAGTTCCCACATTGTCGTTTGCTACTTGTGCATCTAATACAATAACACAACGTGATAAACATTTGAAAGCTCTGGTTTTCATTTTGCTTGAGAGAAGCACTGCTTTGACACCTATGTCTGGTTTCATATTATTTCCACCTGTCTCGTTTTACCGTGACAAATATGAGCACTTTTTTTTTTTTTTTGGCGTGGCCATTGTTCTCTCTACTGTGTCATTTCTTTACAGCAGCCCATTAGCTCCTTCTGGGAATATTGACAACATTACTATGCCATTTTGTTAACTGGCAGGAGAAGCTGTCTACCGTGCTCGTACCCACTGAGATTATGACAGCCAGCTTCTTTTTGTGAGATCCGGTGCAAGTCTGGAATTGGGAGTGACAGAAATGTGCACATTTTACAAGGCTTTGTTGTTCCCGGTGTTAAGGCGGTGCACGATGTGAAAAATATCAAGCACGGTGCAGGCTTTCTTCATTTTATGCCTTATTTCAAATGAGATTAATTATTGAAGCATAATTAACTGCCACGCTAAATGCTGTAATTTTCTATGTGTGTCTGCCAGCCGTGAGTGTGTGCGCGTGTGAAGTTGATTACATGATTCTCTCAAGTGTACCCCATGGAGACTAAGTAAATCTCATGAGGTCTAATTGTGGCTGTTGGTGCTATTGATTTGTCTGCATTTGTTTGTCATTGTCTTTCCATCTTGTATCATCAGCAGTTCATCTTAATTTATGTCTCTTGCCTCTGCTCTTGTCCTCAAAATAGTTTCTCGCGTTAAAAAAAAAAGAAAAAGAAAAAAGATCCTCGCATACTGAATGCTTCGTGTCTTCTAAACACTCGAGGAAATGTAAGATGCAGCAAGTATTAGTGTTTATCGGGCATGTGTGCACCTGTGCGGTGTTAATTTTGTGAGCCAGCGGGTTTTTACAGTGTATGCACAGCGCACTGTGAGCACATGCAATTGATACCTGGGTTATTTGTTCGCATCATCCTCTACTACATCTCTTCAGCTCCTATTTCTGTCCCCTCCTCCTGTTCTGTTTCTGTCTCTCTGTTTTTTATTTATTTATTTACCCATCTATCACTTGTGACGTCCTGCTTGCCTGCTTTGCTACCTCGGTTGTGTGCTCTTTTGTTATGTGTGCTGCTTGATTAAAGTGTAATTTCAGTGAGCCCGACTCCACCCCCTGCATAATTTGGAAAAAGGTTGAAAAATGGGCATGGTCCTGTGGGTGTGGTCTGTTGGGTGGAGGGGGTTTGTGAGACAGAAGTTGCTCAGCTGCTGCACTGTGCTTTCACTACAATTGTTGAGCGTCAGCAAAGGTTGGAATAAGTTGCACAGCTGCGTAATTATTATGATGGATCTCAGTTGGCACGGGGACTTGCGGAGATCGAGGTCCACCTTTTGGTTAACACCAATTTCACCTAATAGAGAAGTCCAAACCAGCCCACTCTATCTCAGCATTGAAGGTGTAAGGCCTGTGCTGACTTAAAACTACTATATAGAACAACTTCCAAGCCATACCGTGGATATTTCTATATATTTATAACAGAATATCAATATTAAAACCAGCATTGGTGTGTTTCAAATAAGTGCAGTCATATCATTTAGTTTACAGCTCAAAAGACTATTTAAGTGTGATTAATGTTTAAATGGCCTGAGATGGTTTCTTGCTGCATCTGGAGGCCTGATGTTCTGTTGTTGTCTGTTGTATCATTACTATATTCTTTACACAGAGTTAAAAAAAAAAAAACTCTAAGCAGTTGAAGATATACTGTATTACTATTTGTACTATTTGGTGACAAATTGTGTGCACTGTGTACTGTATGTGTGTACCTTACCCTTTTATGTTAATTGCTGCTGTATGTACTTAACATGAGCAGTAGGTTATTGGTGTGGTTAAGGTGGTAGGCGACAAGCAACAGGCCGCTTAGCCTATCTGACAAGACAAAGCAAAGAAAGGGGCTGAAATGACCACACCAAAACACACACAGGAAGAAAGAGAGAGGGACACTTAAATTTAACAGAGCCATTGTTCATGTCATCAGCCACGTGTGTGTTTTTCCTGCATGACTGGACAACTTGTTTGAAGAAAATTATTTTCAAAGTCACTTTTCAGATGATTGCACATTATCGAACATTGAAAGTTGATTTGTTGTGATTTTACTTGATGTATAATGTGTTAGATGAATTTGACTTTCAGCAGCAGTTTACGTGGGAAGCTCACTGAACAAATGTGATGACTGTAAAAAACAGAAATGTGAATGAGGATGGCTTTGTTGTTATAATTATTAGTGTAATACAAAAGAAGAAAGGAAGACGCAGAACCTTTCATTTTAATAAATGATACGGTAGATAATCACAGAACACCAAAAGAACACACACTGTTAACACACCGTGAAGTCAGATGATTTATTCCCCTTCCACGCAAAGATGTGTTTTGCCATTGTTACCTCATTTGGATGTTTGACCTTCACGGCACAGAATGATGTATGTTCAGACGGTGGCACGAGAAGGCTGTTTTCAAATTCATCTGCTTCCAAGGAGGAAAGTTTTTCTGACCTCTTACATGTACTTTAATGTACATATAACGACTTTAATGTGGAAACCTTCAGTGTCACACTGACTATGCACTTTTCAATGATATATGGTGCATCTTGTGTTTAGTTGTTAAATTTGCAAAATGAAAGATATTAGCATATTCAGAAAGTCTAGATTTTGCAATGAGGGAGAAGGAGTAGATGCAATTTGAGAATTTCTTTTTTTTTTTTAACACAAGGATTGAATATTTTTGTGGAAAAGCTATATCAGACAAAATTATTATTAAAAGCAGGGTGTTTTGTGTTTAAAACATGGCCAGCAGTGGAAAATTGATTAGAGCATTCATTCCGCACTGTAATTACTCTGTTGGCTTTACTTCAAAGCTGGATATGGAAAAGCCTATTTTGAGGAAAAATGTGCCACTCAGTTTGGTGTTATCCCACCATGTTCACTGGTGAAGTAAGTTTGCTCCAACACAGCAGAATTACTAAGTGCAATATAAACATTGATTTGACTGTACAAGAACATAACATATTGTGAATAATACAAAAAATCTATAATGGAATATTTATCATTGTCTTTTTCAGAAACAACTGCCAAAACATTTATCACCTCGTCAAGTTATGTGAGGAGGATAAAACGGTAAATAACACTTCGCTGTTTTATTTAGCGCAGACAAAATTAAGTATCACCTCATCAATCGGAGACAACTTGCCCGAAAACATCCTCGTTCTCTCTGCGTCTGCCTTTTTCTCTCGGCGGGTTTCGCAGTTGTTAAGGGCAGGTGGCAATAACTGGGTGTGAAACTGCAAACCTGTTGTCATCCTTCAAACGTGGCCGAGGGCAAAAGCTGCTGGCAAGTCAGACGGCACAGCTCATTCCTCTCCGGTTTTGAACTATAGCTCGTGATAACGCGGCGGATCAATCTGTTTCGGAACCAACTGGATCTTTCCTCGTTTCACCTCCTCCGATTGAGCACAGCGCTTTGCTCATGCATTACGAGGATGACAGGCAGCACGGAGCAGAGGCAAGGAGGTCATTAAGTATTCTTTTTCATCATTGGCCACGCCTCCTTTGGCACAGTTTTAGCTTTTTTCTTTTAAAGAATGAGGGAGTGACTCTGTTAACAGAACAAACAAAACACTTTGTCACACTCGTATCTTATCCACCTTCTGTCAGTGGACTGAGAGCAGGTCATCAAATAACTCCACAATAGTACTTCACTTCCAGTTTTACATTCACGTCTGACACATCACTTTTTTAAAGGGATAGCTTCTGGACTTAACATGAAGCTGCTACACCATATTTTGGTCTTTTCATGTATGTAGATGACCTGGTTCTTATTGGCCAATAAAGACACACAGGTACATCTTTGCATTAAGACTGTTCCTAAAGGCAAACGTAAAGAGAGAATTGCTCTTTCGGGGTTTCTTTTTCCTTTTACTGTGGTTTCATATTAAAGAAAGTATAAATGTATCTAATGATAAAACTCTGGGCTGCTCTTCCTTGTGGCATGATACACTCACCATGCACATTGGTCAAAGATGATGATATGCACATCCTCACATCCAACCCCTAGTGTCAGTTCTCCAGTTTTTCATTTACAAAATTATCATATTTGGGCCCATATTGTGCCAAGTGACAAACAGAAAGATGGACTCATGGCAGACACACACAAAAAAAAGGGGTCAGTTTGCTAGGAAAATGACACATGTCCACAGTCAGATAAACATCAGGCAAACAGGACACTGCCAAGGCGCTATGGTTGAAATCGCTAATCGCGTCCTAATGGGGAGATGGGGAACAGGTGTGCAAGCAGGTGGCTGAATCCGAAAAGCGTCAGCAGGGGAATAACAGACGATAGGTGACAAGTGGGCAGGTGAGGAATGACAGAGTCCAGGGGGAAAGAGTGACGGTATCAGCGGGAGACTCTAAAGTGCACGGCTCCGTCTGAGGATGTCATGGAGGTTATTCATAGGCAGCGGATGGAGGGCACACTAACCATACTAACCTAACCCGACTCACTGCTTTGGTACCTCATCCATGATCTGTTTATATTATGTGTATTTGCGACAATATTAAAAACAGATTTAATATGGAGCAGGGCAAAGAGAAAATTCACCTCATCTCTAAAATAAACATGATTTTATGTTAAGTCCATGGTCAAAGAAGCACACAAGGGTATTTATGATTAATTTCTACTCCATAAGTATAAAAAACAGAGGCCCAGATTACTCTGCCGGTGCTCTAATGTGCCCGTATCCCAAAGCTACATGGCTGATAAATGGAGCTAAGTTTTCATTTCTGTGTTCTGAACACAGTAAAGACTTTCCATTAGAAATTTCAAGGTAAGAGCACAACAGCCAAACGCCGAGGCATGCGTGAGATTATTATGAGACAGGGCACCGGAGTGTTTACCTTCTTTTGTTCTTATTCTGTCAGATTCAGTCCTTCCGTATCAGATATAATTTTACATTATACAGTGTATGAATTTTAAATTCACAGAAATTCATGCCTAAAAGCTTTGATCCCTCCTGCTCTTTTTCCCTCTCCCTCCCTCTCCTCTGCAGGTAGCAGAGCATTAACCTTTTGCCAGTGCTTCTAAAATGAGGGCTGGGGCGGTGGGAGTCTGGTACCCTTACAGTACAGCCCCAAACTCCAGCATCTCTGCTTCTTGCCCCTGTGAACCACCTTATTCATGCAAATACGAGGTAGCTGGCTTTGATCAAGAGGGCCTACTCTCCAGTAGCAATTGATGGCAAGCACACGAGTACAAAAGGCTTTATGAGCACACCAGAGGAAGTGAAACTTGATTGCAGGGTTTAAGAGCAGCCATTGGGTATTTCAAGCGATGGCCTGCTGTTTGTGTACTTGGACCTCAAACTTTGAGAAGTAAAAAATTTACAGTACTTTGTAAACCCTTTTTAGCCAGTGAAAATAAAAAAAGAAGGAACGTGAGTCTTTCCCTTTGCATTTCTGCATACTTCAGCTAGAGGCACTGTAAACGCAAACAAGCAAACAAGACCAAAGAAAGAAGAAAGCCATTCCTAACCTAAGGTTAAGTGAAACACAACCACCTCTGTCCCGCCAAAATCAACACAAAATGAAAAGTTCTGTTGAGCTGCTTTAAATTCAAGGTTTCAAATTCAAAGTACTGATCCAACACCCATGCTCGTTTTTCCCCCCCAAAGTTTAAAATATGATTCCTCACTGCTCGAAACTCATGGGGATCATTCTTATGCAAGTTAAACGCGAGGCTGTCACTCTAAAACACAACTTTCTACTGTAAGTGTAAAGAGAGAACTTCCCAAATGCACTTTCCTCTTCAGCTCCTGCATATTTGAATGAAATCGTCTGAGGCTGCATCTCCCGAAAAGAACAACAGCATTGTTTAAGCAAGTGCCCTATTCTATAACCTTTAGCTCCCCTGGCCCTAATCATTTTAATGCAAACCACAATGTTTAGCTAAACTTAAAGCATTTATTTAAACCCAAACCAGGGTCATCTTTCTAAACCAAACCTGCACTATGATGTTGCTACATCATAAATGGTCTTTTTTATATTTTTTGTTCTTTAATTGTTCTGGAGGGCACAGACAAATTGCAACATGCAGTTAGTGGTGTTATATCAGTCATCATTTCTAGAGGGCATTCAACATAATTCGTCATTGATCTCGACCATTTGTGAGATTGTGTCGTTATGATGCATTAATTTGAGTTGCATTTTTCTTTTTACATATCCTGATAGGCTGGACACACTATCGCTTTCAACTAGGCTAATGAATGTAACGCTCAAAGGTGGTGTTTGAATTCACTTTTTTTTTTTTTTTCCAGCTTGACTTTTCTTGTATTATAAGACTGTTGCATCAACCCATTCCTTGTGCACGCAGGGAGAGTGATGGTAAGAACAAAACACTGACTTGTTCTCGTTGAAAGTCAGTCGGAGCTGTTGAAATGTCTTGTGGCTGCCTCGCAGTATGGTTTGTTGAGCTGCAGCTGGCCGACAAACCGATACCCAACCACCTTGTTTAATGAGTTCCTGGGTGAACGTTTCTTCACGCTTTTGCTCTGGACGAGGCGATGCCTGCTACAAAATATTCAGCACGGTGCTGAGAGTGAAAGTAATGCAACTGCAGTGTGACAGTCTCAGTAGTTTCATATCAGTGTATTTTACCGGCCACAGGAGACCATATGCTATTTAATGAAAAGTACCATGGTTCAGATTTAGGATGAGTGTCCCATTGCTGTGTAATTGCCTCTGAAACCCTGATGAACCACCACAGAATTAAACGCAGCTATAAAACCTCATTTGGAATAGAACTGAAGGAAAGTGGGATCATAACTATGTCAGGGGTGGATGACAGCCCACTAATATTTTATCCAAGATAAAAAGAGAATGATGAAATTATGACTCGAGCTCATCAGCCATCTGCTCACTCTTATTTCATTTGTGGGCCCATGTTACCCTGCGACACACATTAGAAAGCTGATGGGTAGTGAGTGTGAGAGCTCAGCCTAACCTTTGGGGGAAGGCTAAGAATAAACACTTCAATAAACCGTTTTTGATGGCTGGTAGCTGTTGGTACCTGGACATTCAGACAGTGCACCAGCGAGGAAAGGTCACTTGTCCCAAACATATGGGTAATTGGGCCTAAAATACCACCTGGCATGTTTTCTTCTCACAAGGTGTACTGGATTCTGTGAACCTTTACAGACATCCTATTATATCTTGTAACATATAGAAAGGCAATTACGTTTTTTTCAATTCAACCATAACAACAGTTCAACTTACGCATCCTTTTTTAGTTTAATATATATTTTCATATTTGAGTTATCATCCCTAAAGGTTGGTATAATTTCTGATACTAGATTGTGATTCCAGGAAATGTATAGTAAGTTTAATTCTTGATGGGTAGTTGGTAGGATATTGGAGATTTATGCTGGTTTACTGGTTTGCTGGTTACTTGAAAACTCAGTAGACATGAGGAAGAATGGTATCGCTTGCATATCAGGATTTTTTTTCCTCCTGCGTCCCTTAATCAACCGTACACCTTTAAGCTTACGGTAATTCGCATAATGGCAGAGAATGACAGACAGTCATGCGTTCGTAGCGAGACGTTCAGCACGCAAAAATGTCATCAGGTCGAGAAGAAATTAATGTCACTTCGCTCGGGGCTCGTTTCATGATCGAATGCCTCTGACAGATGGCGTTGTGTTCCGTGTGTGTCGTTGTGCTGATTGCGGTCAATTCCTCACAAAACTCTCTGTTGTTTTCAGCACATTTACCTCAATGTCAGGACGTTAGCGGGAGATTCATACGTTTGCAGAGGAAATGATTTCCTTTTGCCACAAGAGAGGGACATCAATATGTGAGTCATATCAGTCTCTAATGTGAAGAACAGATGTGGCCATCGCTGTGCAGATGGAAAAGAAGGGTTTTCTGCTCTTACCTTTCTTTGTGTGGTGTGTTTGGTTCAGTTATAAAAACATTTGATTATTGGAGTGTACTTGCCCCAGGGAATAAACTATGTTTACTCCAAAATACATTTTGAAGCCTCCCAGTCAGCAAATGAATTTGACAACAAGCATCTCTGTCTGAGGTGATATACAGTAAAATGGAATAGTTAAAATAGTGCAGTTTCTGTATGATGTTCCTGCCGCAGTGCATATGTATTCTTGGGGTATAAGAAATAGCATATGCATTAATGAAAAAAAAAAACTGCATGACAGCATGGCATGTTATTAGTTCATGTTAATGTGTTATTTAGAGTCTCTTCTTTTATAACATCATGCCTCACCGGCTTAAATTCCCAACACGCAAAATACCGTAGGAGTTTTGTTAAATTATTATCTTTAGATCCTCATTTATGACAAAGCTTTTGACTTTCATTACTTTTGATGTTATTCACTTGTGTGGAGGTGGGAAATTGCTGTTCACTCAGAAATGCCAACGCCGAGGGGAGTTGTCAAGCTCTGATCTGCATTAAGGGCGTACATCGATCTGACCTGTGCTTGCGAGTCCCCCTGGACTAACCACATGCAACCCCGCTTCCCACTGCTAGCCGATGGGTGTGGGAGAGCATGAGATGCCCTCTTCAGCTCATCTCTTCTTTCTCCGTTTTTCCTGCTCCTGTACTTTTTTGTCTTACTTTTGCGAGGATGAGTAAGGGCTCTGTCCTGGAGGCATTTCACTCCCAGCCCTCTACACCTCCCTGCCTGTTCTCTCTGCCTGCGTCTCTCGCGCTGTTCTTTTTTTAAAAACTCAGGTGTCAAAGTTCTCCGCACTCCTCTCTAGGCAGGTTTGCACTTTGTCTTAATTTGAGCGGTGTTGTTTTCATCCTGCCATTTGAGGAACCGCAGAGAGCAAAGAGCAGCTTTGTAGATTTCTGTTCTCTCCACCTACACCGTAGAACAGCTAATAATTGTTGTTTGAAGTCTTGTTTATTGGTTACAGTTGTTACCGGAACTTGGAGAGAGAGAGAGAGAGAGAGAGAGAGAGAGAGAGAGAGAGAGAGAGAGAGAGACAGACAGAGGATGAAATGTGATTGGGGAACTTTTCAAAAGCTCTCCGTCAGCAGCCTTATAGGAAATTATAGCCTTTAGAGGAATTGGAGATTTGAAATAATCGCTCGGCCACTATACCTGAATAGAAGATTCTCACTTTTATTTATGTTCATTAATATTCTGGCTCTATCAGTGGTCCCGTGGCATTTAAAACATGCTGAATGAGAGTTCAATTATGTTGCTCATCATAAAGTTGGACAGGATAAGGCCTGTAAAACTAAGTCTCTGTGAACTGGAGCGATAGATAAAGTGAGAGAAATCATCGGGAGAAACTACATCATGGCCTCTGAGTGGATCATAAATTCACTATTCCCACCAGGCTCACAGGTAGGTTACCAGAGATGGTGAGTTTCATAGCGTCTTTCAGTTCCATACTTTCTATACATAATGTGCTAATTAGAATTTATTGTACAACAAGAAATTAGTCAGGTAAAAGATATCAATAATTCATCAATCAATTGGAGATGCACTGTACAGCAGAGGCTGTTAAAGGTGAGCGCTCTTCAGTCTTCAGAGCCGACTGTCTTGACTAACACATTGATTGTGTGTATGATATCTATATTCTTGTGTAGCAGAGAATGTAGGGCCTTCGAGGCCGGGCGTTGAACAGTTTACGAGTTCTGCACAAGCCGAAAGTGTCAAAATCCCCACTGAGAAGTCGGTTGCCTTTTCTTCTTTTTTACGACGTCTGTATTTTATTTTGCCGTGTGCCTGTGGTTTCTGCTTTGTCTTATCTATTGTTATAATATTTCTACAGCCTGCGTGGGAACACTCAAGTTATCCCTATAAGACTCGTATTTTAGTGTCTTTAATTGTCATTTGTTACGTGAAAACACATTTGTGTGCATGCAGGTACATGAATACATAGTTTACTGAGAAGTTTAGTGGAGTCTTTTTTTTTACTTACTTTTAATATGGCATGTTGTTCAATTACACATTAAATATTCAAGAGTTTAATTTAAGAGATTCATTTGCCTTGTTTCACCCTGTCTAGTTGAGGGGGGTTGTCTAAATTTGTGTTGTAAATTGTGAAGACTTATTTTACCTTCGACAAAAACCTTTTTGTCTACATTTTGGTTGTTACAAGTAGCCAGTAGGGGAGTGAAATTTGTATGAAAGCCAATATATTCTTCCATTGCATAACTGTGCAGCATATGCTTTAAATCCCGGTAATGACATTGTTTGTGTGCAAGAGTTTCCGTGCCTGGATAATAATTAACTTAACTAATTCTCTTTCCTGTCTTCTTCCTTACAGTGAGATCTAATGAGGGTAGCCTGCATTTCCTGAGTTGTTTTTAGCATCGCCGTTCTAATTTTTTAAATTTTTCACTGCGGAAACAAAGACGGGAACTGTTATTCTGGCGGATGCGGTGCCAGTTGAGGTGAAGGTACCGACACGCTCCCATTTGTTAGTGTGACATTCGCTGTGGAAACATTCTTTCCTGCCCGACCCTCGAGGGACCCAGTCAACCTTTTTTAAAGGAGACCTTGTGACTCATTCACACTGTGATTGAGATTGTTTTATGGCTCTGGAGTTGGAGATGAGACAGGAAAGTGTGAGCAATACTATGCATTTCCAACGTAGGGGAAAAGGTGACAAAAAACAATTAACTTATTTATTTATACTTTTGGTGATAATTATATGGAGTGAGACAGCAAATGAAATACATTCATTTATTCAGTCCACAACAGTAACATGAGTAACATTGTTATGAATTATTTATCATTATAATCACTGTTATTACTTGGTAAAGCAGTGCTTTTGTGACCCAGATAGTTAAGCTTGGTGCTTGAGTCTTTTCTTGTATATTATGTGGTCATCAGAAAACATGTTTCATTGCTGGATAGAGGTAAATGCTCAAGTGTCACTTTGAGTGGAAAAATATGGATTTACCCGATGCCGCAGTCAAACACTCCTGGCTTCAAACACAGCAGGCTTGCCCAGTGATTCAGCAACTCCTTCTTCAGAGCCGCGAATGGAGCCAAAATGGCAACAATCAGATACTTAACTGTTGGTTTCCCTCCTGTTAGTTTGTTGCTTTTCTGGTAGATGAATTAGAATATGCTGCAATTACAGTTTTATCAAAATAGGGGAAACTCCAAGTCTTAAAATGGAATGTAAATTCAATAACCCCGTCGTGCAACCATTAGTTCTGCTCCAAAAAATCTCTTCGAGTTAATTTAAGTGATTAATTACGACAACAAGAAAGTGTTCAGCCTCGGAAAACACTGACTCTGCGGTAATTATTTTGCACTTAGTTAACATAAACTCAGTCGGTCAAAAACTCATTCGATCAAATCTGCTTATCTCTACCAGTTGCACAGCGGACGTTGCGCTAAAATTGCCTCCGTGTGGCTTCTTCCTGCGCAGAACAACCCTCATGTGTCGTGAAATGCTGATCATAGCAGACACACTTTATGATGAGGAAATTCTGCTTTCATTTCATATTTCAGTAATCGTGTGCGTATTAGCCTTGAGTGTTCCCAATAAAACACAGACCATGGATTTCGCTGACAGCACTTCTCTGCAAATGCTTCACGAAATGCCAACAAGAACATCCCATCTTAAGCCCTCTGATCTTCAAGCCACTGAATCTAATTTCTCTCTAACACGTCACAGTTTATCTGTTCCGGTGTTTTTCGATTTCAGCGTGCTTGTAATAACTGCTTCGTTCTCATATGTCCCTCTTGTGCTGCTGTGCACGCTTTCCAGTGTATTTAGCGTCAGATCTGAGAGAAAACTTATTGTAACTCTGTAGATATTAAACTTAAATCACACAAAAAAAGAAAGCTTCAAACTAAAGCTGTCAGCCACCCCTTAAATGTCGAGCCAATTATCCTGTTTTGTAGCCGCATTTCACATTAACCCTCCTTGCCCTTAACCCTACAGTAGAGGTTCAGCCATTCCTCAGATGAAGTAAACATCACAGACTTTATATCACTTTATAGAGATGTGAGTTTGGCATCATGGGCATGCCTGCTTTCCTAATTTGTTTCGTTATCCTCATGCCTGTGGGAGTGTCATGGCCCTTTATCATCATGACCACCCACTCCTCCATCTCCCAGTCCAATTCTGACACGTATCAACATGAAGCCTACTTTTATATAAATGCAGCCGCCCACATTAGTTCCACCTTTTGAACCAGTGCAGATGTTATCCCAATAGTAATTGCACTTCAGCATTTCAAATGTTGTAATACTTTAATAATTGATTTCTTTTCTTTGGCTTTAAGTGAACCAAATGTGAGAGTTGCAGTTTGAAACTGTTTAAAAACTGTGCTGACTAAGTTGTAATATTGCCTAATTTTCAAATAAAACTAAGAGTCTATAGCCATCCTAGTAGCTGTTGAATGTAACACCATGTTACGCTGTATTCACCATCAGACCAAATGGCACTAAGCATAAAGTACAGCTGAGGCTGATGAGAATTTCATAGATGTGCAGGTGTGTGTGAAACAGGGAACAAAAATGTCAGTGCAAAGTTAGTGTTAACTTCATGGTGGCAACTGTAACTGGTAACTGACTGTCTGACCGGTGTTACCATCCACAGAGACACCACATATATTGCACACCACAAATTGTGGGTTGCAGCCTCAGGTTAATGCTACCATAATACAAACTGAAGTAGCACATTTTGCACGTTGATGCAAAAAAGACTTCACAGGTTTGGCTTCACTGCCTCTGCCTTCCATCGCAACAAATAAATAAATAAATCTTTTGTAAACAAAAAGCAGCATGATGCACAGTGCAATTAGTGAAGAGTAAATATTGGCACTGCTTCGATTCAGTAGAATGACCTCAAGGAGCAGCAAGGCGGCAGATCTCATGCAGAAATAGAACTTTTTCTTTTTCTTTTTTTTAAAGGAGAGCAAAAAACTTTTACTCATGAGCTTAAAACTTGATATTCAGTCAATGTGAGTATTGTTGTCAGTTAGCGGCTATGAAACACGGGGTGCATAAATTATTCACACAGACCTACTGTAACAACCTGAGCGAGCAGATCATCCTACCTGCTGCATGAAGGAGTGAATCAGAAGCTCCTCATTCTTTACACCCACAACTGCTGAGCGCACGCACTCTAACCGATGTAGAAATTAATTTTTTTTTTTACTATAGCTTGAGTTATAGAAGAAAATGATGGACAACAGGCCAAATTGTAATTCATCCTCAAAGGTCTTGATCTCAGAAAAACACCATTAACGTGTTAAAAGCGGACAAACGCAGCGAATCAAACACGCCACTGAGTTTAAGGGTAGAGACTTCTATGTGATGCCACCATCAGTGCTGCAGACTCTGAAACAAACAGAGGAAATCTGGCATTTTTCTGAAGCTAAAGTGGAACTGAGTGTTATCACGTTAATGGAGTTTGAGTCACATCGCAGCTTTAAGAGAGATGTTCGATATCAAAGGGTTTTGGACGCAAAGCAATGAAAAGGAAAAGTCGGTTCCGTGAGAGAAGAATTAGAGCTCAGGTGTTTGAGGTTTTATTCAAAGTTTCTTGGTAACTGGAGTGTCAGCGCAGGGAGGGGGGGAAAAAAACACATGAAACACACATTTGAGTCTGTTTCTCTCACATCCCTCGCTGAAAAGAGGGAGGCAGAGCTTCAAAAGGTAATTACATTTTGGTATCAAAGAGCAGGCAGCAGTTAGAGCTTAAGGCCCAAAAAAATACAGTCCAACCTATTCCTCATTACTTCAGAAGACGGGGGGGACGCGAGGGTCTTTTTTGCCTTTTGTGCCCGTCTGTCCATTTGTGCGTACCGAGGGTGCGTTCGGGAGCCTGCGTTGTGTGTTTGTGTTTTGCATAGTGTTCGTCGGCACGTCTTTGGCAGGAGCCTCTCCACCTCCGGAGAACAAAGGCAATGTTTCCAATTATAGTTGATTTCATTTGGTTGATGCATCGTCATGGCTGCGGACTTGGACAGGTGTTGTTAGTTGCAAAATGTATGTGTTAGCTTGCACTTCCCCTTTCTTTTTTTCTTTCTTTCTTTCTTTCTTTCTTTCTTTTTTTTTTCCCTACCCCGAGTGGGAGATGGCAGCGGTGGTGAGGAGGGGAGGATGCAGGGATTCTTAGAGGGTTTTACTGGCCTGGGGGACAGCTGTAGAACTCTGTTTTTTATTCATTACACAGTGGAAAAACCATCAGTACTGTGTCCTCAAGGGAGTGTTTTGTTCAGGGCTGCCACGGCCTTCGCTGTATGTCTGGCACGCTTGTTTGAATAGTAAAGCACTGAGTAAATTTGTACTTGGAGGAATAGTCTTTGTAATTCAGAGAAGCAAGGTGTTGGATATCAAATGGAAATTGGCATTCAGAGATTGACAAAATGATGACCATGACGATGATGCAGACCGTGGACTGATGACTGACGGCGGTGATTACGATCGCAGGTGTCGACGACAACACCTGCGATCGCAATCACTCGTTGTGGCTCGTTGGAAAGCGAACGCCTGGCCGTACAGTATATGGTTAATCAAAACCCTCGCTGCTTCAGAGATGAGACTTAAAACTAGATCATAATTGTGTCCTTCTATATTTGACCACTAGTGTATAGAGGCCCAATAACCTTCATTGGCAGGAGCGCTGTTCGAGCGGTGTCAGGGGTAATCAAGCGTTCTATTTTCCCACTCTCATCAGTTACTGAAAGTGGGCCGCCATCTCCCTGACTGGACTTGGCAGACACACACACACACACACACACACACATACTGCAGCCTATACAATTATAATCGGCATGGCAGTAGGTCGCTCCTGCT
>JBAJHX010000035.1:9574239-9599478 GCA_037176925.1 Amniataba percoides | reverse complement strand
ACACACACACACACACACACACACACATACTGCAGCCTATACAATTATAATCGGCATGGCAGTAGGTCGCTCCTGCTATCAGTGGTAGTTGAGATGGAAAGTAAAGGTAATGACAACCCTCATATAAAAGTCATAAGAGTAACAATGTAGCAGTCAAATAGAGGTTAACAGTGCGGCATGTGTGATAGAGAAGCCAGTGTGCTTAAATAAGCTTTATTACTATAGTTAAGCATTTCATGGACTTTTTTTTAATAAAGATTATAAAAAAAATATAAGACTCAGTTTAGACTGTGATGTTAAGATAAAGAAAGCTCAAGAAAACATTTCTGGACAAAATGAGCAGCGCCGTTATAAAATTTAAATGACAAATGTGGGTTAAAATGAGGTCCAATCCAGTGCTGCATATGCAATACCCTGCAGACCACACCACTTTGGTTTAAGAGAGAGGAATTTCGAGAAAGCTCAAAAGACCCGTACAAGAGAATTCTCTAGACGTGTCATTCGAGTTTTCGCTATCCTCTCTTCCCCATCTGTTCTGTTCCACTGCTTTTCTTTTCATTGTCCTCGGCAAAGCATGAAACTGTTCCCCGCATTCCTCGAGGCTTCGTATCCCTTTCTTGTGAACGGGAGCTTGTTCAATAATTAAATAAATAAAAGCCGCCTTAATGTTTTATGAATGGTGCGCCCACTTTGGCTTTGCGGTGGTGCTCACGTGTTCTTGCTTTTTAAAATGTGGGGTTGCAGGCTCGCTTGTCAGGTGAACTGATTAGTTGTTATAACAACAGATAAAGCTGTGCAAACTTCAGCTGTTTAATATGCAGCTTGTGCTCTTGTTTCCGCTTCACTTTTTTTTCTTTTTTTTTTACCCCCGTGAGCACATCACGTGTTGTTCCTCTGCTGTTTGTGTTTACAGGCTGTGTGCCGCGTGCTCTCTCATCACGACAATGTTCTTTGCGACCTTCCTCCTCGCACTCTCACGCGCTCTCCAGCTTCTCCGCCGCGGTGCCACGTACACACAGTGCGGTCCCCTGAATCAGCCGAGGATCCAGAAGTGCATTGCTTGCCAATTCCTATCCGTCAGCTGTACATTGCGACCTTGGGAAGGTGCAAAGAATCACTACTCAATCAATGCTATTAATTAATCACGTCTCCTAGTGGAGTACTACAGAGGTGCGGGAGCTTGGTGGTGGGCGAACACACTTAACTGCTCGTGTGAACTGCCGGGGAGCCGAGGGCTGAGGCTCAAAGTTGGAGATATGGCCCACGGCACATCAACCAGCCAGTCATTAATGTCCGCCTGCCTGTCATCGCGCTCTCCCCGCACTCCTGTTGGTCTGCCACTTCTTTCTGATGAGGAAATATTGAGTGGAGAGCCGCAAACCCCAGGGTTGAGTCTCAGCCAGCCTGCCGATGTGCTTGAACTGTGAAAACGAGAAGGGAGGTGGGAGAGCGAGGAGGAGGTTGTGGTGGAGGATGAGGAGGAGGAGGAGGTGATGTTGTGGTAAAGGTGGGAGAGGGGGCATAGAGTTCTCATGCAGGTGGAATTGTTTTCTATCTGCTGAACTGGAAAACATTTCAGAGAAAATGCGTGGGAGGTTTTTTTTGCAGAGGAATGCCAAACCCCTGCGCTGAATCGTAAAGCTTCAAATTGCAGCGCTGAAATGATTTTGTTGAAAATGTGCATCACCTATAGAATTCCTTTTCATGTTTTATTACAGTTGGTATGAGCAAAGATCATATATCACCGGGGCCGCGGCTAGTTTGATCATTCAATTAATCATAAAGAAAGGGGGGAAAAATGGAAAATGCAATTTCTCACAAGTCAAGAAGAGGTTTTCATGTTGCTTGTTTTTTTTCTTACCAACAGTCCAAAACTTCAATTTACACTCTAACTAAAATAGAGGGAGTTTCCGGCTGTTTCCAACTGTCTGTCTGTCCTTTGATTATCTTGACAACCGTTCATTCTGTCGACTTCACACTTGGCGGCTGTGTTGCTGACGACCTGAGGAAGTGCAGCCTGGAGTGTGAAGGTGTTTGGATGAGCAGTTCTCGAGCAGCTGCATCAAATGTTACCACATACTGTATGTCAAGCAAAACTGGATTTCCACAAATTAACCAGAACCTATTGTTCTTCCAAATCACAGATGCTAATCATTTACCAGTCAAAATTACTTTAAATCACTCTTCTGTTCATCATAGCCACTTTGAAGAAGTTATCATGAATATTTTTTTGAATGATGTATATACAGCTTGACAGGGTGAAAAGGAGTACACAAAGTGAGAATTTTCAGTGCGGCTCCTATCGGCTTTACAGAGGTTTATATTGAGTTTCAGCTCATTGTTTAGCTGTCTGGCCTGTGACTTTACTGTTTTGGTTCACTCTCAGTGCTCGTATTCAGTGAAAAAAAAACTTAAAATGCCATGGTATACTACCTGACGAGCACCAAACAGCACAATTAACCAGTTAACATAGTGAAATATTTAGAAATTTAAGTAGTCAGATATTTCCATCAGGGGTTCATAGAAACCAAACACGGAGCTAAAAGAGAGAGTGATTATTGGGCATATTCATCAGTTAGACATATCAGCCTAAAAAGTGATGTGTCAGCAATGTGTTCACATGTTTCTGCTACTCCCAAGACGTCAAAAAAAACAAAAAAAAAAACAGTCAGCTATTGAAGATTTGGCTCTAATGTCATCCAGCTGTATATCATTATACACAGACTGGACAGCGCATAGGAATTTGAAAGAGCCTTCACTTTAATTATACACACTGAAATCTTTCACAGTGTCCTAGCACAAGATGAATAAATGCATGAAAGTACAATATTATCAATAGGTATAATGGGAACGATTCCCAGATCTTTGTAAGTTAAATCAACTGTGACAGTACAGTCACAGATACCAGAAACAAACAATAATTTAAAAAAAGTGTCTTTCAGCACATAGCCACGGCCTTGGTTTCACTCCAACGGTTTCTTGTCACTTGTGACGTGCTCTCAGGTGTGTCGCACTCTGTGTCACCTTTGTTCAAACAGCGTCTCAGCTGCACTAGAGGAGCTTTGATAGTGCAGCTCATATAAAGCATACAGTAACTTTCAGCTGAATAGGGATGTTTGTTCACTCATGTTGTCTTTTTGTACCATCACATTCACCTGACTACTTTTACTTGCCGTTTTGCTTTACCCTTTTTCTGTTTCTCTCTCATTTTGGAAACATTTGTTCTTTTATGTTCTTTTTGTCTATTCAAACTGTTTTGGGTACACAAGCATATCGCCGGTAATTATAGCACCTTCCAAAGAGCAAGGATTAAGGTGACTTCATTGAGAACGAAAGAAAAAAAATTGTGTTGCAGAAATTGCATTTTCCCTCGGTAGAGCATGTTTGGGATAAAAGGGCTCTGCACTTCAGTCTCTGATGACCGTCTTGTCATGATGGTAGTGCAGCACTAACTTGCCATAAGTGAGGTGTTACAGCATGAAATATTGTAGTCATATTGTAGTATTGTAATCAATATGTCAGAAGTAATTAGCCATCATTGATAGCACTGACATGTTTGCCATACAGTGAGGGGTGTATATTTTGAATAACGGTCATTAAGCCTTAAACATTGCTCCGGCAGGCTGTGCTGTGTGTTGTGTACAAGTATAATAAATTGCGTGTTGCAACCTAAAGGTCCTGTAATTCAGCACAGTTTATGTGTAAACAATTACCACGTTCAATTACTGAGCCAGTGTATGTAATAACCTCTGCTGTCGGGCCCCAGCAAGCACTTCTGCAATTCCTCAAGCTTTACGTGGTTAATATAAGTGTATCCACTACACTGCAGGAAAACAGCCCACCACAGGGCCGCCTCGGTAAACTGCTGCTGCTGCCCTTGGAGAGTCACCTCCAGCAGCGCAACGGGTGCATTGTACTTTCCAGCATTATTTGTATAAACAGCTATTGATCCTATGGGGAGGACTGGCACAAGTCAGCAACTTTATCAACAGCTGAAAAGAAATGAAATTACATTTTTTGATGGATGCTCCTGTCAGACAAAGAGAAAAACAAATGCCTACAGCATCAGGCGTCGCAATCCTCGCCAAACAGTGATTGTGCAGGCCATACTGTAAGCTAATGTAATAGCCTTTAGATCCAACACAGGTCTTATTATTTATTTATATGAATAGAGCGCCTCTGACTCTCAGTGAAGGTGACTAATTTGTCTCTTTTTGGCTGTTGCACCTTCACATTCCTTTAATGTTGCCTTGTTAACTCTAGCCCCGGTGATCGAAATGTAATTCCCCTGAGCAGGGGAGGCTTGAGCAGCAGCCCTTTAGACTGAGAGCGCTAATGAGATCCCAGCGAGCTCTTTCATAATGAAACATCTTTGAGGCCAATTGTCCATCACTAATAATCATATGGTAATAACCGGTGGAAAAAAAAAAACCCTGCACTGAGGAATAGAGTTACACTCGTTTACTCTTTTAAGTGCATTCCACTCTTCAGCGAGGGAGAAAGGTGGAAAAAGAAAAGAAAAAAAAAGAGGTGATAAAAGTTAAAATGGAAATAGACAGTAATGAAGAACAGAGGAGTAAGTGGAAGTAAAGTAAGTTTTCTAAAGAGGAAAATAAGGAGGTGGAATATGATTCAGGCAAAGGGTAGGAGGAAAAATGGAAGAGAGGCGAAGGGAGAGGTGACAATCCCACATGTTTGATTAATAATGAAAAAGTGCAAATGATAACTTTGAACTTTATCATGAATAAGTGATCAATTAAACCGGGTGCTGGTGCGTGTGTGTGTGTGTGTTTAGGTTGGGAAGGGGGGTTGTGCGGACAGTGTTGGCTAATGTCGGTTTAATGTAGTTGTTAAAAAATGGGCCATTCATCATAATGCTCCTTTCTCATTTACAACTGGTGCAGGTTGGGAGGACTGCATTAGCGCCACCACTGGGACTGGCAAGCTGGAGAACGTAATGGACTCTAAATTGATGCCATCCAAAATCACAGCGTGCGCAGGCAGTAATTAGAGATTCAGAGGGAGACAGAGAGACGTTTTGCATGTCATTACAGGCTTGTTCGGGTTGAAGTAACACATGAAGTTTTGGAAAAGTGGTTAAGATTCACACTGTAGGTGCAACAATTTTTCTCACCCGTGCCAAGCGCTGGAAAGGAAATTCTGTCTTCAAAGAATGATCAAAGTCACAGAAACATTGCGTCACTTGAGCCACACTGAAACAGTAATGAATATGCAGCCACAGACTGAATATCATTAATTTTTGAAAAATTAAAAATATCAAGGGCAAGGACCTCCAAGGTGTTTTATAATTCCATCTCCATGGTTACGAGGACAAGCCGTGTGACTGGTTTTGAACAGAAGGCACATCGCTCTGATGTCCTCTGTTACATTTTATTTTTCTCCCACTTTTTCATCAGGGTTAAAATTACTTCGGGAACAAATGGGAAACCTCTACAAAAAGCCTTATTTTCTCAGTGACTTTTCTGTTCTGGTCTTAACACTATTCAGCTGAAACAGTGAAAATGAATACCTCAGAGGAATGTGTTGGAAGTTGGCACATTAGAGGTATAATTACAGCTCAGCCGAGATGCCTAATGCTCCGAGTTTCCAGAAAAGCCATTATCTGTGCAGTGTCAGGGAGTGAGGGCCAGTCCGCGTGAAAGCAGTGATGGGTCAATAAGAGAGAGAAGAGATGAGCCAGGATAAACAAAATGCCACAGTTCTGCCTGGCCTGGCACCACTCACACTGGCTTTACAAGCACACACTCGCGCGAACATACACATATACTAAAATACAAATAAACATACAAATCCCAGACCACCAGACCGTGACAGACTGTTGGTCCACTGCTGCTGAGGCTAAAAACAAGCAAATAGAAATGGCTCTTTGCGCAGCGAACCACGGCGTCTCAGTAACACTCGAAATGTTGTAGTTATTTCATGTTTGAAAGAAATCAGCTTAATTCGGTCTGAAGTAAATTATGCAAAGGAACAGCTGTACATTAATCACATTGTGTGTGCTTTTTAAACAGTATCATATGTTGCCTTCACCATTAAATTAAAGGCAAGATCAGGGGCATGCCTCATTATTGACAAAAGAATAAGTCTCAAGTGAGAAACTTGAAAAAAATACGTCTTGAACTAGAATGCTGAACAATGCAGTTGAGTTTGATGATGGAGCATAGCTTATGTGTTAAATATGTATAACAGCAAAATTAGAAAATTAATTACGATCAGGGGTCAAAACAATGACTCATTCCATCCAAACAACAAGCACTTAATGATGCAATAAGAAGTGTCACAGCAAAGTCTTTTTATGTTTAAACGAACATTGTTTGTATATAGTACACATTCAGTTTGTACATCTTCGCACTGGATGTGGAGTAATGCATGTTTATTGATGGCAGTTATTGCAATTATAAATTCCCGAGCAAAAGAGAACTAAGACGGATCTACCTAATTCTACGGGAGACCAGCCCTCAATTAACCAGGCCAAATCTAATTATGAAGAAACAAAAGAGTCGTACTTAGCTTTTGACCTTGGGTTAATATGTATCAGCACATTAAGTAATTCCAAACCGAGGAAGATATTGACATTGACACTGGCTCATATATGCTTCAGCAGATACTGTTTACATCTGCACCGCCCTGCCTCCTAATTTAACTTTATCAATACAGATCCACATATATTCTGAAGTCTCCAGTGTATCGCCTCCTGTTTCTGGCCAGTAGCTTCTGGCCCTAATTAAGGTGTTCTTTGACAGAGCTGTGGAGCAATTATACAGATAGTACATGTGTTACCTGCATTAAAAAAAAAAGAACGACACACCTAATTTATTCTACAAACACAGCCCCATTGATCTGTTTTGTCTATCTGTAAAGGTTCATTTTAAATTGTGCTGTTTGTTTGCCAGGCAGGGCTGAAGTCACACCTCTTTTGACAGACATAAAGTTCAAGCCAGTTGTAATTTTTCTGGATTGATATATCCATCAGTGCTTGGGGGAAAAAAGAGTAAGCACTCAGACTTTGCAGTGTTGGACCTCTGTTAAAGGAACAGATGAGAATGGGTTACGAAAACAAAGATACAAAGGCTTGAGAGAGTATTGGAGATGGATTGAGACAATACGAAAACACGATGGAATTCTGTCCTTTCCATTACCCGTTTAAGTCAAACCATTTGCCACCATGTGTACATGCACAGACATCCACGCACAAATGTTCACTGGCCAAATAATGATGGGAGTGGCAATGGAGTGAATATTTTACTAGAATACATCTCTTTGTTTTCCATCCAAAAAAAAAAAAAAAAAGTTTCCTGCCTCTATTAAATGTTAATTAAGGATACCTGGAGCGTATGGTGACTTTCACCCTGAAAATGACCCATCAAAGGTGCCGTGCATCTTGACCGGCGCAGCATTGATTATTGAGCGAGGCGAACTGATGCGCTGCTCATTAAACAAGCTGTAAACATTGTCACCTGGTAACGGCGCTGTCTGACCTTGAACCATGTGTGTTTTACCTCACTGTCTCCCGGCAAAGGCATTCACCACATCATTAAAGTCCAGGGCGCTGACCAGATCTGATTCAGTTGCCATCAGCGGCGAGGAGCCGGGAGCCCTCGGGGTCATATTGCTTTGTAGTTCATTCTTTATATGTGGTAAAACGTGCTCTCTTGGTCTTCACAGCTTGTGACTGGCAAAACATATACCTGGGGCCTTAGATAATCTGGGCGGGTTTTAAACCTGCATTTATCAATAGGCCTGATAATAAAGTTAAATCAAATGATTGTTTTATTGTGTAACTGTTTTAGAGAAATAACATTGAGCATCTTTTGCTCTCTTTTACGGCCAGCATGAATAATACATTAGGTTGCTGTTCAACAAAAAAAAAAAGTCTGACAAAACCAATATTTGTTGCACCAAACAACAAATAGATCAAGCAGCTTAAAACTCTTGAAGTTCTTTTTTTCCTCTGGCTCTGGTGGAGATCAAAATAGAGGTAAAAATTACTGATGCAATCAAGTGAACATAAACACAACTCCAACTAAATAATAATTTACCCTGAACATACTGGTGGGCAATTGGTTGATCAGGGCTTATTGGACAAAAATCAAGCTCGGCCACTCAAAGTCACCATCCCAGTCAGCCCAGTTCCAGCTCCACAATCTAACTTTCTGGCAGCTGTGACTGAAGGGGCACTGCAAGGACTGCTAGGAGCAGGTGGTGGCGAGTGCGAAGTGTAGAGGGGTAAAAAAAAAAAAAGAAAGAAAAGAAAAGCTGTCAGGGGCACAGCTTGTTCTCAAAACAAGAAGAAAACCATCCTGATTTTGTCGACAGGACATGCTGTGTCCATGTGCTTTTTGCTTCACAGATGAATCCCCAGCGTGAGAGATACATAATGCCTGGCAGCTTGCGCATATGCAGGTTAAACTTTCAACATTTCAAGGATTAGATATATTTTACCTCCTTACACGTACTTTGTGAAACTGCTGCACCCAGCATTGGCACTCCACCAGTCATCAGCCTGTTCCCTAATCTAACAAAGAACTAACTCAATGTATAGGACAGCTTTCCTTCAGGGAGCCGCTTTAGTGGACTTATTCAAGGATTGTTAACAGCTTTTTCATTGACTTCCATGACTTTGAAGGTTGGAATTTGCTTATCTGTATTTTGTTAGACACACCATAATTTGCATAGATCTCTATCGCAAGTGTGCATCTCATTGCAGGATGTTTATTTTGTCCCTTGCCTATCTCTGAAGTGCTGAAGGGCTCTGTGCAGCATTCAAAGACCACTAAATCTTTTCCATAACATAGACAAAGTACAAGAGGTGTAGTTAATGTTGTATTGGAAAGCACAAACGTTAAAAGATAACATAGTAACATTATCTTTGAAAGCACTGATACATTTTGTTCAGCAAATATGGTGGGTTACATTTGGTCATATACAGTTTTTGAAAAAATAATCGAACAAACTGTTAGATTCTTAGTTCTTAAAGGTTAGCATGCATGGGCAAAAAAATTTACTTTTGGACGTAGCTTTTAATTATGGCGAGACATCTTAATTACATACTATACCTAAATGGGTGTTCACTGAGAGCAATTATACAATCTAGGATGCACAGTGTGGTAGCACTTACAAAATCAACCAGTAATAAATGACATTTAAAAGCCTTCTGACATGCTTTTGTCAGATATATTTGTCTCTGCAACATGCTGTCTGTCTGAGTGCACTCCCATCATTTCTTTCTTCATGCAAATAAACATTTCACACTGCAGCACAGTTTTTGACTTTACTTCTATTTGTAGCCTGTATCTGCACCACTAACTTTATAACTGTGAAAAATGGCACTTGGAGCGCACACGAACGCGCACACCTTTTAAGCACAAAAGGCGCGTACCCACTTTGGCAGTGCGTTCTAAATGAATGTAAGCAAGCATCCATAGCTGACCAGCTCATTATGATGTGATAATTGGCTTGGGACCATCAGACTGTGAGATGGCAGACTCCAACCTTGTTAGTTTGAATTGCACCTCCATTACGCTGTTGTGCATGCGTGTTAGTGTAATATGGAGTGAGTCGTGTGTGTGTATGTGTGTCTGTGTGTGTGTCTTGTTTACGCCAGTGCCTTTGTCTGTTCCAGCCAGTAAACTAACCAACCTCACAGACCATTATCGTAATGATTCAATTCAATTACACAATGCAAGTTATTGCGGTAATATATTCAATTACACAATAAAGCCCTCCCATAGATCTTCACTTATTGTTTCTAGAGGAGGACGATGAGAGATGGGCTCTAAACTTTCAAAGGTGAATCGCTTAAATATTTACATCCATACAGTCCCCTGCTCCGTCTTCTACATTCTCACTTTCTAAATATAAAACGCACTAAGGCCCTGTGGTCCACCCCCTCTCGTGTATTTGACTGGACGCACCAGTTGGAATCAGTAGCAGTGTGAATAAATAAGAATAGACGCGAGCAGTGGGGTTCCGAGCGCTGGCAAAACTTCATACCAAGTTCAGGCTTCAGTCAGCGTGGCCCCCTCCCAATCTGTTAAGCATTCTTTGCCAAGGGCAAGGCTGAGTCGCTACCATTGCCTTCTGCATCCCATCATGAGCTGTTATGTGAAGTCCCAAAATAGTGATGTCATTGTCTCAACAACCATGTGCTGGGGGGCTCAGAGCCAGGCTGACGCCGTGGCAGGACCAGCAGCTGAGGATTGACTCAGGGAAGCAGCACTAATACCCATATGCTGTGACTATCACGATGACCAGTCTAACAGCAAACTGCTGTTTTCCGAATGTGAAGACAAGTCTCTCCAGCCTCCGGCTGACGTATCGCTCGGTCAAAATGTTGGCGTGCCTCTGCTATGATGGATACGACAAAGTTTGTATGATCGCCGCATTGATTTTCTCTGCGGTGCCCTTAACCTGAATCGATTACATGCAAGTCTGCATCAATCTGTTTATATTCCAGATGCTTTTTTTTTTCTTTCCTTTAATTATCTCCCTCAGTAATAAATGATGCAGTAAATTAATCTGAAATAATGGTGTCAGCCTTTAAAACTCGGTGCTATATTTTATTTAAAAAAAAAATCAAATGTCTTACACAGTCAATTTCACTTTGAGTACATCATAAATCACAGATTCAGTGTTGTTGTGAAAATTACTGTAAAAGAAAAATATGTATCGCTGTCAGGTAAGATCTGCCCTAATTTAATCAATATTCTCTATCACCTTGTTGTTTCCTCATCGGTAAATACGTCAGTACAGTCCTGGATGTATAAGAGGCCTAAGGCAGTGATACAGTGACATTCAATAATCACTTGTTTGTGTCAGTATCGTTTCATAATAATAAGGGCATAATTATCAGTGAAACAAATCCATTAAAATAGTCAACATACCCATTTTAACATTTATTCCGTTGTGTTTCATGTAATACCTAGACCAAAAAAACGTCAGAGTGATCCACCAGCATGCATGCAGCAGAGCATGTATCTTCACTTTGAAGCAAGTGAAATAATTAATGAAGGGGGATCAAGGACAAAATAAAAATAAAGAGAGAAAGAAAGAAAGTCGGAAAGACAGAGTGCAAAAAAAGAAGCTGGAGGTGAGGAGGGGAGATGGGGAGGGGATGGTTTCAGAATGTGAATCAGGGGTCTTGATGGTGACAGGGGCCCTAAGGCTGCGTGACACCTGACATGTTTCATCTCCAGCCGTGTCACGTTCCCCTGCCACAGTCCTCCAGCTACGGATGCCGCAGCAACACACAGAAATAGAAATGACAATGTGCAGCAAAGGGAAGGGAATTATACAGAACCAGAGGCCTCAACAGGGGCTGCGCGTGAGGAGAGACTGGAAAGCAGCCGTTTTGCCACGAATCTATCCGTATCACTGATGCAAAGACGACCCCAAATCCATTACAAGCCAATTATATGTGCTGGGCCAGGGCTGGGGCTGGGCACTCACTCGTGAACTGCAGTGCTTAATCCACAAAGAGGAACTAATGGGAAATTTGAAAATAGAATCCACACTTGAGTAACTTTGGAGGGATTTGGTTGGATTAATGAACTGTCAGGCTCACTGTCAACATGCTGGGGAGTGCAATCCTTTACCAGCTTTTGCTAGTCTCTTTCTAGTCTCCGTCTTTCTAGTCTCTCCCTACATTTCTCACTTACACGCTGAGTCTTTAAATTGACACGTCCTCTTCCCTCGTGAGCGGGATGCCAACAGGAGCGAAAATGACTGGTGCACCACCTGCGTATAATCCGTCTGCGCTAATGTTTCCTTGCTTTTAACTGTCTGTACATCTCATCTATCATATGCGCACAGACAAAGGGACACACACACACACACACACACACACACACACACACACACAAATAGGACAGACCACTGTTCCCTCACGAGTGAAGAGCCTAAATGAGCTTCCCCTACCGGAGCAAAGGCAGCGTCTGCTCAAGTCCACAGGGACGCACGCTGCAATCACGGGAGCCACCAGTCACACTCGGCGAGCTTAAAGGTAGCGGAGGAGGAGAGGAAAAGAGGGCTGAGGGCGAGAGGAAGAGAGGTAAAAAAAAAAAAAAAAGGGACAAAGAGTGGCTCACATTCGGTTGACAGCGACACTCACAAACAGATGGGAAAAACACTTAAGGGGAAGAAGGAGTGAAGGGAGAGCTATACAACTGAGCCAGTATGAGATCATGACAAGGACGCACTGTGAAATGACTGAAACAGAGATACTTATTCAAACAGTTCCAATCCCAAGCTGTTGCTGTCACATTGTTTTGGAGGGCCTTGAAGAAAATGGCCAATGCAATACCTCTTCATATGAATGAAAGTGAGGCCTGAGACAGGTTGGAGTTTGCATCATGGGGAATAAACACCTCGACTGGACACAATAAAATCACTATAGATAAGTCAATTTCAAAAAACACAAATTAAACAGGAAGCAGCAACCGCTCAATAAGTCCTGTGGCTAACCTGAGGCATGAATGTCTAATCGCGTTGTAGTCCTGTTTCTGTGGGACTGTCAGTCCTAACAGACATTAGCGCGCAGAAAATCCTCCCTCTAAACTAGACACAAAGGCTTAGTGTGGATGAAAGTGGGCTCAGAGGAGTGATGGATGGTGTGGCTTCGTGTTACATCACATGGAGGTTCACCATTATGTTGACTCGAGGAGCTATTGGATGCAGTGTGCAAAAAAGTGCACCAGGTTTCTCACAGATTTGACTGATTTCAAGCTCTGTCTTTGTGTTTTGATCCCGCTTTGTTAGAGGAAGGTTTGAGGAAAATCCCACCAGGTTAGATGGTTCATGATCACATCAGAATGAAAATTCATCCTCAGATCTTGTATGTAGTGACGACACATAGAGCTAATACAGCTGGTTGGCTTATCGCGATCCGAGCTGTCGGGATCTTGCTAGCTTGACCACACATTGTCCCATTTTCAAACCAGGTGTCCCGACATTGTAGCTTGTCAACCCACCGGAGGACAATAAGTACACACAGTTGATTCCTGTCTCTCACATCTGTAAATTGTTCCTCTTTCGTGGAACACTTTAAACGGTGGATGGTACAACACCGATAACAAGAGATGATCACCTCCAACATTTTTCACTCCAGCTCTCCATCACCTCAAAGGTCAGCAATGCCAGGTGGTTCGCCATCGTGTCAGTGCCCGGAATTAGCATTTTCTAAGCTCATCAAAATTGAAAATGAAAGATTTGTTTGATTTTGCTTCACCCCGCAACCTCTTTATCGCAGAGGCAGCAAACCCGAATAACCCCAGCCTGTACAGATTAAAAAAAGCTCTTCAGCACTCAAAAGAGGCAGTGGATGAAACAGGGGATAGGCTTGCAGGCTCCAGCCAGAGTGCGAGGATGTAATACTGTCATGGCGGATATTTTTGCAGTTAACAGTTGTTTTGGAGTTGGCTTGTCAGACAAATGCACTACATACTTGGCGTTAAGTTAAACTGCTTGCTTCTTCCTTTTTTTTCCTTTTTTTTTTTAACTGGCATTGGCTCCGGCACAGGAAGCTGGAACAATAAGCCTGGCAGCCAGCTGCACCAAAACAACAGCGCTGCGCTAGATGAATGTTGCACGGTTCATTTTGCTGGAGGAGCTGTCCAGATGGACTGAGAAGAACAGAGTGGAGCTCAGAAGAAAAAAACAGCCCTTAAAGACAAAGAAAATACCTCAGCGATGATGGTAGTGCTTGGCCTCGGGAGCAAACAGTAGTAATACCGCAAACAAAAGCCCATTCGCTTTCTGTCTAATTCTGTTGCCAACACCATTTAGTGCTGAGGCGCAAGAAAGCATCTCACACACACACACAAGATAAAGCGAAAGGAACAAACAACATCAACATCAACAGGGGAGCAGTGTTTTAGTGTGTTTTCAGGCTGGCATGTAGCTGTTTGAAATAAATGCTAAACGCTGTAGGAACAATCAAAGCAGATGAGAGCTTGACATAAAGAATAGATTTTTCATGGACATTACCGACTATGTGAATAAATCTCCACCGGCTAGACATCCACGGTGGAGCGTAATCGCGGTGAGGCATTATTTAAATGGCCACGGGGAATGCAGCACTTCTCCTCACTCAATCCCACTTCTTGTTCATCTCTGTAGTTATTGTTCTCCAGCCAATCATGTGTCATCTGCCGCAGGTCTACATTTTCACCGCTCTCCAACCTCCGCGATGCGCGGCCGACCCCATAATCACCCCTCCATCCCACTCTTCTTCGCCAGCCTCTTCCTCTTCCGTGTCTTTTAAGGCCAGTTCACAGTGCGAGTGGGCGCGCAGATAGCACTCTCGCCCTCCGCTCGCACTGTTTTACTTGACTGCCTTGCATCTGGACCACGTCTGCGTGGACTTTAGGGAGCACTGTATGGCTTATATCCAATTAGACTGTCAATCCATCAACACATCCCTAACTAGAGAAAAAGGGGGCAGGGCAGAAGGATTGGGTTTTCAGTTTGTGTGTGTGTGTATGAATAAGAGAGGGAGAAATAGATAGGGGCGAGAGACATTTATGTTTCATGCACGTGTATTTCATACACTTTGGATCATGGCTCTATTAAAGCAATAAGAAATGTGTGGCGATGATCTGCCAGCAGAGACGAGACACAAAGCCATACCACATCCACACAACACTGCCCGCTACATCCCAGTCTTTACCATTGATCCCGTCCCCCCACACCCGCCCGACATGATCCATGTTTTTCCATTTACTTGTCAGATTTTATGTTCTCAGACACAATACTGATCTAATAAAAGACAGTCTCAGATCCATTCTTGCTATTCGCCACCAGCTAACACAAACGTATTGGCCCATTCCTGTTGAAACTACAGAGCAGTGCGGCAGCGTGCAGTACAACAGCCTCGGGCATTTTGTTTGCATTTGTATGTGTGCGAGAGAGAGTGTGCGGCACTAGAGGTTGATGTCTGTATCTGTGTGTGTATGTGTGGGTGAGAGCGGGCGGCGGCGCTGATTGACTCCTTTTTCACTCGCTAACAAAGACGAGTTGCTAAAGTTTCGCATCCAAACAAAGTTAAATGTGAAAGTGCAACACTTCACTCCTTTGTTAATACCAACCTTCTCCAATGGAGCAGACAAATGAAACTGAACTTAAGTCAATAAGATAGCTTTTAAAAGCCTGACTGTATGCCTTGGGGAGCTGTGTACGCCTTGACACTTGCTGAATGTACACGCTCTGCCAGGACCGTATGAGGAGGGAATGAGGAGGCTGATATTCGCGATGAGATGACAGTGGGAAAACAAACAAGTCAATTTTTCTGGGTATTAGTCCAGTACAGGGTAAAGCCTGATTGATGCAGTCATTACTGCTCCTGGGCTCGAAGCAGCATGCTGGAAACCTGTTTAATCTTGATAAAATACAACATAGAGGGAGAAGAAAATGGAGATGAAGACATATCTGTCAGGTTGGATTATGACTGGTGGGATCAGATCAGATATACGGTACACTGTGCCGAAAAAAAAAAACATGAACAAGTGTGTTCGTTTTGCTCTTCAATGTAAAACTCAATTAAGACAAAATGGAGCATGTGTTTTCTTTTCTGTGTGGTCGAAGCAAGTTTGGGAAGTGTCCATCCATCCCTTTGGTTGCCTGGCGCTCAAGGGGAAGATGCATCGCCCTGCTCTCACTGAAGTTTCCTGACATTGCTCCAAAAAAGAGATAAATATGAAATATGAGAGCTTTCAGTACTGCTTAGGCCCGCAAAATAAGTCAATTAGTCACGGCAGGCAGCAGTCAAATGGAGATTCTGCATGATGGTCTTAACGAGGGCCGCATAGGACAAGCGTCCGACAGCTCGTTAAATTAATCCTTTGGGTCTGCTGCAAGTGGAATGAGGCATGTGTCTGTGTGACCTGCTTATGTCCTCCACATTACATTACAGTAAAATGCACACACGAGCACTCTCACACGCACACTCTGCCTCTCTCTCACACACACACACACACACACAACAGACTGAGCTCCAAATGGACTGTAGAAAATATTTGTGATCAAAGTTTCTTTCTGGCCCCATGGGTGCTCAGATTACATGAAAACCTCTGCCAGCGGGGAACTTGGGAGTCTCTCGCTCTCTTACTCTGTCCCTTTTTCTCGGTCCTTTCCCTGTGTTCTATTTTTCTTTATCTCCGACTCATTACATCCTATAAACATAGTCCCTTGCAAACACAAGCGCTCACTGGACGTAGGATGTAAGGAATATGTTACGTGACGGTTAGATTCAGGAAGCCCCTTTTCTTTCTTTTTTTTCCTCTGTTTTCTTTTGCATGGTTTACGGACTACACTAACCAAGTTTGACTTTCTGCAGCGTGCGAGTCATGTAAATGTAGCCACACGTGCTCTGTGTCGGTGTGTGTGCGTGTCGGCATCAGCGTGGAAGGAATGCGACTCCCTCCGCGTCATCCCTTCCTTTGCCCTTTTCTCTCTTTTTCATCTCTTGCAGTTAACAAAATGCCAGTGTCAGGCCATTTGCCAACCTCACATCACACCTCCGTCATATATCACAGATCCCATCTGACTCCCCAACCTTCTCTAAACCACCTTATGAATATCAAAGCCACCGGCGTGCTCTGTGTTTGTGGAAGGACATCCAGTTTCCCTGGTCAGCGGCCGGCTCCTTCCAATCCATCTCAATCCACCCAGCGTCCCCGTCTCTGTTTACCCGGGCAGAGGAGCAGGCTTCAGAGGCGTGTGTGCGTGTTTCCCCTCTGCGTATGAGCACAATATGAGGCTCTCTCTCATCCCCGGCCCTACCGCCTAGCAATTTACCCCTCTGTTCTCATTTCCCAACCATAACAGAAGCCTATAAATTGCCCTGGGGAACTATTCTTGACCCCCTCGTGTTTGCTGCTTTTCGAGACGCCTTCTCCTAAATCAGCACCTCACCCTCTCTGACACCTGTGTCTCTGTGGCACAATTTAAACATCCCTCAAGAAGTAAGCGCAAAACAGCCCTGATAACCTTCAAAGAGGCATGGGGAAATACACACACACACGCGCATGCACTGTACTTCAATAACCCTGCAGATAATAGCAATTTGAACATAATTAGAGGTGGTTTAAAGACAGGAGTTGCATTAATGAGTATTATTAATGAATATTTTATCGCGCATTGCTGTGAAATGATGCTACAATGCAGGGCAGGGCAAAAAAAAAAAAGAAAGAAAGAAAAAAACTGAGAATGACTGAAGGAGGAGAGAGAGAGAAAGGCTCCCCAGTAAATGAACAGGATGAAGATGTGAGACAGCCTATTGAGGCTAGCTAGCAAGAGTCATTTGTTTTTTCCCGGGCGCGCAGATTATCTGGTTGAGTGATAGAGGTGGCCTTGATCAGCCCTCTCCCCGCATACAGCAGTATATCAGATGTCACGCTGCTGCAAAACCATCAACCCTTCACTGGCCGGGGACGCACATATTTACCATGGTAAATGGCACCCCTACTCAGTAAACACTCCTGTTTTTCACAGAGCGTCAGCATGCGGGAATGGATGATGCATCGCTCCCTGTACATTCTCTGTAATTGCTCACCGGATGATATCGGGGGGCGGGAAAAAAATGACAAGGAGCAGTTCTTTGAGTGAAAAGGAGCAAAGGTGGGGTTGAAAAGTTGCTCCCCCCTTTCTCGCCTTTTCTTTCCCCTTTTGATTGGAGCTCGCCCTCATTAAGCCCTCCGGCATTTGAATCGTACAAATCTATCAAGTCAATCAGAATTAGCTGCAGGTCTTATTTTGTAAAAAGGAGGAAAGGCCTGTCATGATAGAGAGAATGAATCAGTTCACTGAGCAGGGAATGGACCTAGAAAGCTGATTGCAAGGATGGAGGCGAGAGGGAAATATGTTCGCCCATTAATTAATCTAATAGTTTTCATGGGACAAAGAGTGCATATCTCTGCTGCCTGCATAATGAGAGCCTGGAACAAAGTCATTCACCGCATCCCATTTAAAATGATGTGAGTGTGGGCTAAAGACCAGGCGAAGAGGCAGAATACAAAGCTCCGAAAATCAAAAGGCTTTACCATACCCACACCTCTTGATTCTGTTCATTAAATACTTTCCACGTTTGAATCCCTTAAAAAAATACGGCTTTAGAAATGAATGTAGATTTATTCCTCCAAAGAAAGATGGTATTTTACAGAGTTCAAGTCCTTTAATCAGTTATGAGGATCTCATATTGAAAATCAACAAATTAATTTTCAGCTGTTTTGATTGGTTGAAATCGCAGTGAGAGGAAAAGTACCAGGATTTGATTGGAGGATGGCGGTGATATCACAGCTCACTGGTGCAAAACGGGTCAGGAAATGGCCCACATCTTATTGAATTTTAATTCAATGGATCTGTGATGCGTATGATACAGGGGGAATGGGAGCAGGAGGCCCCTCTGGGCATCGTAATTTACCTTTCCCGTTTTTCCAGAGATTTCATGTGATATCAATTTCATCTTTGGTATTTTATTACACACCCACAAGTACACACACACACACACACACACAGAAGTGCACAGAACCAGACGTGCACGGACAAAAGGTTTTATATCAGCTGTGTTGCTTTCCCTCTCCAGGGACCATTTCTAGGACCCTTGTGTGGAGATGATTTGTGTGTGTTTGCCCTTAAAATGGAAAGGACAGTTCAACAAATTAACGCTTGACAACAGGCTAAAGGTCTTGAGATATTTGATTGTTACTCTTCATTCAGCACGTTCATATAGGTATGTTATCCTTAAGTAGGCTCTTGGACCAGGAGAGGTAATTATCTCACCCACACATGTTGTGGTATTTTTTTTTTCAGGGGACTGAATATTGATTTGATGGTCATAATCGCAGCACGGATTCTCAAAGGCATTCGACTAATTAAGCCATTAAATATGTTTTGTTATGCGGAGTTCTATGTATTCCACAATGCTGAGTGAAGAAATTGTCCAGAAAATTAAAGGGTAACAATTGCAATATTCAGTAACTCAGAGATAAGGTGGTTAATTATAGTTACCACCAAGGTTCATTTATTTATATGACGCTTTTAAAGGCACCATTTTCTAATTTGAAATAAGTGAAAGGCTCAAATGGGAGATAAATATGCTTAAATATAAACAAACGGGAACATTGAATGGCAAGCAAGCTATCAAAATGTAAGTTTAAAAGGAAATTTGCAAATGAGGAGATCTAACTTTCTGAACTAGATCATTCAACGTGGTTCCAAACAAAGTCGGCACTCTGTCACGAACCACTATGCACCACCTGTCGCCATCCCAGAGGCGATTAAGGTGACATTAGGCCATAACAAGCTGAGAAATTGAGTTCACATAACTGTAAGTGTAACTGTTTAACTGTACGTCTGAAACTAAAAAAAAAAAAAAAAAAAATTTAAGTGAGTCAATCTGCTTTCTGTCATTTGTATCAACAGAGAGAAATAGCTGCGTGGCATTTGCATGACAATTGACAACTGATGCCATGACTACGAATATTTTGCCGCAGGGGCAGTGCATAAATGGAAAACGCAAGCGGGCCTAAGAAAAGAACCTTTCAGTGCCCCACTGGACAAACTCATCCGGGAGAAAGTGAAATTACCAGTAGATAGAATTACCATAAATTACCACATACAAGTCAAGTAAGCCATAAATGCAGCCCACTGTTGAAGACATTTTCAGCAGCATGCAGCCGCTGCCAGTATCAAATGTAGCACCAAGGTGTAAAAGAACAAAACCCAAGGACTTTCCATCATCGGCGGCTGAAAGCTGTTCATTCAACACTTTGATCAATAATGTTGTAAACGCAGGCTTTAAAAGAGCCGCTAATTAATGGGAAATTTAAGACAGAGAAGATATTTTGACCAAATTAAATTAGAGAAATGTTCTTGGAAGACACAGGAGGAAGGTTTTCTCCTAGAAATGACCTTTCTAAGGACGAGATGGATTTGGAGAGAAAATGAGCAGTAGGTTTTTTTTTTCAGTCTTGTCGGACGAGGCGAAGGATCGATGTGCAACCATATTTAGAAAATAACTTAAAAATTCCTCCCTGGGAGTGATCAGGGCTGACATTTGTGGAAGGAAGTGTGGTTTGGTCAGTAAACAGGACTTCATAGGAATAAGACAGTTTTATTTAATAATGCCAGAGTTCCCGCAGCCCTAAAATCTGCAATTAGATCTTTTACTTAGCCTCACTGTGAAGTTGGGTTTACAGCTTGACGATTTTTCATCACTGCTCTGCCTTTTGACAAGCACTTTGTAAAGCACAGATGTTATCCGGGGCACAGGGGAAAGGTACAATTTGGTCCAAAATAGAAGTACGAGTTTGTTAACATGACCCACTATTTTTGACACTTTTAATTTGGGGCTGCTTCTGCAATATAGATGAGATGTGGACAAATAAAATAAGACAAACCCACAATAATTAACTTTATTTCAAGATGTGTAAAAAAAAATGCTGAAATACTGGAAGAATTAAAAACTTTGCTGTTTTACAAGAAAGCCTGATCAGTTCAGGACTTGTTATGAATGTGCAGGCGTGAGCAGGTGGGAGGGTCTCATCAGTGATGTTTGTTAAACTTTGTATTAACATAAAATTCATTAGAATATACTTGTTTTGTAATATTTTGCCCAGGCTTGAGTTAATCATACCAAAACAGATTTGCAGCTTGTGATGTTGATGAGTTTGAGAAATTATCACAGTTTACTCTGTACAGTACTCAAGAGCAATTAGGTTAGAGCAATTTTTTTAAATTGTTGTCATTTTTTAATGGGAAAGAGAAAGAAACATGACACAAAGTGTTGCAGGAGTTCTGGATGGGCATTATCCGCAGTCTGTTCCTTTCATGCAATTAAAGTGTTTATGTTTGAAACCTTTGAGAGAGAGAATTAAGCCACGAATATCATTAAAATAAATAAAAAGCGAAACAACTTGACACACGGCAGTTCATTTCACAAAACGTGTTTATGAAGACATTTCCACAATGCCTCAGGACTGCACAGTTTTTTTTCCTGAAAAAACGAACAAAGATAACAACCAAAGAAGAAATCTGCTTACTCATCTCCATCTTTGAGTTAATTAAAACCTGTTTTCTTTGCACTGTTTTGCTAATTATGCTGGACAGAGTCTTTAATTGTTGTTAAATTCAGTCTCGTGAATGAGAGTATGCTGCTGCTTTTTGTGGACTCCTGTGTGAACTTTGTCTTAGAGCTGTAGTCGGGTGGAGTGGGAAGAGAGTCGTTGAATATTTGACCCGGGACTCTTTTCCTCTTTATGGTGTGCACAAGCTCACCTTCAAAGATCCTCCCTGCCAGTCAGCTTGGTGTAATTTTTATCTCTTTAGCTTGCTTTTTTTGTTGATCTTTGTCATGTAGACTGCTGTTGACAAAGGAGGGATGTGCAGGGTTGTTTGGTGGTTGACGTAGTTGGAGGAGCAAAGCCACCTGCAGCCAATGCAAGAGCAGGTTGACACTCCATCAACCACTGTGTCCTAATCGGATGTTTTGATTGGGCCGTGTTGTCAAACGGCCTTTCACAGATTATATGTCTCGTGTATTACTGTCAGAACGTAGTGGAAGTTTTAGCAAATATTACTCAAAGTTGATGTTATACAGTTTACCTGTAGCTAGCAGATCTGCGGCCTGTAGAGGAGGTGATGTGTGCTGCGGTCATGTTCGGTTTCGCATCACTGCAGCCCACACACTTAAAACACTCCCCCCTGAGAAAACACAACAAATCCCTTATTCCAGTTGCAAGTGGAAAAAAAAGCATTTACCCCAGCTCTGTATGTTCAGCAGCAGCCTCGTGTGGTTACATGTTACTGAAGCTCTCAGTGCTCCGGACAGTGCTCAAAGGGACTTGGGCCCCTCAGGCTTTTCCTTAAGAGGGATGACAAACCTAAGGTGGCAAGTTGAAAGTCAATCCATCAGTCTGAATGAATCTCTAGAAGCACTTATTTGGACAGAGGAGATAAAATAGAGGGAGAAAAAGCATTACTGTAACATAAGCTAAAGGCGGTTCCAGGAAGAACTGCACATCCAAGCACTGAACTTCAACATAGCCGGATTTCTTTACAATGGAGATTTTTCACAAACGTCGTTTCTTGGATATATTGCACTCTACAATTTAGAGAGGCTGCGTCGCACCAGCATTTAAAACACCAAAACTTGAATTTCATCTCTGATGACCTTTGACCCACAAATTTGTTCCTTTATCAGTAGCTGGCCGTGTTAACACTGCCGGCAGAGGAAGTAATGGCGGAAGCTATTGTAGCCACTCTTATTTAACCTCAGATGGAGAATAACGGCCTTCAAAAAAGGAACAATTTGCAGACATTTAAATGCGCCAGGAGTGATGGTACAAATATGTGTTTTTGAATAAACTGTGTGACAGCTGGTCGGCAGCTAACAAGGCTGTAAGCTTATTGACCTTTTTGCTGTCTTCAGTTAAACTCATTATGAAATGAAGTCATTTAATTGCTTGTAAATGAAACAATCTAGTGTGTTAGCGACATTTGTTCAAAACTAGCTTCTTTTCCTGAGTTTCTTGAAGATGCACAGATTATTTTTGCTGCTGACACGAACTTGACATTAAAGGTATCTCTTATTTTTTGTTGTGTGTATGTTTCCCACATAGTGATTCCTGATAATCACCAAATCACTGATACGAACACACGCTCAAAAGACCATAATGCCTTTGTGCCGAATGGAATATTTGTGCTTCGAGGGCAGGCTTGATACCACAGAAATCTGAGATTTACTGTTAGGGCTATATCCTGTTTGTTCATCCATCCATCGATTTTCTCCTCTTGCTTATCCTTTTCATGCTTGGGTGGGGGTGCGACTGCAGCCTAAACCGGAATACACTGGTCGATAGGCGGGGAACACCCTGCAAAGCACCTGAAGAAAACCTGAGGAGAACGCGCCTCTTGTTCTATTCCACGGAGGAAAAACTAACCTTTCACTCAAGTATCACTCGGATCAATGATCACTAGAACTGGTCTTTATCTCAGAAGAATGTCTTTTAAATCCACAGCCATCCGAGGTAACGTCAGTCAAACAAAGCAGCCCTGTTTGTTCTTCATCTAAGTACACTCTTCATTTATTCATTTGTGGCACTGCTGCATCATTTCCTTTGTCACATTCAGCCCTTCGTCTGAGGGTTCGTATATTCCAAACACAGCCTTCACTTGATAATCTAGGGTAGGTGTGTGCTGATCCTTCGGTAAAGCTGGAGGTAATTAAACCATTTGCCGTATCGACAGAGTAACCAACAGTGATTTCGAGCAAGCACAGGTGCGCGCGCACACACACACACACACACACACAGTGCTGGAAAAACGGAGAAAGCCACATTATATCCCAGCCTAACCATGGGAGTCTCCGAGGGAGGGGGGCAGGGATCAGCAGAGAGGGAAAAGGGTGAATACAGTATAAAGAGAGCTGGAGAAAAGACCAAGAAAGGAAGTTGGAGTGTGGCAACGTGAGCCAGTGGAAAACGGAAGAGTGTGGGAGAAAGAAAACGAGTGAGTGAGAGGTAATGAATAGCAAATCAGCTCCTTTATAAAACTCCTGCTTTCAGTGTTCAATCAGAGTAGCCCGGATTGGCAATTTTCCTCCGGCACAATGGAGCAGGCCCAAGAGGACTCTGGCCTCAGTTCAGAGAGAGAGAGGGGGGAGAGGGGTGGGGAGGGAGAAAGAGAGAGAGAACGATAAAGAGAGTCCTTGCCAGTACGCAACCCTACCAACCCAGCGCTCTGTCAAGTTTGGCAAAAACAGCACAGACAACAGGAGGTACTCAGTAGTGACTTGCTCTTTGACTCCTCTCCTTTCATACATATTCCTTCTTTTCAATGATTTATGAGGTAATGAGAGCGATCCTGCGATGGAGCGGCGGCTACATCCATTTGCATGGAGGGACTCCCCGTTTCCTCCTTTGACAGGAAATGGCCCCAGGGGTGGTGAGAGGGGGGGAATTTAGCATAAAAAAGACAGTATGCCCACAGTGTGTACTCTTATAGGTCGATGGCACGTCATTATTTGCATTTTTAACCGCTCGCATGACCCACCTGTGTGCACGTCTCCTGCCTTTACACCACCCTGCAGGGTGTTGAGATACATTCGTTGATGGGCAGTACATGCAGACCTCTGATGAGAATACTGATGATGATGATAAAACAGTGAATTTAGAGGAATTGTTTGTTTGTGTTTATTTACCCCAGAACGAAATGCAATGAAGTCGCTAAACACTGTAATGTTGTGTAGTCAATTTCCACATTTAGCAGCCCATTGAGAGACATAGCTGTCTTTTCTTTCTTTTTTTTTTTTTTAAGATAATTGTTATCGTATGACATGCCAAATGCAATTGGACTAGAATTGCTCATTAAAAGAGAACTGAGCATGAAAGAAAAAAGTCACACATAGCTAATTTAGTCCGGCCCTAATAAGACACTTGATCATTGCCACTTGAGCATTTATGCTATTAATTTTGCCGGGCACGATTTTCACTCACGAACTAAACTGTGGTGGTTACATAAAAGAGAGGGAAACAAAAACGTCCTAATTGCTTCTATAAATTGAGATGAAGTGCCGCACAGCAGGCCAAACTGTTGAATGCCTTTGTTCAATCGGCGCAACCTGAAATACAAAACAAACACACGCGTGCTCACGCGCATGCACGCACGCAGACCGGCCAGACATCCAAATACAGTCCTTCGCCCACAGGAAGCCGCTTTCACACACATCTCCGGGCACGTCGTACGCTTTGTATGGTGAGCGGCGTGGCGCGCATTAGAGGCGACTCTCAGGAGAAATAATTACTCTGGACAGCGGTGGGGCTGAATCCAGATGGACCTGGCAGCGGAAACCTGCTGCCAGTGCACACAACTCGTACCTGCCGTACAACACTCATTGCTAGGCCACCCAGCCCATAAAACAGCAACATTTCCCCCTGCATTAAGCCTCTTTTAGCTGGCTGGCAATGCACCGGGAGAGCTGAGCACACAAAAGCCTAATGCTGGCATGTGCACGGCATTGGAAAAGCCACAATTACGAGAAAATAGAGCAAGTTAAAATGAAGGAAGGAATGCAACAGGGTCTAATCAAACATAATAACTGTTATTGTACTGTAATTGTTGTAGTATATCTGTTCCTGTGAATTCCTGCATCCAGTAGCGGTTTTAGGCACGGGCGAACCGGGCAGCCGCCCGGGGCGGCATTAATTTCAGTTACGTGGGGGGCGG
>JBAJHX010000035.1:9537527-9563712 GCA_037176925.1 Amniataba percoides | reverse complement strand
ACACACACACACACACACACACACACACACACACACACACACACAGTGGCCTCAACTGTATTCTGCGGGCTGTTGATTTAGGTTGCCTCTCTGGCTTTCCCAGAACAGATGGTCCTGTAAACTTTAACATGAGTTTTGGAAAGCAAACGAGACTCTAGGAGGTCATCAAATCCAATTTTGTTATTATTTAAAACTCATTTTCTCTGCACAGCTTAATGCCCCTCGAATATTGCTTATGTTTTAAAAACCTGTTCCCCCAACTTGATACTAAACGCTGCATTAAAGCCTCAAGCCGTTTGTGCTCAGATTTCCACTTGCACACGCCGCACAAAGCCCCAGTTTGATCGTACCGAGCTGTAGCATTTCCTCAAATAGCTTTCTCTAAGCAGCGTAGCCAGCATTGTCAGTGCTACACATCCTTTGCCTCAGCTTTAATTACACTATAGTCAGACAAGCCATACAGGCAGCCGCCCCCTCTAGTCGCCACACGGATCAATAAGTGGACGGACTCCAAAGCCATTGCTGCGTGTAAAGAATACAAGCAGAACTTAGTGGTGGTGCAGGAGGAAATATGAGAAAATTGTCTTTGTCACCTTTTACTGTGCACTCAAATCTCTCCCCTGTTCATTAATTTGTTTGTTTCATCACCTTTGAATCAAATTTGATCCGGTGTGAAGCTGTTGAGGAGAGGAATGTGGTTTCATACCTCTTGTTTGCAGCAAATTAAAATGTTTGTTGTTGTCGTCAGGGTTTTTTTTTCCCTTTAAGCATTGGTATTCACAGCACACCTCATTTTGATTTTGTACAAGTATGTACTGTTTGTCTAAAGCAAAGCACAGACTGAAAGGATGAAAGGAGTCTTACTCATCCCAAAAAGTTTTTTTTTCTCCCCTAAAAAAAAAAAAAAAAAAAGGTATTTCTGATATTCAGATATAAACAGAGCAACTCCAGGGATGATGCTGAAATGAACATGGTGGCAGAGTGCACCATTACTGTACCAAGTGCTCCAACAGAAAGAGAGAGAGAGACTGGCGGGGGGTAAAGAGAGAGAAAGAGAGAGAGAGGGAGAGGGGAGGGGGGGATATGAAGTGAGGGAGACGGCGGACAGGGGAAGTGCTCAGATGGGCAGAGTGGAAGATTTGCGAGGATGGAGAGCAATATAGAAGAAGATGATTGGGAAAGATGGATAGGAAAAGATGAGAGACGGGGGAAAAAGAAAAGGTGGGGGGAGGTGGGGGGGTGATTTAGAGACAGCAAGAGAAGGCGGGAGAGAAATAGAGCTGAAAAGTAGTGAAAGGAGGGACGGGAGCTAAGGAGCCGACGACAGGAATAGTATAGAGGAGGTGTCACCGTCAAGGGTGTCTCAATGAGATGCCATAAAACACTCTCTTATTCTGCCTACTGTCACCGCGTAGAGTCGGGAGCCCACAAATAGAGGGGCTGAGACGCGCGCACCAACACTGGGACGCTAAAGACACACCGATGTATTAACATCTCACTCGTGTTTATTTGCCAACATTTCTTCTCCTGGCTCGCAGTGTGACGTGCCGACGCTGGTTTTTTCCCCGCATATCATTCTGTTACAGCAGGAGGGAGCAAAAAAAAAGACAACCACCACACAAATTTGTGTCCAGAGCAGTTTTTCAGTATTTCTGTCATGGCCATTTTCTTTGGCGACAGCAAAGGGCTGCATGAAAATAATCAGAGGTGATGCAGGGGTCAGATTTAGCTCATTTTCCTCTTTTACTATTTGTTTCTGTTGTTTGGAATCGGGGCGTAGGCGTCAACACCACAGAGCTGCCATCTGCACCGGGGTTGTTCATCCGGTGGCAGAAAATAACTCTTAAAAAAGTTCGTCATTAAAAAGAATCGAGCTGCAACAGTATTTAACGTTTCGTTGTTCGTTTCATCTAATGTGCGCATTAGATGAGACAGATTAGATGCAGTTATTGTGTTGACGTATTATGGGCTGTTGCACATTTTAAGTTTAAGGTTATCGCCAGTATTTTATCATCCTTAACTGCCTTTACAATCTCAAAAACAAAGCATTTTGATATGAATGTTGCAGTGTTTTGCAGTCATACCGTGTTTTCAGCGCACGCTGTCGTCCCTGAGCGCTGCATGAATATTCTGGAGAAAGCCCAAAATGGTTACGTAATCCAAATACTCTCCTCTGTCTTTAGGTACATGTTTGCTAGCCTTTGCTGTTTTCTACACAATACATACATTTCTGTGAGGCCATTTGTTTCCTGTGACCACACACCACCGTGTATTATGCAGCTGATCTTGTATCTACACTGCTGGAATCTACTTTCACATAATTAGTTTACTTCAGATAAAAATCTAATTATTAGTGTGTACGGTTATTCCTTTGGGACTGGTAGGGACTAAACCACCAGACCACCTGAAAACAACACGGGCCAACCAGATGATTTATGAGAGTTGATATGTGTTTTAGCACAATTTCAGAAGCTAAACCACTCTGAAATGTGTCCGCTCGCTCTGAACTGTCAAGATAGAGATCTAACAGCCAATCTGTGTGAGCAGATATATTTGTACAGGATCGTTTTGCTGGTGAGTGATTGAGTGCTGGGATGTTCCCTGATCAATCAGAAAATGAAAAGGAGCTAATATTAAGTTAGTATAAGTACAGGAAGGCTATTTGTTTGTCCTGTCCGTACCTTTTCATCACCATTTTTTTATACGCAGAATGTGGTCCCATTGCATCATTCTCTTTGTGAGATTTTTCTGACACCACGGAAGACAGATAAACGCACACGGGGCAGTAAATTTGTTGTGAGACACCAAAATTTGATTTCCCCTCGTGGGTCGATGCGGCGATGATAATGCATGATGACAGGCACCAAAGCCTTCCAATCAATGAGTCAGCCGCCAGTCGATTTAACCTCACGCTTGCTCATCCTGGTTCGTTTTTTAAAAAGTCAGCGTAAACACAGCCCGCACCAGAAGTAAAAAAAACAACTTTGCATCCTGTTTTTTTTCCCCCTTGGTCCGGAACTACACCCAGAATGATCCGCTGTCGTCGAGAATCTGTGTGGGCGGCTGCTGAACACGGTTGGCTACCAATAAGTAAAAGCTGGTTGTCGCCTATACAGTACTCACACAAAGCCTGCTTGGAGTCTCACATACCATGCAAACAAACACCTTGCTACACAGAGTGATTATTTCGAGGTGTCTGAGCTGTCACTGCTCACGCCGGAGGGCATCAGCTGTGCAACAGTACGGCGCACTCCCGCTCAGACGCACACACCCACCGCGGTCAGGTTGTACTAATGAAGATATCGCAGAGCAGCGCGAGCGGGCGGACCAGCGAAGCCAGAGAAAGGTCAGTAAGGCAGCTGAAGTGACACTCAGCTCAATGCTCCTAATTGCCCTGTTTGAGGAGAGAGCGGAAACACGGGCATGCGACAGGCTCTCGCTTGGTTTGCTTCAGAGAACGGGGCCGCATTAATGACAGGCTTGCGCGCGTGTTTGTTGGTGTCATTACCAGATGTTGTTATTTGTTAATGAGAACGGCAGGAAAAAAAAAAAAAAAAACTCTGGAAGTGGTGCGCACTTCTGACTAAAGTAACGAAAACGCCTCAAGATGTGTTCACACATAACAACCTCTCATGAATAACTTTGAAGAGTGTAAGTATAAATGGAGATTTGTTGAAGTTATAATTAGTAATATCCATAGGTTAGTGCTGAGCATCCTGCAGGAAAAACGGCCTTCTGTTCTTTAGTTTCTGGCAATTGCCATGTTTGGAGGAGGTGCTGTTTTTTTTTTTTTTCTTAAATATATATATATATATATTTCTTTATTTGGAAGCAAGTTATAGATGCATGAAAAGACACAGTCCTCTACAAGCATCATAAATAAAATATATACACTATGTGTGTTTACTGCTCAGAGTGGGAACATTTCACTGTATTAAAAATCTGCACACCTATCCTGGATTGGAAACACTGTCATAGGTCTCTAAGACATTTTTAAAATGATGTGAGCAGTCTTTTAAAAAGTCAGCATTCTTTATTTGCTGATATCAGGATTTCAAGAACATACCATTAAGCAGCTGTTCAGTAGATTTCCATTAGGAAGAAACAGCCAAAAGCCAAAAAGAAGGGAAAAAAAGAAAAGAAATCGCAATTCCCTCGAACATTTAGCCTCAGCTTTGACCATTATTCTACTACTGGTGTTTCCATGATGAGGAGTCTTTCCATGGAAGAAGCTCTACCTCTTTCAAGGTGTCTTTTACTTGGACATCATGAATGCTTGTCAGAGGGATGTCAGTCGCTGACACCTGTAGGACAGAGAGGTGAGAACATCAACATGTCTGTGAGCTGTGAAACCGATCGATCGTTCAGATCCCTCTGGTCTGGCGTCCCCCACCATGGCTGTATCCATTCATATTCTATGCCTCCGTTTTTAATATTTGAGATGCTTGAACTCTAAGAGAACTTGAATTTGAACAGCTCTACTGTGCGTCCTGTCTATTTCAACTGCAGCAAAATTTAGTCACTTAACTGGCAGGGCAGCAGGCACAAGGTGGAGTTGGTAAGTGGATTGCCGGCGCCCCAAAGCCGATTTATCTGATAGATGTTTGGACCCGGTCCGTCGGGTTGACCTCCGGGGCAAACTGTAAATTAGATTTTTTTTTTCCCCCCCAGCACAGACTGTGTTGCTGTGTCACCACTGTTTGTCATCCCTTCACCACCTTCAGCAGAGGAATCACTTGGTATACAGATATTATGAACTCCACAATAGCGAGTGTGTCACGTCTCCGGGGAGCAGGCATTGTCCTGGATGGTGCGATCCCATTACGCCAGAGAAGACAAGAGGAGAATGGAGACAAAAGGGAGGAGGACCGTTTGGGCCATGAGTGATAGATGGCGTGGCCAAGGAAATGGTCTGGAAGAGAATGCTGCGTCAAGCAGTCAACTGGCCAGGCATCGATTTAATCTTGTGCACTCTCCTGACTTGATCGTGTCACAGCGAGATTGAAAAGCCTAAGTGGACGTGGGGCTGTGTTCACTCACCTGAGCACACTGCGCTGATAAGCCCACAATGAAGCTAAAAGTGGGCTGAAACACTGGACGAAATAGAATGGCGGTGGAACATCACAAGACACAGGGCAAGACAGCTGTTTCGGGCCGCTAACAAGCAGCTAAATCCGCTAGAGGGGCCGCGCTATCGATTTATTCTGGGGTTGGAGAAGTCACAAAGCTCATGCAATTGGATCCTTTGTATCCAATGGATTTTGACTCAGATATCTACAGAGATCCCTTCAGCTAAAAGACCATCGATTGGGCTAAAGAGATTTTTATCTAATGAATATTCTAATTGCTGTCATATGAAACGAGGTCGGTTAGCTGTGTGAAGAATGTGTGTTTGAATAGGGCTGATAGATTCTAATAAAGCACGAGGATTAAGTGGCGGTCTAATATTTATGTATAGCAGAGGGAAATTGATATTGATCCCGAGGCCATCCTGGTTTCTGTGTTACATGTCACTCCCTTTCTCATCTTTCCCGCTCCCTGCACAATCTGCTGTGCAAGCGCACAAATGTCATAAAGTAATCTTTAATTAAAGAAAAAGAATTTTATGTGAATGAAATTTAATTTGATGTATCATTTTCTGACATTTAGCCCACTCGCGTTGCATTGTGGGATCAGTCAATGTTCGGGATTAGCCATAATCCTGGGTATTCGGTGAATACATTCATTAATGGAGAAACGTGTTCAGACGAGTGTATGCACTTTTGCTGACTTACATACTTTGTGACGGACGTGCACATGCATGAAAGCCGTCAACACATTCTGCCTAACTCTCTCCACTCAATACACTGGGTCACAGTTATTCTTTACCTCTCCTGTTGGTCTGCACATTATGCATTACCGCACGTCCACGGACAAGCTGTATAAGCAGGGACCCCCCCCCCCGCTCTCTCCCCTTCTCATGTTTTTAAGATTGAGTGGCAGTCTCACCTTGACCTCCAGTGACTTCACTGTGATTCTGTATGCCACCAGTGCACTCCGGCTTCCCATTAGAGAGATTGTCCGGGACAATCAAAACAGTATTAATTTTTAGTGCTGTGTTGTGATCATAACAGGCTTCCATTTTCCCATAGATATCTCCTGCCACAATTCATCACAATCGCTTACGGAGCTGCTCAGCCTCCTAACACGGTTTCTCATCCAATCCATTAGCAGATAAAATAGTTCCATTCCTGATAACTCAATAGTCACACAATTTAGAACCAAAAATACTAGAATGCCACCTGCATGAAAAAAAAAAAACTTATTTCACTGCATCGTCGCTGCCTCTTTTGCAAATTAGTTGTGTTTCAGAGTTCTGGCGTTATCTCTGATCAGCGAGGATTTGCAGGCTTACGTGGTATTATTCAAACATTGCTTAAACATTGATTTATTCAGGGGGAAGAGCACGCCATCTCCACTCCAGCAGCACCTTCACACATCCACACACACACACACACACACACACACACATGCATGCATGTGGGAGTTGTTCAGTACAACTCAATTCAGCAATCTTTTACTGCTGTCCAATGAGCAGAATATCAGTCTGATTGGGGGTTTTGCTTTGCCTAAAGGGAACACAACAGACACATAATGAGACATTTATGTATCCATGTGTGATGGAAAGAGCGAGAGTCGCTGGGTTTTCTTGGTTCGAGCTCCAAGCTGTCAAGGTCTTCTAATTGAGGCGTTATTGCCTGTGATGGTGGGCTGTAGCAGCGGGTTTATAGCTGTCTTGACCTCTTAATTAAAGTCCAATAGGATTTCTAATGAAGAGAAAGACGGCCTTCTGTCTGCGGCTATGCGGTGGATGTTGTTCTCATAACATCCGCGCGGACAGCCGATGGCACCGCCCCCTCCTTACGGCAGCCTGAGGCTTCGAGCTAGCTTTACTCAGCATTCTCTCTCTCGAATTTCACAAATTGTTGTGCTGAGAAAGCAAACCTTTACAATGCATAGGCCCTGCTCAGCGGAGAGCGTGCAATACCTGAGACACTGAGCAATGAACGTGCCTTTCTTTTCTTTTCTTTTTTCTTTTTTCTTGTTTATCACGAGTATTTGTATGGTGTGCACAAATAATCAGGTTACGTAAGGTGGAATCTGGGACACTGTGTGCAGAGGATGTGCCACAAGGTGCTGAGCATGCCCCCCCCCCCCTCGCTTGCTCACTTGCTCGTTTGCTTGGTTATTTGAAGTGAAGCATCGTTTGTGTGACAACAGCAAAGAGATTGTGTTGACATGCTTTTGCCGTGTCCATCTAAGCTTGACAAATGAGGGTATTCAGCCTTAAAAGATCTCAATTCTTGTTGTTTTGCTGCCTTTTTATTTTCTGTTACGTTAAACATTCATTAGGAATCCTTGGCACAGTACAGTGGAACTCTTAAGTTATTAAGGGGCAAAATGGAAAATTGTTCATTAGTAATGTATTGCGTAGTGAAGCGGAGACTTGCTTCCACTTTTCTTGGCAGAAATCATGTATATCACTCCGTCAGAGGATAGCATCTGACTGTATGTATCTGATTTAAATACAACCTTTACCTCAACTTTGTTCCCTTGTTTATTATTCATGTTATCTTGATCACACGCCACTTACTGCAGAGCTTTTTTGGCTGGATCACATATTCGCCATCCACTCAGATTGCATTACTGGGGCAGTTAAAAGTAACGTTTGAAGACCTCCACTGGGACATAAAATGCAGGGCAGACTGGGCTCCGATGCGGAGCTTTGAACCACTGGCCCTTGCTCACTAAAGAAAATCAGAGACGAGGTGAGAGAATGGTGCTCGCTGAGAGAAGAGGTGCGGGATAAAGTTACTCACTTTCGTGCATATTTTAGGGGCCATTAGAGATCTTTTCCCTTTTGATATATGCAAAGGTGCTTGAAGACATGGAAAAGCACTGTACAGGTGTTTGATTGTCATGAATTTTAAATGCCAAGAGTCCACTGACGGCTGCACTTCACAATGGGCTCTTGGCTAACCTCCATCATCCTCAGCTCTGGAGCCAACCTATAGTGTCACTGTGGATTATTTCGACCTTTATTTTTCAATTTTTGCCATATATCCAGGAATAATATCTCAAGTAAGTCATTACCGGGTGGAGGAGAATTGTGTGAACCATCTTTTGTCCCACATCCTTTTTAATTCTCCAGACAGCAAAGGAAAGTAAAGCTGATGTAGCCGAGAGAGTCAGATTGATATTGTCAGAAGTTAACACCTTCCTGCAGAGTAGAAAGAGTGTTTTCAAATTATAGATAAGCCTTTGAAAGTGCTCAAGGCTTTCATGGAGCCGTAAAGCTGAACTTGACACCTCAGATAGCTCTTAATCTCTACTGTAAAGCTGGAAGTCAGACTGTGGAATATAATGTGTTGCAATCAGAGTGTCACAGGTTGAACAATGATATATTCTTATACGGCACTATTCATTTCCACAGCAACTGCACAGTTCACTATACTATACAAATCAGGTGATTTAGCGTTGCACTTCGTCTTACTTAACCTGGAGGACTTGTAAGAAACTTAAAGAATCAAAGCAGGTAGCCAAGGCAGTGATATTTTGACTTTTAGTCCTTTTGACTTCTTGACTGGTCAAGCTTTATCTTAGAATTCCTTTCATGCGTCTCTCTGAAGTGGCGTGTTTCATTAGACGCTTACCGCCTGGTAAACGCTTGTGTCTTTGAAACTTAACACCCCCATTTTGTACCGCAACCTTTGAGGTCTCCAAGCCTAAGCTGAGATAACCCTGATGATATGATTCAACAACTACTGGATGATTTTTTTTTTCTAGTGCCATCATGAGGTTGATGTTTTGTTAACATTACCAACCACAGAGCCACAAGTGTGGCCGTGGACTCTTTTTCAGCCTTAAAAAAAAAAAAAAACTCCGGAAAAACAGAAGAATTTAAGAACTTGTATTCCCAGTCTAAGTGGCCCTCCTCATTACGACTAAACCCATCTTCACGTGTAAAATTGGTGGAGTGCCCTTTCAGCATAATACATGTAAATATTGTGCTGTGAAAAATGCCAGCGGGGAAAGCAGGCTATAAATTTAGTTCATCAAGTAGAATCCTCTTCTTTACACTGTGGATGGATAATGCAGTACAAATTATAGGCAATAGGCTATTATGGCTTAATGATACTGAGGAAGAGTACATTTTTCATGCAGCCTGCTATATTAAGAACACATCTTCCGCCACCTTCGAAACAGATTCCACGTTCAATTACCATTTCTTGGTGGAAGATAAGTATGTTTTAAATCAGCCCATTTAGAAACAAAATGCAGTAATTGAGCCAATTTAAATGTGTAGTAGACGGCGTTCCTTGTTTGTAAGATGATATAGAACACAGCGCTTTGAAGGGAATGTGAATTGTTTTGCCCAGAGACTGAAATAACATGTCGCTAGCCTGTATTGCTGGCCTTGCACCTTCTTTGTTATTTACTGCCAGCTTATAGCAATACCTCCACTGCGTGTCAACAACTGTTTGTGCTGTCGATAAAGCAATCGGCACCAAACTTGTGGCCAAATTCTTCTAGAAAATATGACACTTTGTTGTGCCGTTGTAAGCCACTAGACAGTGTGAAACAGATGATGTGCAGTGGAGAGAGGGAAAAAAGCTTTGAGTATTTCACCCTCCATAATCAACCTTGCACATAATGACAGATGATTAATGATATTAATACAGAAGCTGTGCACCTAGCCATTTCCAGAATATTAACTTTTTTTTTTGTATTGAATCTCATTTTCGCCCTGCCAAACATTTAATAACATGGCAAAACAGCATTGTTTAAAATAAAACTTGATGCTCTACACCTTTTCTAACATCTGGCCACACAGCAGTAATTTATTCATAAATTCACTCAATAATAGAGCCCCGCTCTTATTTTGCAGCCGGTGTTAAAGCTCTCAGGAAGAAGTGGATGTGAAAAAATGTGAGAAAGAGGGTTGTTTTCTAGGATTTTACTTATTTATCGAGCCCCCTTACAAAGTACACTCACATTAGAGTGAGCTGTCAGGTTGCAAGTGTGATTGCAGTCGAGATTGTATACGCTGCACAATGCCTTTAATTATGTCGCTGTCTCTTCTCTGGCAGAAAAGACAAAATGGATCAAAGGCTATATGGGAAAGAGTAAGTTAGCAATTATCTTCTTTTGTCTGCTATCACTGTCAGTCAACGGAGGCCTGCTTTCTAAACGACTCCAGAGCAAAACCGGAGAATAAACGCTGATAGATGAGGTAATAATGGTGCCGCGCGTAACGTGTTAATAAAGGCACTCTGCATCTGCTTCTGACATTACTCAGAAGTGACTTGATTGCCCATGCGATAAGGACAAACTAAGTAAAGAAAATCGAATCATCTAGTCGTCTGTAGGCTCCTAGATGTTGCCCCCGCTCTCCTCTATAGGTGAAGATAATAAAACTGATTTGAGAGGCGGGCTGTAGAAAAGTGTGGTCAGAATAATTCTCGCCTTAGAAATAGTTCAGCTTTTGGATTAATTGGGTAAAAGTTTCCAGACATTGAGGGGCAGTGCTCCTGTTTGAGACAAATAACTTAATCTTGTTGAGGAGGACTCCTTCAGCCTTTAAAGTCACCTTCTCAAAGTCTTAACTGAAGTGGAAATGTTTAGGCAAGTACCTGGTCTGAGTCATTACTGAGAACTTCAAGTTTAGTTTAAGATTTCAGTCCTGGTTGAAAGCCACACCACTTGGTGGGAGCTGAAGTTTAATACTGACTACTCCAGTAATTCTTAAAATCACTCTTCTTTCAAAAAAGACATTTCTCAATAATTGGCCTTTTTCCCAAAATGCATTAGCCACCATTATCTGATTTCTTGCTGGGCATAGCATGATCAATTTTCCACACAGCAGCAGAGAACAGTAAAAGAAGCTTTGGTTAGTTTTTTGAGAGGTCTGACAACAAGTTTTAACTTCTCTCTCTTGTTCCATCACTTCCTGATTGATGTTAGCACCAATCTGCTGTAAAAAAAAAAAGGTGCTTTTTCAGGAACAATCACAGTTAGGAATTTGAACACCGCACCGGAAAGGACTAACAATTACTACACTTGCTGTTGCTCGTTAAAAAATAGTGTCAAAAATGTGATTTGATTTTCATCATTTTCTTTTCCGGGGCTTGAAAATAAACATCTTCGCATAATCACGGTAGGAAGTCAGGTGGCTCTCTGGCAAGTATTGTGTAACGAAAGATGGAGGAGGAGGAACAACTGTCACAAACAAAATATTACTGATTGTAATCGATGAGTTTCTGTTTGCGGTATATTGCTACTGTCCATCATTGTGGCCCAGTCATTATGTGCAATGAAAAGTCAAGTCAGAAGTTTAAGCGGATTTTATAGGATTATCCTTGCTCTCTGTACTGATATACATGAGTCTAAAGCTTATTTGTCATATTTTTAGTTTACACTCCTTATTTCTTTGGTGGAGGAGATACTCTTCTGGTGAATTATTTGACAGACTGAATATGAAAGGCATGTACAAATGTGTGTGACATTTATTTAGATTAGTTTGTTTCCCCTCCTAATATTAATGCCTGTATGAGCATAATCTTATAGAGAAGAGGTTGATGGGATAGAGATGGGAGACTTTTTTTTTGTCAGTTTGACATCCAGGTAACCCACTTTTGCTTCGGCATGTTTACTCTTTGATTATCGGGAGAGCTGAGGGAAGCACTATCTCCCGCCTGCCAAAACCAGGCTGGCAAGCTGTCACAACACCGATGAAGACGCATATACCACCTGGGTGTTTTTTAGGTGATGACACACATTCACACAAACTCATGCACACACACACACACACATACATACGTTGGTTTGGGCATGCACGCGCACACACACACACAAAAAAATGGTAGTTGGTCTTGACAACAAAATATATTCCTGTGGTGCAGAAATTTCACAGCAAAAGCTCCAATATTTACTCTGTGTGCATCTCTTGAATTGTATACATTCACGTGTATTAAAATGCATCTATATCAGCCTGGCAGAGATGAGTCTTGTGCTTTCCGTTATATCAGTTGTACCACAAAAATTGCTGCATTATTGATAGAATAACACTCTTCGTCTGCTGTCCAAGCTATCCAATAAAAGCGAAAAAACATCTCCTTGAAAGAGAGCTGTTTCTCAAAGATAGATCATGGTGTATTTGCATCTTTACCACAAGGAGCACCGCCCTTTATCTTTGATTGATGTTCAGCTCTTAAGAAGCAGCAGAAACCCGACGCGATGCACTCACAAACACTTACTGTACTGTAACCCACCTCACAGACATGCAGGATAAATCTTGATGGGGAAGTGTGCGACTGCTGGTGCTCACCCCTCCCTGATTTTCCACCATCTAGGTATCTTCAAACAAGGCTTCCCAACTCCCCGCTGTTTCAGTGGGGCTGCTGTACAACAGATAAGAGTTTGGTCGTACTCAGTGGCTCCCATGTGTCAATGTAACTTTGAGTGTGAATGGGGGCTTTGCTGATAAAGAGAAGCAACCAGATTTTTTTTTTTTGTCCAAACTCTAAAAAAAAGATGTGGCCGTCTGAGTGTGAAATAGTCGATCTGAGCAAAGAGTCAACATTTGTCTGTTCTTGTTTTGATTGGACAACATCTGGCATGTGTGTGGGAGTGCCTCGGTCGTGGCGCGCGGCTGTTATCAGAGTGCGTGTGTGCGTCCACGTTTGTGTGCGCGCGTGTCTGTTGTGTCCTGAGATGACAGATGAGAGGTTTGCATCAATATTTGAACAAAGCGCTCTGGCATCTCTTTCTCTCGAGGCCATGCTGTTTTTAAGAGTCGGAGAGGCAGAGCAGGGATATATTGCATGTGTGACTCCCATTGCAAAGAAATTACAAGTTACAGAGTAGCTTTAGGGCTCCAGGCATTTCTGCAGTCTGACTGAAGTCACTTTGAGACTTGCCTCGGGACAGGGAGGAGAAGAACCAGAAAGGAAACAGGGATGTGGTTTTAAATAATGGCACTAAAATATGGCTGGTGGTTATCACCTTGATTTCCTGTAGTTTGTTTAGATTTTTGAAAGAGCGCCGCAAACTTTGCTGCGCTTCGACCAGAGAGCAGATCAAATTTTTAGCAGCATCTGTGCGCATCCAGCTGGCGTGCATAAGGCATGGTTGCTAAGCAGTTCATTACCTGTCAGCTTGTCAGGGGGACACCTCCAGCACTCGGTGGATGTGCTCTGATGTGGTTGAATAGCGGCTATGTGTCTGCAAAACACCGAACACAATCAGGCTTTCGCGCGTTACCGCCTCTCTCGTTCGATTTGCTGCTGTGCCGGGAGATCAAGAAATTGCGTCTTTGCCTGTCTATCTTTCCCCCACGGCGAACCTGTCATTCAGAAATCTCTGCAGACAGAAAGGAAGTGGGTGTAAGGGTGGGGGGGGCGCATCGCAAAGGTTGTGATCCTTCAACGTGGCCAAACTCGGCCGGGAACCAAAAACATGTGCCTGTGTTTTTGGACCAAGGTTTCCCAGAAATCTTCCCGCTGAAGATTTTCTGTTTTTCTTTGTCTTTCTGCTGTGCACTCGGCTGATCCGAGCAGATGCTCCCCAAGTGCATCTCACTATCTTCAACACCCACCTATCATCTGCTTCACCAATCTCCCTCCACCCCCATCTCCTCTGCTAGCTTCACCTCTGATCCTCAATCTAGACCATCCATCTGCTGCACAGAATTGCGTCAATACTGCCTATGAAGCCACCTCACACTGGGCATATATAATTAATGCAGCATTGACCATTGCCAAGCTGTATTTATTCATGTATTTACACAAACACATTAGCCTGAAAGTCGCTGTTTACACAAATGCAGCGGCACATAGCAGGATGTAAAATCCACAAAATGCATCCCCGTCCACCAACTAACCATATTTCTCAAACCTGTTAGAGAAATGTCAACATGATGAAATAATTAACAAATAATTATGCCACTGACTCTTCAATTAGAATTAACAAACTAAGAATTAATTAGTAGATTTGTTTGGTAATTTAGTGCTAAACAGCTGCTTCCTGCTTATTAATACTGAATGCTGCAGAGTGAGTTGAAGTGGTTGGAGAACTTCCTGTGCTTCTGTCCACTTTTCCCCCCCATTTTCATTTTTAACATCTCTGGCTGAGTTAAATAGAACTGATGATGCACGATATCTCCCAGTTGATATTATTTTGAAACGGCAGCATTTCTCGGATATTATGGAAAGGGCAGTTCCTCGTATGTAAGAATAATTCTGGAAATGAGATGTCCCGTAGAATGTTTTAGGCTTCAAGCCACTGATTATTGGATAACACATTAAGGCAGTGTTGCATTTTATTAAAGCCATATATTCTCTCCCACTCTCTGTGTGTCTTTCTGCCCCTTTCGCACACAGGCACACACAAGCTTTCTCCTCTTTTTTGCTCTGTGCTCATGCTGTTGGAAGTCTGAAATCAAGAGATCACACGTGTGCTGCTGTGACAGTGAGTCAGTCCGGTTCAATGAACATTATTCATGAAGAGCAACTGAAATGGCAGGCACAAAGGGAGCACAAATAAATAAACTTGCATTAAAGACCGGCAAAGCATAGAGAGTGACAATATTGTGGTTATTGGAACTGCAAGTGCAAGGTCGTTTATATCCATTATAAGTCTTGCAGCAAACACATTTGGTGTGAATGAACTCTTTACGTCTTGTTGTCTTGTGAGATCCGTCAGCTTTTCCCTGTTTTAGAAACGCTCTGATCCAGGCAGGGGTTGTTGCGTCACAGGACGAACTCCATCAGGACCTCGCTATGATCTTGAGTGGGAGCAGGAAGGTGAGGAAACAAAAGTCCAGGTCATCTGCAACTTTTATGACACTGGGGTTTGGTACACACACTCCGCTGGTTGCTTCTATACAGTACAGAGAGCAGCAGGGAGATGCCTGTTGGGGGTGTGTTTTTGTAGCGGCGGTTAGAGTAGCTACCGTTGTCAAGAAGTCAGTTATCCATAAGATCAGCTGGTGGTGAGAAAACAGGACGGCAGGTTGTCTGCCAGGATATGAGGTTGCAGTGTGCTGAAAGCGGAGGATAATTTGGCAAACATCAGGCATCTGGCTGCTGCCGTCAGTCTCTGTGAATCACTGTGAGTGCTCTGGAGCAGCAAGTCCTCTCCTCTCCGTGTGGAGCAGCCTGTGCTACCACCCAAAGGCTTTACCAAATTAGCCCAGTCAGCTAGGGGCTCTTTCTCCCTCATTTCTTTTAGATTTCCACTAAAAGCCGTGAATGCATTTAACTGACGTAAGAGACCACACTTAATTCAATGCTCTTAATTTTGCATGTGAGATGGAGTGTTTGCTGCACTTGAGGAAATTAAAACGTTTGCGAGGGAGTTCCCACGCAGGTCGCCTCACGGCTGACTAGTGATATTACCGGACTGCGCCTGCACTTCCGAGGACAAAAGTTTGCCTGTGTGCGGGACAGAGAGAGGAAGAGAGAAAGAAAGAGAGAGAGAGGGTGTTCGATAGAGCCATCACTCAGCCCTTTGGCAGTGATGTCTTGTTTTTTTTTTCCTCTCAGTCTCTGCTAGACGTATCGGTGCCCCTTGTGTGTTATTGCCCAGCTGAAGCGTTGGTTGTGGATCACTGTGAAAACTGTGAAGCGAGGGGCACAACGGTCCCTTGAGTGACGGCGGCGAAGCATATTGAGGAGAGATATTGGACCTCAGGAGCGTGAGGATGGACCAGTAACAGGCCTGCACCTTGTAAATGTGTTGCAGAACGGTGCAACTCATGTGACAGCAGCACACGGAGCCTCACTGCCATGTGTGTACTTTCTACTCAGTGCAGTGCCAAGGAGGGGGGGGGGGCATGCTATAGTTCTTGCTCGCCGTCTCATTGCGTGATCTATATTTGGCCATTTCACGAGCAAAGATACTGTTATGCTGTTCCCAGACAGTTAAGTGCTTGTGCCCCCCCCACCCAAGAGTCACATGTCCCACCACCAGCCTGAGGTTAAATCACGCCAGAGTGTCTCTTCGTGTGTCTCGCCTAATCTGTCTGCTGCAATACTATCCCACCTGCTAAATAAGAAATGAAAAAGCGTAAAGTGGACGGACAGCTACCTTTGAAATAAAGCCTGTAATTCTTGACTAAACCGCGCTGCTGTTGATGTTGATATTTGAGGTATTAGCTGCAGTGGCATTAAACTGTCATGTTGGTGAGCATTAGTATAATACCTGATCTATTAACAAATGAATCATTACTTGCAGGGCTGTGGCTTTGTTTGGCAACCGCGTTTGTTTATTCATGCTCCCATCTATCATCGTCTGGATGCACACTCACGTCTATGTTTCGCATCCATCCAAACACAAACACGCCATGTCAATGCTCCGTGCGCAAAACAAATTGGAGCGCTCTGTACAAGAAAAGCTTGCCTGGGGCTAGTCATTTTGAAATTAAAAGCATGTCTCTTTGTTCAGCTTCAGTTCCAGGAAAGAGGGGGAGAATGCGAATGTGTCGCGCGGAGGGGGAGAGGAGCGCCGCGCGGGAGCTGTGATTTTCGCAGCCAGGGAATCACACAGTCTTTTATCTATTCCCCTCAATCAGGAGACATCCGGCAGGAAAGGTAGGAGGATTAGATTAGCTGGAGAGAGGGAGCGCGAAAGAGAGAGCAGGTTCTCTAATCCTGATGGGGTTTTCAGAGGTACAACCATCACTGTGGAGAAACATGCGGTGTGCATTAGGGAGCTGGGATCGGGAGGGGTGGACGCGGGAAGGTTTGCCTCACAAAACCCTTCACACTGCATGAAAGGGGTTCCAACAAACTAGGGGATTAGTCAGAGTGTAATTACACTCGCGGGGGCCTCAGAGGTAGCAAAACGTGCGTTGACTGGAGCACACCTCTGACAGACTGGAGAAGAAGGGAGTAATGCCTGTTAAAGCGTCGCCGGTGTGTTTTCTGTGAACGCTTCGACCGAATTAACCGTCTTTAGTGAACACAAACTTCTGAGAGATCCCAGAAGTCTTTGCGTCTTTGACTGCCTGATCGACGCTTGGACGTCCCTTTCCCGTCCAGTTTCAGTAAATTGTTTATTCCAGTGAATTCTCCATTTTGTTTTCATCCCAAAGGGGAGATACCTGCGGATTCAATTTGTTGACATTGTTAACAAGTGATTAGCGTGCAGTGTCACACCTCTGTATACACTGCTTTGTCGTTGTGGTAAAAACAAACAAAAAAAACAAAACTCCAACCAGTTTCAGGTGCTGTCCCGCCGCTCAGTCACTTCCCCCGAGAGTCTTCCCATAAAATCGGGATTTCTCACCGTCCAACAAAACTGCAATTTTACTGTTGCTATTGGTTACCCATGCAGAGAAGAAAAACATATACTGAGGCAGCAGTGCAGCTGAGATAACCCTTACCCAAAGCTTCACATTTCCTCGAGGAGCTAGGCAACTCGCTCTTCAAAAAAACAGAAGAGAACAATGAAAAATACTGACAAACCGTAACACTAATGACATAAACTGTTAAAAAATTAAACGGGAATTGTGCTTTTCATCATGATCCAGCTTTCTGTGTAACACCATGGCATCTCTGTGTACTTAAAATATTAAACCTTGTGGCGCGCAGGAGGATTTGTGATACAGTGGACTTTCTGTAAATGATTGTATTGTAACGTGGTGGCAGAGAATGGACTGTGGGGACGGGGTGTTTGTGTTGTGTTGTTTTTCATGTTGTGCTCCAAAGGGATTTATTTGAGGGAGACGTCGCTGTAAGGAATAATGGCTACGAGTTGGTTGCAAGTGTGTGGCGGGGGCGGGGGGAGCGAGCGTTGGATGGCGGGAGCTGGAGGAAGACAGAAACGGGGCCACAGTAGTCTTGAGGTGTTTTGATGATTCAACTGCAGGGTTAGTTTGAATCGAATTTGAATAATGTTCCTCTCATTTTATTCAACAGGTCCCCGAGGTGAAGCCCTGCAGCATGGCCAGTCCGGGACGCTGCCCCACTTCCTGGAGGAGCCTGTCGATGCCTACATCGTCAAGAGCAACCCCATCAAGCTCCGGTGTCAAGCCCGGCCCGCTCTTCAGATATTCTTCAAGTGCAACGGCGAATGGGTCCACCAGAGCCAGCACATGTCTCAGGAGCACACCGACCTGGGGACAGGTACAGTAAACACCCGCTGAATGAATAATGTGACATTCACATGCAGTCGGGCAAACTTACAGGATATTCAGACAGACATACACCTTGCGATTTGAATCTTTTTTTTTTTTTTTTTTTTTTCCCGCCAACCTTCCTCCTGTCACTTTAACTTACGAGACTGGCGTTCAAATCTCTGATAGCGGGAACTGAAGTCTTAAAAATGAACTTTGCAAATGGGGCTTTATGACAATGCCTGTGGCTACGTCCAACCCTGCAAATATATTTGCCTCAATTCTTTAGCGCATACTGCATGTCACATTTGATCTAAACTGAAATGACAACTGTTAGACCGTGAAAGGCACCTACTTGTTCAATTTTGGGGTTTGACTTTGAACTCCGAATGGTGTCTTTTACTGATGCAACTCGCAGAAATACGGTTGTTGTTGTTTTAACGTCAAAATTAAGTCATTCAGACCACAAACACACTTTTCTCTTTTTCTCTAAAGCCCTTGTATGTTTTTGTTGCATCATCTCACAATTGATATTAAACCTCTGATGAATTAATGTGTGTTTATACAGCAAATTGGCAGAATAAAGTAAAACAAAAACTGAATTATACTTTTCTTTTTTCAACCCCAAAAAGTAGTAGTTACTTTCCAGTAGAGGAAAGTTGTTGGGTAATCAGGGTGCTAGTCTGACTGTTTTTATGTCTTTTCCTATGTCGTATCCACATTAGCAGCAAAAAAAAAAAGTATTAGCTACACTAATAATTAGGTCTGGCGTCTGCACTCAAAATCAGATGACCATCATCTAATTAGATTATAACTTACTGAAAGAGGTCAGGATGAAGGCAAACTATTTATGAGCCTGCCTCGGTTGCTATTAGCGCGACAGTGTTGATGCTTCACTTAACACACAGCAACAATCAATACGTCCTCCAAGAGTTAACAATGGACCTCTAAATTTTTACTGCCTCTAGTCTGGATTCATGGCCCTGCTCCCATCTGGCTCCTTATCACCATTCATATCTGTTCCCACTGGGGGCGACACGAGGAAGACGACATACAGAAGGGTAGAGAGAGAGAGGATAAAAGCCTGAAAGTAGAGCGTCTTAAAACTCCACCTGTGCTTGTATCTCATAAAGTAGAGATCCGTCCGCTGAGTCGGGATGTGTCCGTCTAACCACAGGCTGCTGATGGAAGATGTGACAAAATAGAGAGCGTGTGGAATCAAGGTTTTTATTTGCCTTCATTGTAACCTTGACCCTCGCTAAAAATGTAGAAGCAGCACAGAAACTGACTTCCAAATACACTGACAGCATGGTTGGGTGGATTTTGTAAAGGAAAATAAAGTTTTCTTTTTTGACATACGTGGACCCATTATTACTGAGACTTATTTTTAGATAAAGTTATGGATTTATAGATCAAATATTTGTAAAAGGTGAAAAGCCTGGAGAATCAGAATGCAATCATTTATTTAACAGTAACTGAACAGAGATATTATTTTCATCCTGAGGAAAAGTAAATCAATTACTAATATTGGCCCCTTTGGCAGAAAAGAAAATATTACAAACAGTCAAATGATTTATTTCCAATCATTTAGATATTTTCTTAAAGCCCTTGCTGGACCTTTACATATTTACAACTTGTATTTCATGTATGTATGTTTTTTTCCACATAGTAAATTAGTATTTCTGTTTTATTCAAATCCTAAAAGGGTCCATTTCTCTCTAATCTAGTCCAGCCTTTCTTGTAAGGCAACAACCCCTTTATCTGTTCACATCGTTAAAACGAAGCTAAATTATCTCCTAAGTATGGAAAAGTCACACATTTTCCTGGGTTGCACTCACATAGCTGTTAAGCTCTCAGTAACTTTTGTGTGTGCTATTCTGAGGGCTTCCTGTCTATCAACACTTCAGACTGTTGCTATAGCACCAATCCTCAAAGCTGAGGTGACAGTGTTACAGATAGACAGGCAACTTTTGCAAAATTTAAATTTAATGAAGGCAGGGAAAACAAGTCATTCTGTTTATGGAGCAGCTGGTAGAAAATGCCTGCATAAACCCACGGCTTGATGCATTTGCCAGATTTTTTTCTTCATATAGTGAGACCCTATGCATTGTCCCATTTCTTTGAACCATGATAGCGATTGTTTACTACCCATAACATAGGAGTTTTAGTCACACAAAGCATCATATTTATGTATCCCACAGAGATTTATCACCAAGCTCTGGTGCTCACCTTCGCTCTTTGGATGGTTGGAACATTGTTTGGCTCATTGGTTTCATTTTCCTGGTTCATTGTGGTTTTTGTAGTATTACCCTCTCCCACAGTGAGCAACTGTTTTCAGTCTGTAGAAAGTCTGTCTCCCTTCACAGCACTGGACAGCAGACATTCAAAGTTACTGAATAGCTAAAAGGTGGTGGAGACCAAGGCAGAGCTAACAGGAGAGTCAGTATTGAACGTACATTCACTAATTATCCAGAAATCAACACCAAATAAATGCTTGACTGAATCCCAGTCTGCTGGATGTTTAAATAAGAAACTCATTGCTTAATTTTCTATTCTAAGTTAAAAGATAAATTATGTAATTGTGTATTACTGTTGTATTTATGGTTTGTTTCTGCCGCCCCAGATTGGCCAAAAGATCAGTATTGCTCATACAGCTAATTTTGGTTTGCACTGACAGCAAAGTTAGTTTTTTTTTCAGCTTTTTGCAAAAGGCAGTTATGTGAAACAGAAACAGGTTCTCACTTAAAAAAAAAAAAAACTAATAGGACAATGTCATGAATGCAGGATGAAACAGTCCATCCATAAAGGCACATCTTTCAGTGTTTTGTACTGTAACAGTGCATTAGTTGCTCTGTTGTTAATTTTGTGGATATAATTGTTCAGTTCTCATTAAGAAGATATTTTGTCTTGTCACTGACCATCTCATTGCATATCTTTTGTATACGCATGCAGGATGGAGCTCATTGAAAATAGATGGAGCAGTTCATTGCCTCGATGAACTCCTAACTTGACACGATGCAGCGGCCCTCTGGCACGACATCGTTCATCTAGAAACTGTTCCAGACACTTAATTGGATGATGCCTCAAAAGGAAAAAAAAGTGGAAAACAAAATGTCCCCAAATAAATGCCAATATCAGCTGATTTTTAAGAACACTGGACTTGGCCATCTTTTCCATCCCACACTTGGATGTGGCTACACAGCCTCCTTCAGTGACTGGCTTCAAATGTTAACACTATCAGAGCTTCACATCATTTGTGCTCAGTGGAAATGTATTTTCAAGCTTGGAATAAAATTCAGGCCCAAAAAGGATTTCACATCCCTCCTTTCAATCGAACATTAAATGAGCGGGAGTGTAAAATGATTCCCCTTTTAATGTGGCCTGTTTTTGCTTTCAGATGTTTCTCCATTATATGTTTATTTGTTTGGTTCAGGTGAATTGTGATGGGTTTTGAAACTGAAATGGAAAATATAATAGCCAGTAGCAATATTGGCCATAATTTCATGGCTTTTAGATTCAGGATTCAAGATTTTATTTGTTATGTGCACAACAATTACACAGGGCAGTCACTGGCAATGAAATTCTTGGGTCAGAGACTCTTTCTAATAATGCTCAAAAAATATTTAGAAAGAAAACCACACAAGCAAAAAAACAGGATATACAATACATAAAATATTTTAAAAAAATGAATAGTAGGCCATACAAACATCTTTGAAATGTGTGAAAATGAAAAAAAAACTAAACTTGATATCCGTATTGAATATTTTATTCTTTTCGTAAAAAGCAGGATAGGTTGACAGAATACTAGAATTCCAGTCATAATTGCTACAGGTTGAAAAAAATCACATCGTCATTGAGTTCAGCAGTTCAGTATCAGTGTCGTGTTATATTTCCAAAACACCATTTTCTTTCAGCCAGCAGCAACAGATTTTCTATCTCTATCTTCAGTCTTCACACATGCGCTCACAGTCACTGTAAAGCCATCTGCCTGTCCAGACTCAAAGAATAAGCATCCCGTTTTACATTTCACTGTGGGCATGGCTCTCGGGATGGAAACATTGGCAGTTTGGTCCATTTTTGTCCTGACTGAAATATTTCAATAATTATTTCGATTCATTAACTACCCAGGAGATGAATCCCACTGATATTACTTTTCGTCCAGTGCAACCTGAAGGCTGGATACGTTTTCACTTATCCAGGGAAACATGTAACAGATAGATTTGCACAAATTGTAGAGCCGGTATTTATGGTTCGTAGATTATGAATTCTAATTATTTTTGGGGTGTTTTTTTTTCCCATTTATTCTACTCTCCGTTAAAGTGAAATATCTCCACAACAACTGAATGGGTTGCCATGAAATTTCACACAGACATTTAATTTTCTCAGAGAATTCATTGCGACCGCTCGAGTGATCCTTTAGCTTTCAAGTACAGCCTCGCCGAGCTGCTAACTTGATCGTACTCTTAGTCTTGTTTGCTTATTGACCGTACACAACAGTCCCTTTTTATGGAGGGAAACAACATAATGGCTCGTGGCACACTGAATACATGATTGGAAAGTAGCCTGTGTTTTTTCCTCTTTCTCTCTCCTTTTCGTTCCTTTTATCCACCGCCACCCCGTCATTCAGTGTCGCTCTCATTCACTCCATCTCCTTCTTTTCTCTTAGCACTGCTGCACGGAGAAAAAAAAAAAAGCTGAAATGCATGTAGTAGTGTAATATTGTGCACTCTGGTTGAAACCCGAGGAGGATGCTCTGCATGATGATGTGCGGCTTTGCTGCTCGGACATGCTGTAGTATTCGCAGGTGTGGGATGCGGAGGATTTATCTGGACCTGACCGGGGTTTTAGTGAGTGTTTCTAAACAGCGTCTGTCACCGGCTGGGTCCCCGCTGCTGCTTAGGCTGCATGCGCAGGCAGAGGTGGGCCGGCGCGCTACGTGTTGAGAAAATGAACAACTCGCCTCAGCTGAGCCACTTCTGGCTGCTCATCCAGCTTCATCTGTAGGAGGCAGCTAAACAGCTGTATCTCAGCACAAGCTATTATAGTCTGACTCAGGTGGTAGAATGGCCCCTGGGTTCAGCAGCGAGCGGGGGGCCGAAGCTATTAAAGCAGTAAGCTGTGAATTAAATGCAGACAGACTCAACAACACATGCCCTAACACTGTTTGACCAGGGGGGTTTGAGGCAGAAGACAGAGACCATGCCTGTCCAGGGGCAGCTAACTTGGCTAGGGAGATGTGTTTTAGCTTTGTGTCGTGTTGTTTTTCTCAGATTCAGTCTTAGCGCAGATGTGCCTTCCAGCAGATAGAGAGCGTCAGACAAGCAACAGAGATGTAAAAACAAAGGGGGAGAAAATATCCATTACAGCTCCGGTGAATACTTCAGCCGCTGTTGCCATAAGCGTGAGAGAATCCAGCACAGTATTCAGCCTATTCCAGCCGGATGAATCGCATCGTGTTTCTCCATCTGTAAGATGTGAAGCAAAGTAAAAAGATATTTTTAACACCATGTAATGACTAAATATTTCATACCTGCAACTCATCTTCCCTGTGAGCTAATCCGAACTGCTCAACTTTCCATGACAATGTGAGCGGAGTGCGAGCTCCATTTGTCTCATGGCTTAGTGGGAGCTCTTTCCAAAAGTGACAAATACACACTCGTTAACTTGAAAAGAAAAGATGTACGTTGCAACCTCAAATATTGTGCGCTGTGTGATGTGCGCATTAGGTTTCATCCTTCTTTATGCATGAGGCAGACACTTTAAAAATGTTCTGTTGCTCCACAGATGCCACCTTATGCACTTGACAGCTGACTGTTTCTGGACAAACCACATCTATTTAGAGAAGGATGCCACTGAGCTTGTAACTTCACTCTCACCACATCTCTGAGACAGCAACAAATATGGCAGTGTCAAGTATTGTCTTTTCTTGGCTTGCGGTTTATGTTTTTTCCTACTGGAAGACACAAGAAGGTTAATAGTTTAAAAAAAAATAAAGCTTTCTGCCAGGAGACGAGACTTCTCATTACCGTTACCATTGTCTGCACAATCACAGAGTTCAAAATGTGTAATTTCTTGTCTTCTGCGCAGATTTAAACCAGACACTGTTTTCATGTATCACTGCAGGGTGTGGTGTAGGTTGTGGAATCTCTAATGAATGCCCATTTATTATCATTATGCAGTTATTATGAATAATAACATTGTTGTGCCATTCAAGCCATTAACTGGGCAACGGTCTGCTGTCAACTGGAAATATATTGCGTCTATCAATAAAGAAATGTTTTGTGAGCTGAAGGAGGACACTGACTGCCGGATATCAAAACAGTTCCTATCGCTTTGTTGCAGCTGTCAGTTTGAGTTTATGAGACGTGTTGTGTTCTGTTATTTATCACGTTTTCCTGTGTTTGAGTGGAGTGGTTAAAAAGATGTTTCCGCCATTGTGCAGATTATTACAGATGCATTATTGACAACTTACAGTAAAGTACGGTCTAGAATATAAATGCTACCAGCAGCTGGCTGATGTGTAGTGAGTAATAGTGAGTAATATGTCCAGTGAAGCCATAATATTGGATTTCATGAGATGCCTGAATCTGTTATGAGCACTGGGGAACCACAATGCTTTGGCTAGGTGTTGGACACTTTGGGAAATATGGTCATTGGCGCTCTGGCCAAGAGTTAGATGATGAAGAGAATAACACAACTCTCATTCCCTTATGTCGAAATGTACCTTAGCACAACAATGTATTTCCTTCTAGGGGCCAGTTGTCCAGCAATCAGATGAGACTCCAGGAAGTATAGAAAGGCATTTTTTATTTTTACACTAAAGGTTTTGTTCGGATTAAAGGGGCGAGATATAATCTATTAATTAGTGATCTTCAGATGAGCTGCCAGGTGGATTTAGTTCCCTTTGGTCATAGTCAGGCCTGCAGTTTTTTGTACTAAGCTGAACTGGAAGTAGCTTCATATTTAGCACACAAGCACAAGGGTGGTATTGATCTTTTCTTCTAACTTTCAGCAAGAAGGCCAATAAGTGGATTTCCCATAATGTCAATCTTTCCCCGGTAAATACAGAGATTATGCAGCCAGTGCCACTATATACAAGCACAGACCCAGATATTGTGGAGCACCAGGAGGAGATTTCTGATGGTTTAATGAAAACTTTGAGACAGCGAGGCAAGAGCCAAAGCAGACAGAGAGACAGAGGCATTAAACCTCTCAGCCCGTCTCATTGCTAATCTCATACCTTGTGAGCAGCTGTGGCAATCACTGTGGCATTTTGAAAATAGCTCTCTAAAAGGAGAAGAGAGAGTTTGTCCAAGTCAGAAAATAACGTTTGAATGATGCAGAGTTTGTAGACGTGAACATAATAAGGCAAAACAAATCTGCTGCCAAAAGCAGATGGTGCGGCGTTTAAAGATAAGTTGTAGATATTAGCAGGGCAGAGTTAGTTATGTCAGGTGGTGCCCATTGATATTTTCCAGTGATCCTCCGCAACCTACACCCTCCCGTTGGCTTCGATCAAAGGCGTGCAGCGACTATAGAAAATAAATAAAAGATGCGGAAATAGTTTGTGGAAGCCATTTATGAGATTGGATCAATAAAACCACATTTGTAATTCTGCTGTATCACAGCATAACACAGCTAAAAATGCTTTCCAAGAATCAAAATGAGACGCCTCTTTTGCCAGACGAAAAAGGAGGCCATGACGTGCGGGAATATTGCATGCTGGTAATCCAGTGCTTTTTGATGAGAGGGGAAGAGAGAGAGAGAGAGGAAGAAATGAGTGATAATGAGATCAGAGCGAACGTCTAATTGTCTCGTGCGCGCGTCCAGCACGGCCGCAGGATAGCGCGACACCGAGCGAAAAGTTTGATGCGTGCAGGAGCCTGTGTGGTCTGCAGGAACCTGCTGTGGTTTGCATGTGATTTAATCAATACAAGCACAGCGGGTCACTGAGCGCAATGGATCTGCCCGGTGCACTGCTTTTTCAAAATTGAAGGATGCAGGTTTGTCGCATAGATCTGTCCTGCT
>JBAJHX010000035.1:9526936-9537427 GCA_037176925.1 Amniataba percoides | reverse complement strand
TTAATTACAACTGAGGGGGAAGGCTTTCATATTTTCAGTTTAATGCACCTGTAGATGACAGATACTTGTATGCTACTAATTAATTTTCCTCCTCTGGAGCGTTACTCCAATATCCACTTCCTTGTTTAGTTAAAACTGACTATTTCCATTATTAGCATCGTTCCTAGTGTTGTTGCACATTTCCTCTAAAGGCCAGAAGCATCGGATTATCAGCTGGGTGAGGTTGCACCAAAAGCAAGCCAGGTCTATTTTTACTGAAACCGTGAGCCATTTCTCACCAAAATACCAACACTTTGCTTTGTGTAGCCTCATTTGAATGAAACTGCTGTTTGTTTGTGCCTTTTCTTCACGCGCCCGTGCCAAACATGCTGGGTATGAAAATACCAAGCAGAAAAACACCAGATTGTCCAAGTGCTGCCAGAGGTAGACTTTGCATTGCTTTGAAAGTCAAGCAGGTTGGTGGAGTAGTAAATGAACGATGCATTACCAAATACAGTTCCCCTGTACAGATACAATACAAAAACGGTCAGGTTTGCTCATAGATGATAAAACAGTAGAGCCTGGTACAAGCCTGGAGGTGCAGTGAACTGAGTCAAACTTTGGGATAATGCAAGTTTTTTTTTAGCATAGAAGCAGAGTCATTTTCGCGACTTCATATTTTTTCTCAAAATTTCAACAAATCTGTATGGTGTTTTTGCATGCATCTAATAAATGAAGAGAGAAAAGTGTAAAGAAACACCTGAAGTAAGGCAAATTATTCAGTGATAATTAAATTTATTCAGAGGTAGCTTAATAATAATGCACACAGCATAATATTACAGTGACACCTTTGATATAATAAAAGTTACCAGCAAACATATTTAAGATTCTGGTCTTGTTACTACTTTGGGATGTATAAAATACCTGTAATGATGTATAAAATTTTATTCTGTGGGTTTTTAGCACCCAGTCATACTAAGTAGTAAGTTATTAGTCTCATTATTGAGCACTTTGACAGACTAAACCGGAAAAACGATGACTCACGAATCAGTGCTGCTCGCATACACAGGAGGAGATTTTTTATTTACAGTAATTACCCTTTCTTACTCACAATTTTCGCGAATCTTTGTGATTGGTTTCTATCTTCGCAGAGTAGGACGAAGTTAGCCGAATCATCTGTTTGCAATTGTTGCTTTTCATTGAAAACAATAACAGGGGAGCGAAAGGTGGGAGCAGAGGAGAGCACAAACGTAATAATCGGGCTTCTTGCCGCAGTCCGCATCTGTTGAGTCAGAGTGGGAATGTGAATAAGCAAATGGAATTGAATTTACAGTATCTTATCAGTTTTGCTATATAAAGATGTTTTTCCACTCAATTTAGAGGCAATTCTGAGGGTTCTTTGTTGCGGTTGCAGGTTTCCCTGTGGGCGCGCGGAAGTGAGAGAAGACGTGTAAATCTGCATTGTGTACACATGAGAGGGTGTTTTACCCATCCACTGAGGGTGTTTATGAGGTTGAGTAAACATAGTTCAGCTCTGGCTTTACAAGCATCCAGATCTGTCATTAATGTCTGTGTGCCCTCGCTTTAGCACCGGAGATGACTGGCCCAACGTGAACCGTGAAAGAAGAGGCTGATCGGGGCTGACAGGAACAGCCGCCCGACATAAACAATAATGGAGGGCGGCGTCTGCAGAGAGCGCATTCGAGTCTACGCTCGAATGTTGTTATGCACCTCGTCTGGCTGCGAAGGGCTGTCCTGAACCCGCCTCTTGAGGTTGAAAGTACAGTGCATCATGGGAGAGAGAGAGAAAGTCGTAACATCATAAACACTCCATCCATTTTTAAACAACGCACACTTCTCGTGTGCCGTCTTCAAATTCGCTGCAGAGGTACTGTTTTTACCCAGAGTTTTCATCCCGTGGAGAATAAGGTACGCTGATCAGCCTCCCGAACAACATGATTATTGCAGCGCAGCACAGTGTGTCTTCAGACTCCGTGCTACAGTATTATTTCCTTATCCCTTTGCTATTGCTAAGCCTTTTGATAAACCACAGGCAGACAAGGCTCAGCTGGATATTCCATGTAATCATCGCTACCCAGATTTTAACCTCCCTTCAGGAAAACAGCTTGTGCTGATAAACTCCTTAGAATGATTTCAGGAAGCTGCATCGAGCCTTTATGGACAGTAAATCAGTCACTCTCCATTGTTTATGGGGGGCTTGTGCTAAAATAAAAAAAAAAAAGACGAAACATAAGGCGGGCAGTTGCTGTAAACAAAACTCAGACACAGCGCGTACTCTGACCTATCACAGAATACAACTTTATTTTTGTCTCTGGTGAAAGGCTGTGAGAGGGGCAAGGGAGGGAAATGAGTGATAGAAGTCGGGAGATTATTGAAGGATGGAGTGAAAGAAGAGCAGGGAGGAAGGTGGAACAGAGGGGATATCTGTGCTTATAGACTCCAGCTGAAAGGACGATACCCTGATGGGGAGATAAGAGAAAGAGTGGATAAGGGAGAACGAGGACACTGGAAATGGAGAGGGCGATGGGAGGGTGAAAGAGAGGCTGGAAATGGATACCGCGGCGGTCGTCTCGAGGAGGAGAGGATAGCTGCTCCTGTAGATTCAGTGATGGAGAGATAGTGATTGAGGGAAAGCGTTTGAATGCGGGGTGGATAGAGGAAGTATGGATATCTATTCCTGTTGATGCTCTGTCAAAGGCTGACTCCAGTGTTGTGTATTATGATCCTAGCTGGCTGAGAGATACCATCAGCTCTGCTCAGGACAAAGAAAGAAAGGTGGGGACCGGTGAGGGAAAGCGAGACGCCTCCGAGTCTTTCAGTGTCACCGACGATTAGTTAAAGAAATGAAAGTGGCCCACAGAGTGAAAACTACTTGTGTATGCAAAACTCGCCTCCTAATATGCAGACACGCGGTTTTTGGATAAACATAAACAAGCCAACTGGGGGAATGACACAAATAAGGACTCGCAGCATTTTAATGGCTGAATTATCATAATTTTTTTATGCACGGAGTAATGCGTCCCTTTGGTTCCAGGATTAAGTATGACACACACAGCTGGGACCAGACTGAAGATGTTGCTGGGAGCATGTTCCGCTTGTCTAGCAGGGTTCGTCTGTGTCTGGCCCTCAGCCAGCCCTCACAGCCCCCACACGCTGAGCCGCATGCCGCAATGTCACATCACACAAACATTTCCCCAAAGCTGAGTTCACATCAGACAGACGCTCTCCTAAAGCTATATCCATCCACCTCAACCCGCGGCCCACGCCGTGTCACCTGCTATGTACACAGCTGCCTCGTGAGGATCCCGCAGACACAGAGAATCCTGTAAATCCCCATCCGGCGTGGCTTTGAGTACGACAGAGACATCCCGGACCTGGTCAAGCTCAGCCGGACCAGCAGAGACGCTTGGATCAGGAGCCACTTGTAGCTGGCGCTGCCTGGCTCCTGTAGGGCCTTTTTCATAGACCCAGCCAAGGCAAAACAATGTGCTAAAGTCGAGAGAAATCGCATCACAGGCCCCGTGCCAGGCAGACCAAAAGAAAGACAGAGAATAAGAGCGGCGTGGGATGATAAGTGAGCATCAGCATTGGTGTATTTCTTCCTGACTCCTTTATACAGGCTACATTAGAGGCATATTAAAGGACATGATTGAAGGGGCGAGTGGAAGCTGCTCCACCTTCAGGTTTGTTGTCAGGCCTTTGTGGCGCACTGTCAAGAGCCACTGGCATGAGCCTGAAGGGAAGGCAGAGGGAGGGTGGCAGAAAGAGAGGCACAAAAGGAAACAGGAGTCTAGGGACAGGCTCATGGAAGGAGCTGAATGGATGTTTGTGTTCCTGAATGTGGAAAAGTGACCGCATGTCAACGACATGTCCGAACGCTGCATCACCGAGTGTGATTTCAGGCTATTTGGAGGAGGAACTAAGCTCTTTGATTCATGCCTAATGTGAGGGAACCTGGGGGTCAGAATGTCTTTCTGATTTCTCCCCTTTGTTTATCTCGCCTTCAGCAGAAACACCATGAACCTCACTCAAACAAACAATAGCCGCCCCTCATGTGGGTGTATATTTATCACCAGTATTTCCTGCATTTGTGTTTGAACATGTGTGTGTCAGCATTTAAGCAAACTGATTTTTTGTTTTATTTCACTGTTGCACTGTTTTACAAAATGGGCTGATGTAGAAAGCACTTTTGGCTTTATCTTTGTTTAGTGGTCAGAAACGTTCTCACCTTGTGCCAGAAAAAGAGCTGTGGAGCAGAAGCTCACTCCACCCTCTATGAGTCAGTTTGACTGCTTTCAGCATAAAACACTGCAACAGAGGACTGTTGTTTATTCATTAGTTTCTTCTGTTTTCCTCGTCATTAATAAAGATGAGGGGCTCTGATTGTGAAAAAGCCATTGTGAATTAAGAGACAACAGGCATAGGCCCATTCCCGAGTCTGGGTAATGCTTTAGGCTACTGTCACAATCTAGTAGTGAAATTACTCATCAGAAAGCACTTAGGGGGTTACATCAAAGACAGATATGAAGGTGGGAGGTTAATTATTTTTTATCAGTGGCCTACAATAATTTGAAATTCTTAATTGACATTTTTTAATTCTTTAACGCAGATCCATATATATACCAAATCAGTTTCTGTATTTATCAGCTGCTCTGAGACTAAATCCATCGACAGCAGTTAATACAAAGTAGTTTACACAAAGTTAAGAGATTCTCTCTTAACTCAAACTGAACCATGGAAAAAGGACCCAATCAAGTCAGCTAAAATAATGCTGGCAAACGAAAGCGTATTGAAGAGAATAAATTCACCCTTTAGTGAAGAACTTGTTACACTGCATAGTAGCGGTGTAATGCCAAGCTGCTATCTGAATCTGTTTGTGTCACAAACATATCAGTCTGCATTCAGATTTATGTCAGAAGCTGTAAGAAATGGTCTCAATTGTTTCATTTTCTATATGTTCAGCTGCCAACATGTATTTTAAATCAATTCAACAATGGCACATGATGTGTGTTTGAACCCTACTTTCAGTAGAAATAATGGAAGAGTGTGCCACCAGGACACAGAATACAACCTGAGCTGAAAATCAATTTTGAAGCTTTTACTGATACAAGTGGAAATCTATAATTAAAATAAAATGGGAGTTGGCAATGGGAAAACAGAAGTCATAATTTCACTGGGTCATATTGCATGATTTTTTTCTCTCTGTGTTTGCATGTATATATAATGGGAGGTGGCCCAGATGAATGTTAAGTTAGTTTGAAGTGTCTGTGAAAACAAATGAGATAGCTATTGACAAAAAATCTGAAAAGCTCTTTTTCTCTGTTTTGCATACACTCTCGAGTCGGTCCCAAAGTTTAGCTCGTCTACTCTCAAGTCACGCACAACGCCAGGACTAGAATTCTGATCATTAGTTAAAAATAACACCTCTGGAACATCTGTCAGGCTTTACTCTGCTCTGCTCAACTAATCTGGTGAAAACTGAGGGAAAAGTTATTGCAAGAGTTCAACAACAGCGTGATACTCTTTTTTTTTTTCTCCCTCACTGGAGTAAAATCTTGTGTTTTTATTTTTCCTGTCGTTAAATCTGCCTCAGTCTCACTTAATCAGCCATGTTGGTGATGCCTCTAATTTGTATTGGCGGAAAGGAGGAGTAAATGGAGTGGTGTGTGTGTGTGTGTGTGTGTGTGTGTGTGTGTGTACATAATATCAGTCAGTCTTTGCAGAGGATTACAGTGTCTTCAGAGAACATTTCTGTTTTACATTACTTCATTAGGCTCCTTTTGATAACCTTTCATTTCACATTATTAGTTTTCATTTAATCCTGGCCCATGTCTAAGCTGCCGTCTGCAGTGTGCGGCATGATGGCAAAAGCCTGTAGAGAGACAACTGCTCTACAAGTGTTGGGCTGCGTAATTAAGCAATAAGCCACAAGAGGCCAAGCTTTACAGGGATTTTTGAACAGCTGCTCTGAGATGCGTTGTTAGGCACGACTTGTTAGCTCTACGAAAAATCAGCGTACAGCACAGCCCGTATTGATTTAATGCCTTCAGAAAGTGGTACATTAGGAGAAATGTCAGGAAATGGCATGACATAAAAGTACATTTAAAGCAATTCATAATGATAATAATAAAACATCGAATCATTATTTTTTTTGTTGTTGTTGCATTTTTGGGATTATTAGCAACCATTCAGTATTAGATAATACCTGGGGTAAACACACAGTTACATAAAAGGTTACAGGTAAATGGTTGCATATGGTTTATTGACTGACTTATGTATTAAAACAATGCAAGTTTGTTTGGCTGCACTGTAAACAGATGTGCCAGTTTGCTGGGATGTCGCCAAACCAAGCAGGACATACATCTTAATACTTATAACTCTAACTAACTTTACCTCAGCCATAAAATATTATTAGATTGTAAGTTATTTAAAATTTATTCTGATGAATTTTAACAGAAACTTACACATCTTGCACAGTTTTGCATTTCTGCAAACAATTGTCGTGATCAGAGGGACACATGCTGTGGGTTTTATTCAGAAAACACAGTCTTCTGTTGAAACAAAGAGATAACTAATTGCTGTAATCTGCAATGAATGGAGTGGAGCGTGGTAGCTAGTTACAGCAGACAAGTTTAGTCACGCTGCTACTCCCACACGAGACACCCTGTATTCCTGTTTTTTGGGCTGTTTGCTCGGCTGCTTTTGCTGCTCACACATACCGTTTAATCAGCACCACCTCCAGCTCAGAATCCACCCCTAATCTCTAACACTAGTTTTCTCTGAGGGGGGTGGGTATTTGTTATTGTCACTTTTCATGCCCCCTCCGTGCATCCCTAATTATATGCTGCGGGTCGAGGTCAGAAACTTGACATCGCACATTAACCGCTCATAACTGTGTATTCACATATTAATAAAACCATTCAGTGAAATTCTGAATTCTGCCGCGCTCGACAGACATCACATAGGTTGGTTGAAAGCTGCAATTTCCACCGGACCCAATAAAGTCCCCTGTTACACATAAATGGTCCAAGCCTGTCATCTTTTGAGCATACCGGCCTTTTAAATTCCCATCAGTTGTCTGAGAAAATGTTCGCCTCACGCCTCACTCATTATCACAGACAATATACACATATTAACGAATGACCCGCGAGACATTAAGCCAAAGTTCTGCTGCAGAAATAGATGATTTTATTGTCATAGAAAGTATCCGCGTTCAGATGCTGTATTTAATTGCATTGTTTTGCTTCTCTTGTCTACCTTTAAATTATAGCCCCCTTCAAATGTTTTCAAAGGATGAAAATGAGTGCTCACGTTCTGCCTTAAAACAATGACAGGCTGCCGCGCTCCTCCTCTCAGTTAATGCCTCCACTGGAAAGCATTTACTGTCACTTCTGTGTAACTGGATTGTGTTTTACAGATACTGAATGGGGACATGAGAGCTCCCTAACAACGTCCAGTACAACCAGTATTTTTCATCGCTTGCCAGAAGTGAAGTTTGAACAAGGGTTTGTCAAAAGACCATCAATACAATCAAGTGGTCGTCTTGGTGATACGAGTGTACAGCACGGTCTCAGCTTGTCCAAACAAAATTCCTGAAATTGATTTAGTGTGAGCGGCGTTCCCTCCTCCCTCTCCTCTCCCTCTCCTCCTCCTCCTGGCAAACGGCAGATCTGTTTGCTGCTGATAATCTTATCAGATTCAAATTTCACTCATCATTCTGTCCCTGCAAATCTCCATCTCTGTGATTGATCATCCCCCTGTCGCGACGAGAGCTAATCTGAGCAATCAACCATCTCGGTCTGCAGGGCTGAAGATCCGCGAGGTGATGATCAACGTCTCCCGTCAGCAGGTGGAGGACTTTCACGGCCCCGAGGACTACTGGTGTTTGTGCGTCGCCTGGAGCCACCTGGGAACCTCCAAGAGCCGCAAGGCAACAGTCCGGATCGCCTGTAAGCAACACTGTGTCTCTTTGATACTAGACCCACCTTATTGTCCCTGAAAAGGTGATTCTTCTTAAACTGGGGCCAGGATTTTGTGGAACTTGTTTTTATTTCATGTTCATGTATGTATGTGTGAGGACAAAAGGTCACATATGAAACAAATTGCATTTGTGGTGCTCTTTCATTCAGCTGTGGTTGTGCTTTAATGTAGGCTGTTTATTCTTTTCCATAGACCTGAGGAAGAACTTTGAGCAGGACCCCCAAGGCACAGAGGTGCCTCTAAATGGCATGATTGTGTTGCACTGCCGGCCCCCAGAGGGAGTGCCTGTGGCTGAGGTGAGGGCTTCTTGCACTTCAAACAAGTAACATTTGTTCCTGTGTTGCCTGGAGAGGAGCAGTCATCTGTCTGCTTTACTTACACGGTAACTCTGTTTTCATGATACAATGTTTTGTTACTCTGCAGCCGCAGACACATCTGCACTTCTCCCTTCAGTTTCATATAAGTCAGAGCTGCAGTTGATGATCTGAAGATGCCGTTTGTCTAGTTTCTCAGGCTCATTCCGCTCGAGATGGAGGGATGGTTCATATACTGGGAGTGATATCTATCCAAGTGCATCGCTGTGTTCTCTGTTCTCTAGTAAAAGGATGTACGGCTATGACTTATTTAGATGTCATGTATTCATTTCACTCTCGCCACCATTCCCTCTCCCCCTCCTCAGAATCTGAGGCGCGTGTGTGTCTGAAAGAGAGGGAGATGTCATTGCCATTTTAATTTTTACTATGAATATGAAATGAGGCTCATGTGGACAGTCCTGTTGAGTGGTGTGTGTGTGTGTGTGTGTGTGTGTGTGTGTGTGTGTGTGTGTGTCCACGCCTTGATGTTGTGTGCCTTCATGTGAGGGCTCAGTAGGCAGATATGTCAATACCAAAGCCTGTGTGTGCTCGAGCATCTGAGGCTTTGCATTTGCTTAAAGACAGAGTCCACGGTCCATGTGTAAACAAAGTGACAGCCCCATCCGGCAAATTTCAAAGCACCGCACTGGAACCCCGCTATTACTCCCAAAATGACTGACAGGTCTCAGTGTACACGGACTAATAAGTTATTAATGTTTTATTATTAATTAGCTGAAGTAGCTTTGTTAACATTAGTGGTGTTTGTGAAACACATACACAACATACATACACTGTAGCTTTTCTTTTTTTTAAACGTGCAGTAGTGAAGAAGCATGTAACATTTTTTCTTTTTTTATTGCATTCGGCACAGAATGATTGACCCTTCAGTGTTTTGCTGTTTTCCAGCACATTGGATTTTCTCTGAAACATGAAATGATTCTATGAAATGAGGAATATTTTAAAGCTTTAAAGCCCCTGTAAAGTTTATTTAAAATTTAAAAATATGAAGTGCTTCTCTATAGCATAAATTCATGGCAAAAAAACAACAACAACTGGTAAATCAATGAAATGATTAATGTTGTGCTGCACTACTCGAGATATTATGAGTTTCACAGCCTTTAGTCTGAATCCATGCAATCACTGCCTTGGGTCCCTGTGGATGAACTTGCATGGTTGTTGCTACTAAATGAGTCATTTTTTCGCTAACTGGCCATTAAAGTATTTATGAGACACTATGGCTTCTGACGTATGTGAAATTATTGCTTAGTAATCCATTAGAAAAGCTCGCTGATTTTGACAGACTGTATACATAGTAATCAGGTTAGATCACCATTAATAATAAATAATTAAGTGGATCAAGTTTCTTTTTGTAACACATAATTTGTTTTACCTCGTTTGGAAGTGAGACTTTCCTCAGGCAATTTCTTATCTTAAGTGACACACTTAAGCTTTAAAATACCATTTGATTGTTTTATTTTTGCTTTTCACTGATTCTATTGTTAGTTACATTCAAACAAGCAAATGAACAAGGTTCAACTAAAAAAACACTATGTCAAATCAGACCAATACATAAACAACTTCAGTGGTTGACCTCAGTCCAGCTGAACATGTTCAAATGTCTCACTTGATACCAGACTGAAGTCAGAAAGCGCCTGAAACAAGCAGACAGAAACGTCAAGCTAATATTAAGCATGGTCACATTGTTCAATATTTTACCTTTTTCTCAAAAATTAAAAAACTATATGGTCCACTGGTACTTTATAGCTCAAACTATTTCTCCTATGGCTTTGCTGCCTCTTCTTTACTATGAATGAAATTTCAATCACAAAAAAATAGAGACTGAGGCTTCAAGATTCCTTAAAGATGATAATGGACCCCATCCAAAGTGCACGATGCACATAAAACTGTGTTTTTTTTTTTTTTTTCAGTGTGTGTGTGTGTATGTGTGTGCATATGTGTGTGTGGTGATGAATGATTCAGCTCACACAAATGGAGCATCGGTGTACCACCAGTCTCCCACATGCATTGTGGTCATCAAATAGGCAACTCCTCATGCATTCATTAATGTGACTGGCTAACAAAGAGAATGGTAATAGTAAATAATGCAGAGACAAATCCAGCTCCCTCCACTGCGACTTGTGCCGGGGAGAAAAATACT
>JBAJHX010000035.1:9505810-9526836 GCA_037176925.1 Amniataba percoides | reverse complement strand
AGAGAATGGTAATAGTAAATAATGCAGAGACAAATCCAGCTCCCTCCACTGCGACTTGTGCCGGGGAGAAAAATACTCACATCCAGAGTTTGAAATGTGACTGTACTTTTCTTCATGACTTTAGGCATTGCTGAGAGGTTAAAGCCTTTTTCTGTAACCAGCGCTATGAAATTTGGCTCAGAGAGAAGCTGTAGCTCAGCTACAGTTTGAGTCTAAGGAATTGAGGTCATGATGCAGCGTGATCTGCTGAACCCTATTTGTATTTGGAGGAATATTTATTTTGGTCATGACATTCATTTGAATCTTTCATACTTCTGCAATTTGCAACGGATCCTCATAGAAAAACCGTGATGTTGAAGAAACCGTTAATTTTGGGAGCTGACAACGAACGCTCGGTTCACAAGGCGCAAACGAAATGAGCTCCAACTTTGCATGCTGTTTTAGGAAATAAACGCTGTACAGTCGACTTTACCGCTTGAAATCCCCTTATGTCGCCGCTCTCTTCGTGTTCTCAGAGGCGACACTAGCAGCGAGAGAAGGAAGAACTTTATCCGCGTCTCGCTGTAACTAAGCCACCCGGGAGTTTACTGGGCTGCTGTGTAGGATGTTAATGAAAGTCGGAGAATGCCATCTTATCTGTCCCAGCAGTGATAGAGGCAATAATCTGTGCACACTAAGTCTGACCACAGAGAATGTATCATAGTAAAACAGCTTAAGTCCGCGTCAGTTTATTGGTGACAAGAGTCAAGATGGCCAAATCTTTTCACTTGGCTCCTCTTTTTATAGACAAGGAGAAGTTCAGAATACAGATTAGATTCACTCTAATGGTGAAGTTATTACATTATTGGCTGTGATCAGAGCATAGAAATCACATCATGTTTTTTCCTTAGGCGAAGCGGAAATTAAGATTCCCGTTTGCTAATATATGCCCAGACTTTGTTTTGACTCACGCATTTATTTGGTGTTTGTATTGCATTTATTTATCTGCAGTGGCATTTACCACTACTTTAGTGTTATGACTGATGATTGTGGTGTATGTAATTTGACTGGTTGAATAGGTTTTTGTGTGGCAAGAGTTTGTAATATCCCTTCAATTCCAGTGGCCACACGGGTTCGATGGGGGGGGGTTGGTGCCATTAGCCATTGTCAGACGTACATGCAGTCTGCAATTTGAAAAACTACAAATCTCTGAGGCCATCTGTTGACTTAGGTTTTGACAAAATGGCCATAAGCCATCACAGCAAGTAGATGTCAGTGCCTCTGCTGATGATGGAATAAAATAAAGAGTCGGGTCAGTCAATCAGGTTGGTAGCTTGCACCTTTTGAGTGGAAACTGAGTTGCACAGTGGGTCCCTCCAAATGTCAAATGCTGTAAAGGAACAAAACAGCTTTTAACTAACACTGACAAAAAAAAAGAAAAGAAACACATCTGGTTACAGCTTTAGCGGGGTTACACAGTTATTTACTCAGCTTCTGTCATCAACATGCTGTAGAAGTTGACAGCACGTCTCCTACAGTAGCAATGCCAACTTTCAGGTGTCAAACAATGGCTGTCATGGGAATGCCCATCCACAGGTGTCCAAACAAGGGTTTTTATTCCACTGACAGGTGTACAAGATGCATAATGGCTTCAGTATTGTAAAGTGAAGGACAAGTGGATGTTAGTGTGGAAAATATGCACTAATGATTCATGACAGCAACTGAAAGAGCAACCAATCAGTAGTTATAGTGGCTCTGCAAAACTTACAAAACTTCATAAAAACATAAAAAATGTATTATTTTATCCAGTATGTTGGAAAGATTCATGTGAAATTCTGACTCAAGAAGAAAACTTACTTAATATGACATCCAAGCAAATGGCTATTGAGTCTAACCAGCCCTGAACAAGTGAAGTGAAAACTGTGGCCGACTGTGTGAGGTTAAAAGTTTAGAGGTGCAGAGGAAAAAAACTTTAGGGAAAAAAAAAACTGTTTTACAATCATTAGCACCACATTAACTGCCCAAGTATTCTTAACCATGTGTAATTAATCATCAAGCCTCGCATCCAAAGTCATTTGAAGTACTTAAAATGTAATTATTCAGTGATGAACATAATATTTCCAGAGATGGTGTGGAGATAAACCAAGGACACAACAAGGGTTTAGCCACCCCCACTTCTCTAGAATATGTTGCTGTCAGATTCGGAAAGCTCATTTGTTTAATGTGATTTCATGAAAGTCACCGTTGCACTGAGAAAAGGCCATACATGACTGAGGGAGGGCGGAGGGGGTTGCAGGCGTGAGGGAAGGGAAAGGAGGAGGGCACTTGTTAATGAAACTCAGCCTTAATTGAATCAGATGGAACAAAACCTACTGCGATGTTTTGTAATCGCCTCCGTGTCACTTTCACTTCCCATTTAAATGATTGTAAATGTAGGTCATTACGTCTGCCTTCAGAATAATCTGGCGTTTGGGCCCGATGCAGGGAGGAACTGGAGTGACTCGAACAGTACAGACTGTTTGGGTAGTTTTATATGCTACCTTTTCTCTGCACCAACAGCTCTCTCACCTCGGCCTCTTCAAACAGCTTGAAGCTATCAAAAAAATGAAAATCTGCCGCTTCGTTCACGGACCCCCTGCTGACCATTTGATGCTGCTTTCGATATATCACGAGTTCATTTCATTGTCTCTCTCTCTCTGCTCTGGCTGGAACTGGGACTAAACAAAACAAAAGCTACAGTGGGAGCTTTCGAAGGGACACAGTGCTGCTCAGTTTTCAGTTTGAATCAGCAGCTGTTCAATGGTCAACGAGGTAACCTTGACGCCACATGACCCCATCGCCAGCAGACCGCCGTGAGGCCTGGTCGCCTCGGTTAGGTGTGGTGTAGTTCAACACTGGTTGCTGCTATCTAAGTGGAACAAATTTGCCAATTAAGCAAATCCGTTTCCTGTCCTCCCCAGGCACTGGCTTATCAGACTCATTTGAGTCCGTCCTGTCCCTGCCTTCTCATCAGCATGTGCATCTCTCTATCGCTTTCCCCCAAAGGCGAGACTCTAGGACCGACACAGAATGCAAATCACACTCTGGGTTTATACACTTCCTGCGAGCGAGCACTGGAAAAGAGAATAAGGGAGGGGCAGAGCGAGAGAGGGACGAATCAAAGGGAAAAACATGAGACGGAGAAACCAAAGTACGAGACGATTATTTTGTTTTGCTTCAGCATAAGAATTCCCTGAGTGGAGGGTCCTAAAAAATGAAAAACTCCACCAGAGACAATTCAAACGCTTGCTACTCCGACGATCACAGAGAGACGAGAGGGACGATTATGTGGTCAGTTACATTGAAGGAGACAACCACTGAGGCTGTTTAATGGTCTAATGAAGTTCTGCCTTTCTGCCTCTGTAGTCTGCTCGGGGAGCTCATGTGCCCTTTACAACAATGTGATTAGGAGCCAGATAGTTTCTTCATAGTTTGCCGATGAGTGGGCTGCTAATGTTGGTACGAGCTTTCCACTTCTTTAAACAAATGTTTTCCCACTCATTAGTTCTAAATTCAAAATACAATGTTTCTGTAAACTCAAGCATGTGAGATGTGGCATCACATAGTTAGTCCAAAAAAAAAAGAAAGTTTTTCTTTTGGGCAGCAGCAACTGAATCCCTTCATTTCTTATGTAAATACATGAACATCACACATACTTTTATATAATGTCTGTGGATGGTACACACAGGCTACGGGCAAATAAATGAGGCAGTAAGCATGAGTGTAACACAAAGACAGATGACGACAAACAACAACAGCACACACAGCCGCAGTACAAGGCGGAGCCTGCGGGGACAGACGGTGTCACAAACACGCGGCATCCTAAACAATCCAACAGTATCGCAAGAGAGGGTGAGTGAATGATCCTTAGTGAAGTGCAGATCGATGCTTCAGCAATCAATACCTCAAGGCAGCTCACTCGCCATCGATACCAACTCAAGGAGATTGATTTGAAAGTTGTCGCGTTTTTTAAGCGCACTCGCAAGGTTCTGGCAGACATAAAATGCACCTAAATAATGCATGTTTGTGCCACTGAACAGACCCGGGTGACACAAGAAGTCCACAGCACAGGCGTCCTCCCTCAGTCTGCACTGAACTAAACACTGTGGTGGCCTATTATGTTATTATTTACCATTACAGTGGTTAAGAAATCCTTTTTTAGCTAAGTGCAAAAGTTAGTATTTTCACTTTGTTGGAATTTCTATTTTACATTAATTACATTCTTACATGTTAATTTATGTGTTCATTAGAGTCACATTATTATATATGATGTTTTATATAAATATTCATAACTAAATAGAGTCATTTACAAACATTGTTTAAATAATCAGCCATTCATAGTGAGACTGTTGATGATGGCTGATGTTTAATTTGTGGTCATGATGCCTTTAATGATCTTGGCACAAATTCATTATCATTATCACTTCTTTAAATCTATGAACAATCTAAAGAAATGACCTCTTGTGTCTTTTATAATATATGCGGTGTGGGTGAGAGACACATTTACAAGTAGTAGTATAAGTGTAGAAATACTCTTTACATTCTTACATTAAATATTTAATGTAAGTAAAATTACAGTAATAGTAACTAAATTTAAAATTCAAGATTAGTCATCAGACAGAATTTGCCACTTCAGTGAAACATATATTATATTATTGGATTATAATTTTTGATCCATAATGTGTAAGCATCACACTAATGTTGCTGCTGGTAAAGGTGAATCTAATTTGAACTTAACCTCTACATCCAAATGTATAAGCAGATTTTGTTACGTAATAATAGTTTAATAATATGCAGAGTAACTAGTAACTAAAGGTGTCAAATAAATGTTGTGGAGGGAAAATTACGATATTTCCCAAAAATAGCAAAATAACGGAGTAGAAGTAGAAGGTACCATAGAATGAAAAAGCTCAAGTCAGTAACCATAAAATTTAAATAAAGTACTTGAGTAAATGTACTTAGTTACATTCCACCCCACATAACACACTCAGGCAGGTAGGGGTCTGACTACATCCTTGAGTCTTCAATTGCAAATGCAATGGCAGAGTGAAAAACAGAGGGCTCCACAGTGTGTGGCAGCCACTTTGCAGCAGGCTGCCATAACGGTGATCAGTTTACATCCGCTCCTTAATGGCAGGCCAGCGATTAAATTTTTACTGCCACAGCAGTCCCTGGCCTCGTGTTACCCCAAGTATATAAGAGTATTTTGTTGTCAGATAGTGAATCAATATGATTAAAAAGTTTTAATTATTCAGTACTGCTGATGGGGATTGTCAATATAGTGTCAGGGCTTGAGCCAAGGTTTACAGTGTGTTACAAAACAGCAACAAGAGCTGCACAACCTGGCACAACCGCCTGAGACAGTCCGCGAGTTGTTCATTTCTATCAGGGGGAGTGACCCAAGTGGAGCCCCCGCTTTCCCCTACACCAACAAGCCACACGCCCACATACATCTCTCACAGGACGCTGATGCAGGACTGTAACTGTAGTTGTGTCTCCCCTACAATACAGAGGTGGCTTTGTCTGAGGGTGTATTTTTAGCAGCACAGACACTGCTGAATGATCATAGAAATATTATAGGAATGTTAAAGGATTACTACAGGCAGCAGTGTGACTCTTTGGTCCTCTCACACTTCTGCGACTACATGTTTTCACTTTCATCATGAAGTTGATATGACTAGAGAATACATAAGCTACAGTATAGTATAAAACAGTACTTATAGGATATACTTTTTTTTTTTTTTTTTTTTTTTTTACATTTAATTGATATTCTATATTATAGATTTAAGATCAAACTGACAGATCCGTCTGCTGCTTCAGCACCAGGGATGGTGTCATGGTTTTTCCAATACGCAGCACAGATTGGCTGCTTGTTTCAGGGCTGTGACAGAGTCCGTTGACTCTAACCTGCACAAACCTCAGTCAAATAACGGATCGGTGAGTCAGGCAGAGTAGACTAACATTCAGCTAAAAAGCCTACCCGCCTCTTGACTTTCTCCGCTATGAGTGAATAGAAAGTTGGGTCGGCTAAACAGGATGCATTTTGGGTCAGATTCTCTGGGGACATCAGACAAAATGAAGCCTGGGTTAGCTCTGACTGAAGTCAAGCTGCTTAATCCACTAACTGAAGGTCCATCTCCGGTCTGTGTTACAGAAATAAAAAGTTATGAAAGTCTGACCACTATCAGCAGTATCATTTTTCCCTGACTTTAGACATCGGAAATTTCATGTCATTTATGTATGCAGTGTTTATCTGCTGTATAAATGTATGATTTGTGTCAGATATCCTGCAGGGGGTGGTCAATCCTGCATCTGATATCATGTTATGAATATTTTCTGTATGTGTGAGTGTGTAAATGATTAAATTACATCCTGATAAGCTGAATGGCACCCTGCATGGAAGCATCTGCCATCAGTGTAGGAATGTGTGACTGAACGGGGTAAATAATAAATGGTATGTACTGTAAAGTGCTCTGAGTGTTTCGAAGACTACAAAAAAGTTATTTAAGTACAAGTCCATCGACCATTTATTCAGCAATAAAACTACCATAACAAATGTATTAAGTTCAGGTTTTGTTGTCAGATAACCTTTGATGTAACTCAAGGGTAATAAGGTAGTGCATTAATTGTACTATATTGTATTACATTATATCAGAAGGTACCTCTCCAATTTTGTTCACCACCTTTGGCCAGCACACGTACAGGTCTATGAGTAATTTAATGTACAGCAGTGACTTCCCACCATCTTTGTGGTGGATTGTAAATGAGTAAAAAAACACCTCTCTGCATCGTTTTAATAGCTCATAAATGACAAATTGCTGCAAAACAGACAGTATATATACATTTATCCAGCTCATTATTTTTGCTTCTGATAGAAATTAGATTTGTCATTGGAAAAGAATGTGTTTAATGTATTAGTGTAGCACGTCCCTGTTTTTTTTTTTTTTTTTTTTGTGCTTTGCTTTAGGCAATGCATTTAGTTTTACTCCGTGTTTCCTGAGGTGACTTATTATTCACCAAATGTTGAAATATATTTAATTTACACAGCGTAATGGTTAAATCTTGGTAGCTGTCAAGTTTAATTTTGGCAGAGCTTTATAAATATGCATCCCATTTGACTACATTCTCGGAGAGAACAAAGGGTTGAGGGTTAATTTTCAATTCAGTGAATTCCCCTCTTTATATTTCTCCATCACACTTGTTTATCGCTGCCCGCAGCAAAGTAGTTAGTTAGTATTTGTCTTTCCTGAAATAAGTGGAAGCATATTTTCACATAATTTGATATAATATAAGTTAATGCACTGAGCCAAGTTACAGTAGAAGTTTGTGTTTGAATTGATATACAGTGTTGAAAGTGTTGAAAAACTGACCTTACAGCGCTGAACTTGTATAACTGTGCAGGCTATTCTTGTCTAATAGTTGGTGACCATGAATAACTTCATCCCAGTTAAGTGAATATGACCTTTTCTCACATTGCAGCACAAGTAGTTAAGGAAAAAAAACGGCTGCATTTTATTGAGTGAAAATACAAAAGGGAACAGCTGCAGTATAAATTGTCCTTTAAATGTAATTTGCTGCTTGTGTGACACCAGATGATCTGTTGGTTCAGTTCAGAAAGTCAGCTGTTGGTTCATTATCAGCACAGCTTCTAAAGTCTTTGTCTGTCTGTGTATGTCAATTGCCACTGCCAATTCCTACCATCATCTTTCCATGTCTGCCTCTTTCCCCAGCAGTGTACAAACTCAGCTTTCAGATCTTGCCACTCTCACCTGCAGCTGTCGTAACATTTCATTCCACATCACCTGACCTCCACCGCCCACCCACACTCCTTTTCCCTTTTCTCCATCAGTCCTGTAGCATATATGCCGGCCCACTTCATGCCCACCTTATTTCAAAACCAAGTAAACTTGAACTTTTTTATTTCACTGGCCCGGCCTCGGATTCGACAGCCCTGTTTTTACTGTGCCTTTACTGTGCGTCGTCTCTCCGAGTCACTCGAGATGCCTTTTATAGAAGGACTCTGCATTCAAATCCTGCAGACAGTACACGGGTTATGTATAAATGTGACCCTGGTAAAAACAACAGAGCTCACCTCTCTCATCTTCTCCTGAAAGAGACTGTGGTATTTGCAGAGAAGGTAATAAAGGACAGACCTACTTGTCAAGGTTAATTCCCTCCAGATACTAGACAGGACCACAGTCGGTTACAAACTTTTACACAATCAGAGAAGGAACAACTATATGTACAGTACTGTATTTAAATGACTATAATACCTCTCTAGATGAATTGATGGATGATAGTATAGTAAGAGTGTGTTGAGGTTTGAAGGAAAATACAAGATTATAAAAAGACTGCATAAACAATCCTTTAAAATCCATAAAAGCAAAACAATAATTGCTATGATGGAACCCGAGAAAAGCGTAAATTGTGGATGATTAAAATAGAAATTTGCAGTATTTTTCTTCAGTGGAAGGTTGAAACTGACTGCTTCCATTACAGAGTAGATTAATGGTAGCAGCTGTGGAGAACGTGATACAGCATTGGAGGGCAACAGGGGGGGTTGATTAGACGTTGAAGGTGTGAAATAGTGAAAGGCAAAAATACAAAGACAAGGTTTGATAGAATGACCGACGCAGCTCCCCCAGTGTGTTTGGTGGGTTTGTCTTGAAATCCGTGGAGCCAAATGATGGAGAAAAAAAAAAAAAAGTTAAATTAAAGGCACATGATGAAAGACTTCTCGGGCCATCAAAAGGGGGAAAAAAACGTTTGTGACAACATGACTCCTGATTTATTGATTTTCCCAGCTCAATTTTTTCATCCGGGGTGCTTCGAAAGAGCAAAGCAATCTCTGAGTTTGTTGGCGGGTGTTATATTCCCCTGGCAAATGGACACTTTCCACAAACACACACACCCACCCACCCACACACACACACTCAAACACACGGGAGCACAATCCGGTGTACAAACACATGGCGCTCTCAGTGGGGCGGAGTTTTTAATCCTCAAATACACGCCATAAATCAAACCCCACTCCCTCCTGCCCCCGCTCGTCTCTCTCAATGAAAAGCTCAAGCCAGTGGCACATTAATAGCAATTTACAGGGCCAGTCAAGCGAGGAGAGGAGCATCAACAGAGCGTCCTTTATTTTGTAGTTCCTTATTACTTTCACTCACTACACGGCCACTGAATTTGTTACGATAGGACATGTGACCTACAGACTGCATCACTCCCGCCGAGTGGGTGTCATGTTCTTCCTTTTACGACAACCCCCCTAATCTCGCAATCAGAATGTGTCCCCTCACTTATCTTAATAAATGCGGTAAGATACCAGGGAATTTCAGTTTACTTGCGTCCCTTCGGTGTATGATTCTGCCTTCATTTAACTGAAACATAAATCTACAAGTGCTATACGAGCCTGTAAACGTCTTTGTAAATAATGTTATCCTAAGGCAATAACGGGCGACTTTATTTGTACAGCACATTTCATACGCAAAGGCAATTTGAAGTGCTCTACATAATGCATTAAGACATTAAAGACGAAAAAGAAAACTTGAAGTTGTCCAAGAGTTTTTTTTCTTTTTTTTTATGGAGGAGACCAGAGAGAAGACCATTACAGTAATCGAACCTGCTGGAAATGAGAGCGTGGATTAGTCTCTCCAAGTCCTGCCTGGACACAAATCCTCTTATTCCTGCTATGTTTTGAAGATGGTAGAATACCGACTTTGTAATTGATTTGACGTGGCTGTTAAAGTCTGAGTCAAAATCCAAGTTCACTCCAAGAGTTGTTTTTCTGCTTGTCAGAGGCAGAGAGTCCAGATGAGCGCTGCGTTCAGCCTCGTGGGGACGTGTACTGTAGGATTAATAACCAGCATAACTATCATGGTATTTTTCTCCAGGGGAGCCTCTCCCCTGAGGAACGGCTGCGCGGTTAGCTGTAGAAAAGGCTGGCTTATTCACGTCGACGTGTAATGCAGCGATTCCCGGTCAGGGGTGCTTTTGCCTAAGGAGGTACATCTGCAGTTGTCTGAGGGGATACGTGGAAAGCTCAGGAGGTAACTCAAAAGAAGTCAACAGACTAAAAAAAATATATAAAATTTGTGATTTCAATATATTTGTATCAAAGGATACAACGAACAGTCAAATAGGACTGTAAAATTTCTTTAAGGTATACAGAGTAGAAACTTCCTACATAACATATACACTCATAAAAATAATGCCTAACTTGAAATAGTTAGTTTTAAGTATTAATATGCAGTTGAAGTAGTTGGCTTTAGTTAAGTTATGAGTGCACAGTTGAAATAGCAAACTGTTAAAAGTGAAGGATAAGCAGTTGAAGTAGTCACTTAACAGTCACTGTGACAAAAGTAATGAATAAATGGTTTAAACACTTAAGCAGGCAAAAAGTAGGCTAATTGAAAAACATAACAAATGATAGATAAAAAATAATTGAGAGAGTTGAGAAAGTCAGCTCGAAGCGAAGGATAAATGGTTGCGTTTTGTAAACAATATCCACTCTTGTATTGTTAATGGTGTTGAATAACGTCCACTTAATAATCAATTCAATCCCGTTATCAGAACATACTCTTGTTTGCAGATGAAGCCATACTTGATAAAGCTGTGTGGGCGCATCAGACAAAAAAAAATGTTTGGAACCACTGATCGCATCATGTCGAAATACAAAACCAAACTGAAAAACAGTGTCCTGTTCACATATTCAACCAGCACACAAATCAACTGCTGGTAGACAGTGGGAGACTCTGAAAAAAGGAGTTGTCACTGTCAAGGAAGCACAACAGTGTCTTAGTGCCTGTAATGACAGATAAAGGGGCCTGAATTTTTCAAAACACGACTCAAAACTACACACTCTCACTACTGAAGATGTCACTAAGTCACTGTGACTATAAACTGCAGTAAAATGAAAACTCCTCATAAGGATCGTGGTTACAGTGATGAACTGCTTATATGGATCAAAAGGCTTGGGAGGTAATAATTTCTTTGCAAATGCTTTTTATAGAATTTGCTCGAGTTAATTTTCAGAGTTCATTTTAGGTATTTTTTATACATGACGACATATGGAAAAATATAAATAAAAGTACTGTAACATCACATTCATGATGCTTTGTCTTCTTGTAACTCTTCCAGTTGGCTACCTTAGGCTGGCGTGGAGTGTACACTGAAATAATGACGGAAAAAAGAGAGTAATGTTCTCTAACTGAGTAGCGTAGTCTCCCTGAAGCCAAAAATGAACCAACAAGATGCAGCAGTGAAACTTGCCGTTCCTCATTCTGTATGTAGTCAACTTAAACTGCAAGAGACAGCCAGTTGCTTGTGATGGAGACAGATGTGTTCTGTGAAAGCACCTGTGGCTGAAGCCACCCTCACCAAGTGGACTGATAATGCATGATTGCATAAAGCCCCCTTGAGTGGGGAAAAACATAAGAATTATAATCAAATATCTTCTATATACTGTATATTTAAACTGTCTTCTTATCACTTATTTGATGTCGTCATGTGTTTGCTTTCAGGTGGAGTGGCTGAAAAATGAGGAGCCCCTCAGCTCTGAGGGCGCTATTGACACAAGAGGCGACCATAATCTCATCATCTCAGAGGCCCGCCTCTCTGATTCTGGAAACTATACCTGCGTCGCCAGCAACATTGTGGCCAAGAGACGCAGCGCCACAGCCACAGTTGTAGTCTACGGTAAGATATCGAATTCCAGATGCAAAAGATTTCAAAAGAAAACGTGTCCACGGTTGGATCCTGTCGCAGCCAGAAAGGCATGACGCTGTAATCAAAGGTTTGCAGCACAGATTATCAAAACAAATGTCAAACTGCTTTCTTCCTTACATCAAAATTTCAATTTTCACTTTCGAAGCAAGGCGTCAAATTGGCACCATAAGCAAATTCCCCCAAGTCATTAATATAAAAAGCGCTGCTCAACCGCAGCGTGTGGTCTTTTTTCACACAAGAGTCTAATGAGCAGGTAATGGGCAAGTGATCCCTCATGTGTAAAAACAAGGAGGCGCAGGCACAATATTTACAAGAACTCAATTATTAATGGTGGAAAGGCAGTGACGTGGATAGTCCCCGGCTTTTATCTGCCAGAGCTAAACACCTTGTGCGCAGCGCTTTGTGTAGCTGCAGGCCAGCAGACACTGTTTCCAGCTGTTTTTATTGCCCCGTAGAGAGCTCCGCGGAGACAAAGGAGAATAAGTGAAATTATAATGTCACTCTAGCAACACCTCCTTACACACCAGAGGAACACCTTGTTAATTGGAGAGTTTTGGCGCCCATTTTACTGACCTTTCATCCGGTTATTTTTATTTTTTCAGAGGGGACGTTCAGCTGCTGTAGGCATTCATCTAATTCTTTCTGACAGTCCATTGTTGAGGCCCATCAATCATTAATTTTCCGTAATGCTAATGAAGTCCCTGACAGGCTTACGACTCCCGATAGTCGCAGACAGATGTATAGTCGTGAAGCATGGTATTTCTTCCTGTGCCATGACAGCGAATGAGCTGATTAGTCAATCATCCTGCATTATTTTAGGCAACAAATCAGAGGAAGTGTGAGTAGATGGAGGGAAAGACACCATTGATCATCTTTATAAAGACAACTCTGTTTTGTTTTGTTTTTTTCCTGATAAGATATTCATTCTCAAGCGCTGAGCGAAACCCCTTTGCAGTCGCTCCGGTGCTGTTTTTCTTTGCAGAAAATATATTGTTAACCACAGCATGTAGCCCAGATTTCATTCTTGCACTCTCTTTTCGTCCCTTCTCCTTCATCCTTTGGTATCTACAGTGAATGGAGGCTGGTCTTCGTGGACAGACTGGTCTCCCTGTAACGTACGCTGCGGCCGCGGTGTGCAGAAACGCTCTCGCACCTGCACAAATCCGGCTCCTCTCAACGGGGGAGCCTTCTGCGAGGGCATGTCGGTACAGAAGAGCACCTGCAACACGCTGTGTCCAGGTAAGAACTCAGTGTGCATGCTGTTCGGTGTTTGTGCATATGCTTTAAAGCATGCTGCAGTATTTTAGAGTTTTTGAAACTGTCCTCCGTCCCCACAGGCCCCACTTTGTGGCTCTGCTCAAGTCATGAGAGCTTAAAATTGACTTCAGTGGTGCATTCAAGGAAGTTTCAAGATTGGAAATTGAGGGTCTTGAAAGCGTTGTATTTTTTTTCCATATAACTCAGCATCCCATGTGTTAAAGGGATAGTGTGGCATTTTGGAAAAAAAATGCTCATTTGCTTTCTTGCTGAGAGTTAGAGGAGAAGATTAATGCGTCTCTTTTATCTGTCCATTAAAGGTGTAGCTAATGGTAGCTTAGCTTTGCATAAAGACTGAACCAACACTAAAGCTCTTTAAAAGGAAGATTAAGAAGTTGTATTTTGTTCTATACATTGCACGGCAGCCGCGAAATTCACACTCGATCCTGTTAACGTCGTGCTTTGCATTTCACCATCCTACTTCGTTTACACCCAACTCATGCCTACTATATCAGGTGTTGCAAGATCATTTGCATATTTGCATATACATTACCTTATAGCTTCCTTGTTACTTTTTATCTTCCACTTCTTTCTACTTTATTTCCAATTTGTATTCAATTCTCATTTTTACACAATTATATATTTACTGTGTGTAGTGTGGAGGGGGCCACAGCTGCATCTCTGTGTGCAGTCCTGGGTTGTATGATGGCAATTAAGCGGAAATCTTGTTTGTTTAATTAGCACTAAAAGTAAGGTGCAAAACCATTATTTTTAGTTTCACGTGCTTCGGACACAGTGACTCTGTGGAGTCTTGTCAACAGCACTGCTGACCAAAAAAGCAACCCTGCAATAAAACCGCACATCATTGTTTTCACACTTTGACCTTTGTACAAATTTAACAAACTAGATAAAATGTGTTAATTAGCAGGTTTTAAAGGTTTCCAGTACTTTTCTCTTTTTACTTTTTGGCACAAGTTCACCAAATTGTTTTACTAATCTTTTAAAACAACTGCTTTCTGACACCCTTGAGTGCATCAACATGGAAAGGTTTCTCTCTCTCCAAAATATATTGCCACCCAAAAATGAAGTAAATATCACAAACATTGAAGACGACGGCGTGGGTCCTCTGATGGAATGCCATTCTTTTAAGACTCTGTAAAATTGATTTAATACCTGAAATGAACAGAGAGCAGTGTTGGGCTGGAAGGTACAAAATCAGTCTAAAGGCTTGAGGAAGCACAGTGAATGCATTGCGTCTCTACACCGCTGATAATGACATTGTTTTTATATGAAATCTGATGCAGTGGACCTTTTAAAAGAACAGGAAATGATAGAGCATTTATGTGAAATGGAGAGAGGGATGGGGGGAAAAGGAAGGGGTCATGAAAGCAGCAGAAGCTTAGGTTGTGAGAGAAAGAGAAGAGGAGCAGCTCCGGTTATCAAAACTTAAGTGTAAGCTGCTCTCCGCAAGTGTTTTTTTTCTAGACAAGCCCAAATTTATTATTTCAACCAGAGCACCAGTTTAAAAGAAAATGCTCATCAGGTTTAAGAGGAAAAAATTATCAGAGCAAAGCAGCGCACTCCTCCAAACACTCCTCCATCTCCTCTTTGCCAACTGCCTCCTTCTGAGGGATCCTTTCTCCCTCATCTGAGGTCTAATATAAACAGAAGTGCGTTTGCCTTCAGATTAGCAGGAAGAAGGGAACTTTTAGAGCATTTGGAGGTGGAAAGGAGACTTGATGAAGTGTGGCATAAGCACAGTGTGTTTGTGCTCCCAGTCAGCAAGACAGCACAACATTTTTGCACCCTGAGGAGGAGAATGTTTTTGTAAAGATAGTAGTGCAGCTCTTACCTTGAAAGTGTTTTCTCATAAAGTCCTGGAGACCTATTAAATGAATCAACTTAGGCCCGGTGTTTGAATTTTTTATAAGGAACCTTTGTCATGTCAGTTTAAAAGGGGAACGTTTTTTTTCACCTCTGTATCTTCCTTTTCACTATCTTCCTCATTCTTCTTCATTCTCATTGTGCTTTGCTTTTTTGCTTCTCCGCACACGTGCGCGTACTCCAAAGGGAATGGAGGAACTACAGTGTCCTCCAACCATGCATTATGCACATCAAATCTGTGCACGTGCATCCTTGCGTTCTCAAGCATTTGTATTTGTGCCTTGTTCCCTCAGTGGACGGCGGCTGGGGAGAGTGGAGCGAGTGGTCAGTGTGCAGCTCGGACTGTGAGAGGCAGCGCAGCAGAGAGTGCACCGCTCCCGAGCCCAAACATGGAGGGCGGCTCTGTGACGGGGTGGTGCTGGCCACAGACAACTGCACCGGCGGCCTCTGCACACAGAGTGAGTAACATCGCCGTCTCTCTCCACCGGGGTAACGAGGAGAAAAAGACGGTTTGGCATCATTACCGTTAGTCCCATTGTGTGCAGGGACTGTGTCATTATAGATTTACTGTTCATAATTTTTGGCAGTGTGGGCTAGATCATGATCGTCATTATAATCATGCTCATTAGCAGCACCCTCATCCATCTTCATTATTCATCCACTCCACCCCACATGCGTAACACGCAGTGTGCCCAGGCATAGATGAGTACACAAGTGGTAATCAAATAAACTAACACTTGTAGCATTCATAAAGGTTAAAGAGAAACTCTGAAATCCTGATGTTTCTCTGTCTTTGCAGATCGAAAGTTGCTACATGATCCTAAGCCACAGGGTGAGTTTCTCCACAGCTTCCACTTCTAACTATGATGTTGTTTTACGGCCTGGAAGAGTACTTGATTCTGACTGGAGAAAGGTGCGCAATCATTTTGTTTATACAATGACAGACAGTACTCAATACCGATAGGCTGGAGGGCATTTTCAGATAGCCTCATCGCTCTTATTTATTGTCATCGTTACTTATACTTGGGCTTCTGGGTTCAGCTGTTGCTAGGCTACAGTGCTGCTGTTTGTCGGAGACGTGAAGTGACCTAAAGTTCATGTTTGACGAGCAACAATAGTGCCAACGCTGTGTTTTTACACAGGACCAGCAGCAGCAGCTATTCAGTTGATTCAGCACGTTGAACTGACAGCAAGTGAGAGAATTATGACCAACCGGTGGTTCAGCCAAGCAAATCAGTAATTTATATATCCTAAGAGAGCACGTTGCCTAAAATAGGAAACAATACTTATAATTTGATGGCTGGAAAGTAGCCTTGGATTAATCACTCTGACAGGTGTGGTTATGAAAACTAACACACTCTGCATGACTCATTGTGAATTCTCCCCGTTCTTGAAATAGAGGTGAGAGTTATATCAGATACAGATGTTCAGACAGGTCGGGAGCATGCAACATGTATGAATAGTCAGAGGGAAATGCAAGTGCTTTTTCAGTTTATCGCTTATTACATGTATGAAAGCAGACAAGATACCAGCCCAGTGGCGGCTTTTGTGTGGGTGTGAGTCGACATGTCTGACTGGTTCTTTTCTAACCAGAGCATTTAAGACCAGTGTTTGTTCCACTTCTGACACCCATTTTCACTCTTGTACAATAACATACTGTATGTCGCATTATGTCACTTGTAAATTGACTTGACAAGTAAAATGCAGTGTACTTCTGTGTTGTTAAGGTACACGTTGTAGTGCTGCGTAGGTACAACAATGTTGTGACTACATCAGCCGACTGTTTCTGACATCAAAGCTTCAGTTTCAGTTCTGTGTCAGTATGTACATATTCACAAATAGCATTTTTAATGCATCATAAATAGCGTTTCAACCCATGTATGTCCCCCTGTTTTATGCATTATTGTTGTCTAGAGTAACAGGCCATTTTTGTTTTAATTACTGCTGCATAGTTTGCACAGTAAAAAAAAACAATTTGGTACCTACTAAGCCACAAGCACGTGCTCTCCTTTCTCGTCCTTTAACACAGTTATGTATTTTTGTTTGTCAGAAACGAGAACAAGAATGCAGCCTGGCTGCCAAAACTTCCCAAGCCCTCAATTAACCTGCTACTGTAGTTGTTAATGCCGCTTTGCATATTTTGTCAATTTCTGCTCATTTGAGCTTCAGGCTACTTAGAGGATTTCTCAGCATGTCCTGTTTCAGCGCAGATCTCATTATCTTTCAAGAACAAGCTAGCAGCCCCTTTATTTCCCACTCATTCCTTTTCTTTGCGGAGTTGGACTCTGCAGTACTGTTGGGACCAGATAGAGCATAATCATTGCCGATGAGCTAATTTAATGAATTGGTTTTGTCACATTATCCCAGTGGAACACAAAGTGCCTCCATAGCAGAGCCAAGCAGTGTTTGAAATGACAGTCAGGTGCTGGGCTGATTATAATCACCTTCCTTTCGGAGGTTCCTCATTAGTAGCTTTAGCACTCCAGGATGGAACAATGAAGCTGTGCATCAGGAGGCAGGGTAGACAAGGACTAGAAAACAAAACAGGCGCTAAAGTAGTTTGAAACCAAGGTAGGCTTGCCTCTTATGAAAGACTCACAAGTTTAACTCAGCTGATGTTCCTCGGCAACACAGATTTTCAGTTTATTCTGGGAGAAAATGTCTCCTAGCCTCCTAATTAAGTGCAGCCGAGTTAGAGAGCACGAGCAAAAAGTCCCTCAAAAATCTGCTTCTCTCTCTCTCTCTGCTCATTCTCTCTCAAGGTGTGGAGAGCAGCAGCGACGTGGCCCTGTATTCGGGCCTTGCTGCGGGGGTGGTGACAGTGGTGCTTCTGATCATCGCTGTTACTCTTTACCGAAGGAGCCAGAGCGAGTACGGCGTTGATGTCATCGACTCCTCCGCCCTCACTGGGGGCTTCCAGTCCTTCAGCTTCAAGACCTCTCGCCAAGGTGAGCCAGTGACTGCAGCATCTTACAAATCCGATTTACACTGTGAACGCAGGCTTCCCGCCGTACACTGTACCCAAACAGAAGGAAACAGACAGAAGAGGTTGTTTGTTGATTTACTTTAAGGAAAGAAATCAGGAAAGGTTTTCGGTTCTACAATCAGATGCACAGCATTCATAAAGCTTCCTGAAATCTAATTCCCAATCTAGCTGTATAAATTCAGTGTAAACAGCATATCTTACCGCTGAGCTGTGCAGTAAAATGCAGCAAGTTGTGCGGATAATTTGCGAGAAACTGGTGCCATGTTGGAGGACTTAATTAATTAATTAAGGTGTGCACACCGTTTGCTGCATAATTACGCTCCACACGCCCAATAAATTAAGTGGGGTGTGTTGAAACGCACCTCTCGTTCCTGCTGCTGTACGATAGCTACAGGTGCTTAATCAACTGTAAGAGAGAGACTACACACAGTACCTAAACAGTTCCTGAGTTTACATACTGTTGCAAGTTCTCCTGTAGTTTCTTGCACAGACTCTGCTTTCATCCCATTTACATTGCTGTTTTCAGACGCATTTAAACTTTTTAAAAGTTTTAGTCTATATTAGAATTCAAAAAAAAAAAAAAGAAACTCCACCCGCTTTTGTGATTCTGAAGAGCCCCCTCGTCATCTGAAGTCACAAAAGAAAAACGTCTTTGCGCTTGACTTTGCAATAAGAGGTTGTTAGAGAGCAGTTAAAAAAAAAAACAAGTGCTAAAAATTGCTCTCCACTGCCGTCATTTGCATGGATACAACCTCAGCTGCGCTACCACACTTACCTTGGCACAAGTGGGTTCATCTTGATTCTCAAACTGACCAAACAGGCACAAGCACAAAAAAAATCTTTAAAAAATTGCAAATGAAAAAGGCATTTGGATTGCATTTGCTATGAAAACACAGCTGCAAGTGCCTTTGCTGGAATGAGACATCTATCTGTTCAGTTAGTATATTGAGTATCGATCATCAATCTGGTGGTGGCAGTCAAACGTGTGAGGATGTGATTGACTTCATTTTTGTGAAGCAGCCTAATTAAATGTGGCTTTGTGGCTGCAGTTTCAATCATACCATTTTAATCAGTATAATGATTTAAAAGATCTTAAATATGCGTAGAAAATCAGATCAGATCTGCTCGTTCTGCCTGGTAATACAGTGAGATGGCATTATTATCTGCGTTGTTCTCCTCCAAACGTGAACTTTGCATGACTGAAGAAGGTAAATCAAGGTAAATTTTTTTGCTTATCTCTACAGGTGAAAAAAAGTATACAGAATACTCTCTCACCCAGACACACACACACACATGCATTCACAGGATAGTGAATGGAGAAAGACTTAGTTTTGAGGGGAGCACAACATGTTTGATGCGGCTCTGATTTTATAGCATTTTATTGTATTCAAAAACTGTAAGTGTACTCACATATTAATTTCAGTTCTATGTCATTTAAAATACAGAACAGAAAATACAGTTTTGAATTTATGGATATATCTATATTAATTATGCATACATTTCTTTGTATTGTGATATAACTACATCAATTATTAAAATGGTTTAGGGGCCAAAATGACTGTATCTAATTCAGCTTGTTCACATGAGCCTTCTGAAGATTTTTGCTGTTGTGCACTAAATGTCCAATAACATGAAGTATAAAGCTTAATCTATAAGCACACCACACATTTATTGCTTTTGTAAACATCAGTATGCCCCAAGCAATAAATGCTCACAGCAAAATTATGGTAACAAGCAAATTTTGTGCTCTAAACAAATTTAACTTCATCATTATTATCACTTCTTGCAATACAACTTTAGCAAAATGTTGAACAAGATGTGTCTCATCACGAGTCCGTTTGTAGCATTATCGGCTATTTTGGTAAGGTCCTACTTTCAATAAAAATTCAATCAATTATTCATTGTTCCAAAATTAAAAATGTAATTTATTAGTGTTCTGTTTTTTTGTCCCAAATGGCGCGTTTGTGGTCTTGCGCCTCCACAGAAGCATCAGCGCTCAGAAGCGTGGTGTGCTTTGCCCCACAGATTGAGGCATATTTTTACAAGGCTGGCATTACGGGTCGCCACAGCAACAGCTCTCAGCAGGGCATAATAAAGTTCATTTCGATAACACAGCGGGAGGCAGGGAGAGCTTTAATCTTGGTCCCTGTTCCCCTTGATAGGGCGGCTAAAACAGCCAAACCTCCGTAAGATCCAACGTCTCCTCCCCTCCTTCTATGTTGCAGCCTGCTGTCCGCTGCTACAGTAGTTTCACAGTAATTCTTCCTTTTCGCTTTCTTTTTCCGGAGTCTCACCTTTGATCATGAGTCACTGTCACAACAGCTCACCTAATTCCCAACAAAATAAATTGCCAGTGTACATTTAGTAAGTCATTAACAGAAACCATGCTGTTCACTTAGCTGTGTCTTCTGTTGTCTTTTCATGCTCGCTGAAGCGGTTGTCAATGAGTCGTTAATCACAAAATAAGGTGAATTTGTGTTTTAGCTCTTGTGCAACATGTAGACAAAGAGCTACAGTGTGTGACTCGCTCAGCGCTACAGCCGCAGCAACGCCTCTGAAGGCAGAGCTGGAAATGTAAAGCAAAATAATCACAGCATAAATTCTGAATGTGATTCAAGGCGATATTTCTGCTCATCGTCACGAGATTATTTTTAAACTGCTGTGACATCAAATTATATCAAATGACTTTACCCCAGCCATTGATATTTGCAATTTGTCACTTTTAATTGAGATACGGTTAAGATAAGGCGTATGCCATTCTTGTTTCCATGGTGATGATATTACAGCAATAAGCGCAGGTAGTGAAAATGAATCGTCACGACATACCCTTTAGGTTTTAATTGTTGTTGATGGTGGTCGTCTAGTTTAAAAAGACACTCCCTCTAACTGTGTTTGTCCCCTAAAGGTGTCTAATTGTTGATTGTGATTTGCTTTTCTCTTTGTGTGTGTTTCAGCCAACCCCCTGCTTATTAATTCATCCATGCAACCTGACCTGACGGTGTCGCGTACCTACACCAGCCCCATGTGTTTCCAGGACTCCATCGACAAGGAGCTGATGGCCGAGCGCTCGCTTCTCGACCCCTTGCCCGATCTCAAGGTCAAAGGTCAGGAGAGAGAACGGTTTTGAAAAGCCCACGTCTGTGCCCGTGAA
>JBAJHX010000035.1:9494737-9505710 GCA_037176925.1 Amniataba percoides | reverse complement strand
TCGACCCCTTGCCCGATCTCAAGGTCAAAGGTCAGGAGAGAGAACGGTTTTGAAAAGCCCACGTCTGTGCCCGTGAAGTGCTTTTTGAAGAGGCAGTGTGCAGTTCTGCCGTCGCAATCCATCTTGTTTATCTCAAGGCAATCGCTAAGAAAGCCAAGGGCGAAATTGTCATCGCTTTGGAGGGCATCACGAATTGACAATTCGCTGAGCCATGTTCCATGTTAGTTACTGCTGCTGCGCCTGTGGTCTTTTTTTATAGTTTACAGTGATATTTAACTTTGTGGTCATTTTTGAAGCTATGGGTCCCTCAATTCTGGTAAAGGTAGAAAAAAAGGAACCATCTCTTTGTGCATTTCTCAATGTTCTTCTGCCCTTGTGCATAGAAAGGCTGAATAAAAGACACCAAATTTCTGAAATGCCAAGAATTCAACTTACAAATGAGAAAATCCTAAGTTTGGCAGGCTTGCCGAGCCCAGTTTCAGTAGCTGAGCTATCATTGGACAACCACTGCTTGAGTTTGGTGAACAGTCAGATGGAGAGTGATTAGTTTTACACACACCAAAATATCCATCTTCAGTAATAATATTCAAAGGAGCTGCTTTCTTACTGTTTAATGTTTCCACGTTGGTCCACAAAATTCTTTCATTGTGTTTCCAGGCGTGGCAGAGAGAGCAGAGTACCACGTCATGTCCCACCCTCAGACATTTCCGAGGGGCCTGGTTCCGGACTACAGGGGGGTCGCAGTGGGGACGACGCTGGGCAGAAAAGGCAAAAACCTCTTCACCCCGCAAGTCTCTTTGACTCCCAGCAGGCCCCTCCACAAAGCGACCGCGGTGTTTGGTCATGCTGGAGGGAGGCTGGTGGTCCCTAACACAGGTGAGCCCCCTGCAGTGAAATTCCATTCGACACCTTCCCGTGTGTAAACTGAAACTCCTTCAACCTGAAACTGGAAATCGTGGAGAAGCTGAAATCCGCAACTCGCCGCACTTTAAAACAACAGCAAAGCTGATACACAGCGTCTCGTGTTGCATTTTGAAGTTGTTTGACCTTGTCAGCAGTTGGTCTGTGTTGGTTAGGAAATGTGGAAATGTCATCGATCGACCGAGTAACATGAACATGAATACATTATTTACCGAAGTGATGAAGTCAGACAGCACTGGCATTTTGAACTGGTCGGGTGTGTCCTGACAGGCAAGATCAACATTTGTCAGCAGATGGAAAGTTTTTCTCGCCGGAGTAAATGCGTCATCTTTTAGCATTTCACTCAATAAATTCATTTAAAAAGCAATATGGATTTCATTAAGATTAACATTTAATAGAACATACTGTAGACTATGAAGAAAAAGTTAATGTAATGTATGTTATGTAAACCTGAGACGCTCGGTCTGCCACATTATTCAGGCAGCTCTTTCTCTTGGCCTGCATTCATCATCCTGTCCCTTGAGGGGCTTTATCTACTGCAGTGTAGATTGGCAGTAATTGTTTATCATACAGTACAATATGTGTACTGTGTGTAGATGTGTTCGTGTCGAAGAAAGAGACAGTGAGACTGCTGGCAGCGTTGATTCACGAGGCCGATGGGACTTGCCTCTGTCACCTTTTACTGGGTCCGTCACCTCTCTGGCTGTCACCTTTAGTAAAGAGACCTGACAGCCGGGCAGCTGTGTGTGTGTGTGTGTGTGTGTGTGTGTGTCATGTGTGCGCAGGACTGGCTGTGTGCTGATGGTTTTTTGCATGCCTCCTTCTCTGCAGGTATCAGTCTGTTGGTGCCTCATGGGGGGATCGCAGAAGACACTACCTGGGAAATGTACATGATCATCAACCAGGAGGACAGCAGGTGAGGGACTCTCACTGAGGCGGCGCGGTCTGCCTCGCACGCGGCTCTCCTTTAATCTCTCAACCCGTCGCGGCTCGTCTCGTACCCTCCTCCTCCCCCCCGCTCTCTCTCTCTGTCTCTCCCCCTCCCTCTCTTTCTGCCGAACATGCTCCACAAACATGCACAAATCCGCGCAGATCCCCTTGTAGCGGAGAGAGAGGACGCAGCCGCATGTGCGCCATTCACACATACTGGTGCAGACACATTCCCAGCATGGGGTGCTTGCTCATCTTGCAGACACAACAGGGCAGGACATGGTGTGTCACGGATACGTTGGCAGCTGTAGACAGATTGCAATACTGCCTTAAGCAACCGTCTCAGCGGAGAGAGATACACTCGGCGACACTGGTAGCCCGTTTTGTGTTTTTAGACGCCACCGTGATGATATCGCTCTCCGTCGTGGCCTGTTAGAGTGGCGAAAAATGTAAAGTCGCGATGATAGGTGATATCGATTTTGCTGTTCGGTTCCGTGGATGCGATGATAAGCTACAAAGTTCAGGCGGCTGCTGGAGTCCATTTCTGTAACTTTGGCATCAAGATTTTCACGAGGCTGTGACTCCGAGAGAAAATGGCACGGCAGATAAGAGCCGTTTGAAAGGGAGTCTAATACCTTTGCAACAGAGCCTCAAAAGCTATCTGACAACCGGGAGTCAGTTTTTGGACATGTTCTTGACTTATAGCAGACAGTATCAATGTGTCAGTGTGAAACCCTGCTAGCGAGATATCGCCACAACAACGCGGCGAACTGACTCCTCTCGATGAAATTCGATTTCTGCATCCCGAGGGAGAATCCAAAGTGACATTTAGTGCCGTCTGAAATTCAGCTGTCATCTCCCCTCAACTCCACCCACCCAGTAAGTGCAGAGGGTCACCTGGGTGAAGATACAGATCAGAGGTCATTTATAGGTGGTGGCTCCGAGCTCAGTTAGTGGGCTGGTTACACACTCCCCTGCCTGCAGTCTCCCCCAATTCAGCCGAGCTGCTGCCCTCCAGGCTCCTGCTTTGCTCTGATAAGCCTGATGCTGTTTACTTCTCTGGCTGTCGTTTAAGAAGCTGCAGGAGCCACGCACCGCTGAGCTGTCAGTCACAGCCTATCTTCTGACAGCCGCAGAGTCCGCGGGAGAAATTGGATCCTTTCTTCCCATTCAAACCTCGGCCATCTACATAAGACGACGCTTGCCTCTGCGAAAGAATGGGATTCGATCAGCTCTGGCTCGGTTTCAGGTGTTCGCCAAGAGCCTCCCGTTCATCCTCCGGGCTTTACGAGGTTGTTTTGTGTGTGATCTTCTCCAGCTCAGCGGGGGACAGTCGGTAGTCCAAGGACAGAATGGTGGCATGTGACAAAATACGCTTCATATTGGGTGATTCACATACGTTTGACTGAAGGAGCTGAAGGAGTGGAGCCCTCTACCCGACACAGATTAGACTTCCTTCTGCTCGGTGGCTGTTATTGGTATCATATTACTTGTTACTGTTAGTTTCAACTGAGCTGACCAATGTTTTTTTGGTACTAATACCTCACTTACTAATATTTATCCTCTTGATTAAACCTGTCTTAATTGCTTTTTGTCTGCTTGAGGACAGTGCAACAAGCTGTTGAGACACCCCTGCAATATTCACTCTCCTTTTCACTGCATTATGCCACGTAGTGCTGAGCAAGTAGTGTACAGTGGGATTTTAGAGGGTTTTTTGTGGTAGTTATTGCCTGCCTGGGTAGCATAAAAGGCTTATGGTAACTAATTATAGTCCAGGTTTCTAGAATTTTAGCATTCGACACGTTAGTAAAATACAATAATATAATTTTTAGATAGATATTACATACTAGCTTGTTACAAGTGTTTGTTTGATTTGGGTGAACGCAACCTTTTAACTAAAACACTGACTTGGGCATAAAATTCCAACCAAAAGAGTTTGTAATTTTGTTACAGCCTGACCCCGTAACTCTGCGAGAGACAGTCAAGCACTAATGAGGCATTGTCAAAATGTTTTTTATAAATGCGGTCTGAGCAAAGAAATGAAAAGGAAAACACTGCTGAATGCTATAGGAAAAAGCAAAAGAGGTGTGTTGTGTGAACTGCATATATGAGATTAGATTTAACTAATAACCTCAATCTGCTCCCTCCACTATAACCATCATCCTGGAGTGGTATTTCTTTGTTCTCAAAACCACAATCAGAAATGCTAAATAACCATCTTTAATCTTTGCTCACAGCCAATCTGGGTAATTACCATAGTCTCAGCAGCAGGTAACCTTGGTTTCCTCTGAGCCCGGGGCTGATTAGCACAAAAGTGCAGCTGCGGGGCCACGCTGCTGTCTGGATGTATGATTTTATTTTTAGACAGCGGATCGTAACCTCTTTAAATTTTTTAGTGTTGATTGGTAACAGCATAATGACAAGTAGAAGTTTTAGCACAAGGAACTGTTAAAATAACAGGAGCCAAACATCGATAACCACACATCTGCGTGAGAACAGTATCCTCTCAGCACACACACACACACACACACACACATACACATGCACATACATCACTCCTCACCTCCCCACCTCCCCTCTCATGTTCATAAAGCTGCTGTATTTCATAGAGAACTGTTGAAGGGATGGAAATTAAAAAAAATCCTGTTCCAGCTGAAGCTCTTTTTCTTCACAAATATCAGTGCTCGGTGTTAGAAATTACTCAAGTAAAATAAGAAAGCGCCAACTTTTATTGCCAGTAGTTCCAAGGTCAAGTAATTGCTTGCTTAGTCCTCAGCAATAGTAATACTAATACAGTACAATTAACTGTTTCAGTCAAGTTGGAAAAGATTTTTTGTCATCATCGTCTTGTCAGTGACACAATGTACATCAACAGCTCACTCAAAAAACTGCCTCATTTAATGTCAGTGCTTATTTTTTCTGAGGGTGCTGAAAAACCTGCTTTGTAGTATGTAGTGTGGAACTGGGACAAAGCTATTGACTTGTCCACATATGGAGTCAGGTTGTGCAGTGTTTGTGTGTCAACATTCAAATATTAAACTCGTTTCCTGTCGTTGTGTGTGCACACACGTGTGGGTCCGCGCACGATTTACTCTGTGATGCATCTGTGCCCACATGTCAGTGTTTGTCCCTGCTCACGGTTGTATTAGTGATGCTGAGAAATATCCATGCTGCTCCAGTGACAACAGCACCAATATTGTGTCCTGCGTATGTGAGGTGTCCAGCCGGGCCAACTGCATGACTGATGGTGGTCCCATTGATTGCTCTCAGTCTTCAGGGCTTCCAGCCAAGATTGGGCCCCAGGCCAAGAGCAGCTTGGCCCAGCTAATCTGTCACCAGGCTGGCCAGAGCAGGCTTCATAAGCTCCATCGACCCACGAAGCTTACACGCTGTGTGCTAAAGCCTGTCCTCCCTAGCCCCACTGTCCATTAGTCTTGGTGCTTTAATCTTCCTCTATCTGTGTGTCTGTGTCGGCTAGTCAGGGATTGATTCATTATGAGTGTCCGAGGGTTTGATTTTACTTTGTTCGCAGGCAAGGGTCACACTCTGCCATGTGAAAGCTAGTTTTAGCAGGGCTTCATTAGCACAGATGCTCTCGTCCGCCTCATTTTCATGCTGTTTCAAACCGCACTGATTGAAATTCAGAAACTGATTTGATTTTTTTTGCCATAAATGTTTGCAACATCGTTGTGTTAATATGCAACTTGCTGTACCTCTGCGCACGCAGCACTATGTCCGAGGACGGCCCGGAGATCTTTTTGAGCCCCGCCGTCACGTATGGCCCCCCAGGCCTCGACCTGTCCTGTCCCATAGCGATGACCATAGCTCACTGCGCGGAGGTTGCTGATGATGATTGGACCGTTCGGCTCAAGAGGCAAGTCCAGGACAACAAGTGGGAGGTGAGCAATTTATTTATTTATTTTGATGAAACTTCACTTGTAATTATCAGGTCCAAATTCTCTGCTGCAACATCAATGCTGAATATTAACAAGTGTAAACACGCAACTTTCACCGGCGCCCAGAATATCAATACCAACTGCTAAAACTTACTTTGATGAAAATTTTCATCCCGCAGTGTAGTCATGCAAGCATGGAGCCGATTTCAGGGTTGCCAGCTCGGATTCGTCATTCCGCATAAAATTCAGCCTTTCAAGCTCTACCTCATGCTGTCATACATCCAAAAGAAATGTCAGACCAAATGCAAATGACGGCTGTTAGTCATTGAAACCTTCGTTTCTTCTCCAGCTTAATGATAATGGTGTTTTTAAAGCATTGCAGTATTACTCCTTTCATGAATCTGCAAATTCTGCATTGCAGCTGTTCATAGCATTTGAACACAACAAACACAATTGGCACTACAAGGGGAAATAAACACATGTTTGAATATGCTGTACACAGCCTCTGTTTGTTTACGTTTGTCATTTATTATGTGGAAAATCTGTATCTCAGATATAAAAACAGCTTTAAAATGTTTGTTATGGTTCTGTGTAATTTTGCAGCTATGGTGTACCGCGAACACTTGCAAGTATAAGTTTAATAACTGTAGAAATTTCAGTTATTCTTGGAAATAATTATCATGCTGGGATCACCGAGACTATGAGTGCCGGTGAGGTGAATATTCAAACTTTGAATTTATGTGAATTGCAGAAAATACGATCCACCAAATACGTTCAGCTACTTTAACATTATTATTTTCATCTTTATCAAATGGCCATTTGGGAAATCTCTCGGCATGAAATAACTAGTTCTTTGCAACAGTGACTGAGTGAGTTTTAGCCTGAGATAAAACTAATGACTGAAACATGGAGACAAAGAGACAATGGTGATTCGTCTACAGGAATTTAAAAAAAGCTTTAACAGAAGAAAGTTCTCGTTAAAATGATGTCCCTGAACAGGCTATTTAGCTTTGCAGTAAAATTAACATTTGCAGACAGATTTGAATAACAAACCGCTAAAAGGTCCAATCTGAGACCTCACTGTGTGGCCAAAAGCGGATAAAAACGTGCGTGCCCTTTTTGAAAGATTTAAGACCTTTGCTATAAATACAGTTCGGTGCTATCTCTGTGATTGCTGCTGTGAGACTTTTCTCACATCCAGCTCTTTCAGTAAAATAACACCTCTGAAAAGTCCTTCAACCCTGCCCTGTAGAGAGCTACTTCACAGTCTCCGAGGGACTTGTTCAAACATGTGACTTCAATCCAAACACCCTCAATCCATCTCCGCGTGCCTTCTCGGCGGAGTCGACATATCTAAGATGCTCTTTTAATGTTTAACTAACCTCATCAAAAAGCTTTGGGGACCTCATCGAGGCAGAGTGACCCCGGGGCCGCTGAGTTTGCCTGACCTCCGAGGGCCCGTGGCTCTCTCCCTGCCTGGTCCTTTCACTCTGTGTGACATTTACACAGACGTAATTTGCCAGCAGCCGCGTTGCACAAAAGGGAGCTATCAAAAGACTCATTGTTGATGGGAGCCGTGTGCCATCGGAAAAAAGGGAGAATGGGAGAGCGAGTTGGCGGAGAAGGAACAGGAGGCAGACAGAAAGACGCAGACGGGGTTCAGAGAGAGAAAAGATGGCCTCCAAGAAAATGTAACGCCGTGACCCGTCTCTGTCACTGTGAAATAATAAGCCCTTTATCTTAGGAAGGATGCTCACTCAAAACCTAATCTCTGGAATTAGTGATATAATGGGAGATGGAGGTCCGTCTCCCCCTCTGTCTTCCTCTCTTCCCTCCTCTCTCTCGCTCTGCCTCTCAGTGCCATTCCCATTAAAGCCTGCACTTTTGTACTGCAAGAGTTTGACTCCATCATTTTTCCCCGGCTGCCTGGCGGGGATGAGCTATGCCATGGAGATCCTTCATGTCTGCTGCAGCGCTAATGGGGCAGGTTTAGGAATCTGTGGGCCACTAAATTACCCGCCGTCGCTTTATATGCCTCAGCCAGGCCATATGCAGAGGGGACCTGTGGGTCACAGTTGTGTTTCAAAGGTGATTTAGGGAGGATTGAGCACAAGATGAGGAGCAATTGGCCATCGGATACAACTGCACCCCGCTAATCCGTTTTGTCAGTGTTACAGTATCCCCATCTGTTTAGTGATATGTGTGATTATTCATTTGGCCCAGGTTCAGGTTTGCACACTTCCTGATCCTGAGTGTGTGTGAGGGAAAGTTTACAGTTTGCTGTCTGTGAGGTGTCTTAATACTACTCATGAAAGATTTAAAATGCAAGCGAGTTATGCCTTTCTTGGCTTATTACAGCACTGTCTTGCCAATTTTTTGTCTTTGTCTAGTCTATTTTCTACAGCTAATAAGCTGATAGATAATAATATTGCTCAACTAATCATATTTGCAAGTGTTATTCATATCAAAAGCTGAATGGTGCTCAGCTTCCAGTTTGATGGTTAAGTTAAAGCCTCTTTCTCTCTCTGCAAGCAAATTCCTGGCAGTATTTGAAATGTTAATAATCATGAATCAGCACACTCAGCTCCACTGTGTATCACTAGGTGCTGAATCCTCAAAACCAAAAATCAAAAATAATCAGCAAGACAGCATTTTCGCTATTGAGCTGTGATCATTAAGCCTTAAATAAACTATCACTGGCTCGGAATGAGCGCTCGGAGCCCCAGAACTAAATCTGGCCCCGCCTGATGTGTCGTCCCCTCTACAGGAAGTGATGTCCGTGGACGAGGAGAGCACTTCCTGCTACTGTCTGCTGGAGGCCCAGAAGTGCCACGTCTTGTTGGAGCATCCAGGCCGCTACGCACTGGTGGGGGAGCCCCTGAACCAGGAGGCAGCCAAGCGGCTGAGGCTGGCCGTGTTTGGTAGTCCGGACACCAGCAACTCTCTGGGCTTCACCCTCAGGGTCTACTGTGTGGACGACACGCCCCACGCATTTCAGGTACGTGGGAACAGGCAGGGTACAGAAGAACCAGGGATAATTCAGTGTGATAAGACGATGTATGATTCTATTTTGTCTCGTCAAAATCTAAAAAACAACTCCCTTTTACTTTGAGCTGTGTAGATGATAGGTCATGAAACATGCTGTCATATATGGAGAAAAGTGCAAAAATCTGTCTTCTCAAATCCTCTCGATTTTCCTATTAAGGCTAAAACACAAAGCACAGCTGAGGTTGATGAGGTCGTACGTTTTGTGGGTATTTGGTCAGAGTTTGGACAAAGTCAGGTCGAAAGAAGCCGATGATGGCGCTAAAAGTTCAGGGATTATCTGTGTTATTACAGTTCATCTCGAACTGGACGTGGCAATCCTTCCGATAGCTGTCCTGACATTTTCTTCAACACCACAAATGTCATCGTGGCACGAGCGGATCAAAGGGTCAGCAGCCGTAATCCAGAGAATTCAACTGCAGTCTTTGCCATTGTATATGAGTGTTTTAAGCCAAAATTACCCCAACAGAATTCCAATTGATAACAAGATATAAATATATGATTTATGACATTTTAATTGTGCGGGTTTTGTTGCCGCAGCTGGCGGCTTTGCCTGGAAGAGCGGCTGTCTGAGCTTTTTTCTGTGCTCCACTGAAGATCTGCCTGTTCTGTAACATTGCCACTGGGAGATGCTTGATGACGAGGAGACAAAGAGGGACTTTTAATTACAAAGACAACAGATGCTCCAAGGTTGCTTCTCTGCCCTTTCTTTGCTTAATTTAATTTGCTCTCTGTTAATTAAATGTGTTTCAGCATTGCATTCCACATGACAAGCATCTGAACCCGTGAAAACGAGACGCACTCTCAGATGCATCAGCAGGTCCTCATTCTTCCTCTCGAGTGGTGCTCTGTGAAGAGTTTGCCCTTGTCCTTGCAGTGCAAACGTACTTTTTTTCTTTTTTTGTTGGAGTGTTCTACAGCCAAATAGTACTTTTTTGCAATAGTAATTTATTTCCTATCTTAATTAAACACACATGGCTTTTCAGAAGTTGTGCTGATAGTTGTCTCGTATAGCCACAAGCTCTGCCTCACTTTTGGCTGCGTTCGAGAGGTGGGATTGCATGTGAGCAAAGCAAAATTGGATGTGGGTGCCAAGAGCCAATTCACTCCACCTCTCCATCAGTCAAACATGGTTATTTGTTCATTTGTTCCTTTTTGTTTTTTTTGTTGTTTTTTTTTAGTTGGCTTTTATTTGTGCTTCATACGACAATTAATTTCCCCTGTGAGCTTGAAGCAGGAATTGATCAGGCTCAAGGAAGCTTGTGCACTTTGCATTCTCCCTTTCTCTCTCCCTCTCTCTGTCTCTCTTTCTCTCTCTGTGCTGTATGACTGAGAGGATAAGCACCCCCACTTCTCCCCTCGCGCTCCCAAGATACAAAATATGCGAGTGGAAACATGCAAGTCCACAACAACACATGCAAACAGGCGTTATTGTTCTCTATAGATCTGAAAAAAATTACAATATCACGAAGCAGGAAGTCAAAAACAGCAATATTGACTTTTGTTTTGATTTTCCCTTTGTGTCTTTGTGTGCAACCAATATGTTTGACTAACAATTCGCTCTGTTTATCTGAATTTTTTGGCTCTAGCAGTTTCCGTTTGTCACGCACGCAGTCTGCAGGTTTGATCCGGTTCGTGTTTGGTTACTAGTTTTGAGCAGCAGTAGTTATTGGGAGACAGTGTTCAACTTTCTGTTGCCAGTCACAGCTTCAAACTGCACAGTGCGTCACACTGATATTGTTTTTTTAGCTCTGAGTTTCATTTTCTACACCGTGGTGGTTCTTCACGGTGTTTTCTCCAAAAACCAAACACAGAGATAAAAGTCGTAGCTTCCAACCCCAAAAAAAAAAACAATTACCAGCTGTTGTTTCTACTGTGTATTTGCATTTGTCTGTTGTCTTACTATGACACGAGTTTGTCTTTGTGTGGAGGGTTTTTACAGTTCTTTCCTGTGTTTTGGTGCAATGCAATGATGTAATGTCTTAAAACGATTAATTGATTGTCCAAATAGTTGACAGATAATTTGATTAATTAACCAATTGTTTCATATTCTTTCATTTCCAATTTAACTCTTCTTGGATAAAGCGACACAGCAGGACTCAGTTTGACTCTGTGTGTGTGTGTGTGTGTGTGTGTGTGTGTGTGTGTGTGTGTGTGTGTGTGTGTGTGTGTGTGTGTGTG